>BJKM01000011.1:1825000-2322500 GCA_015082035.1 Chaenogobius annularis | reverse complement strand
TGCTACTGAGATTGGTCTCATGATTTAAACATATAATTCAGGTACAATTTCGATTTTATTTTTAAAGTCAAATTTTCTAAATTGCTCCCAGTGAACCAGTCTGTGGGCCAGAGACAGTCAAAATGTATCTTAAGTGGGCGGGGCTAATGGTTCATTTTCAAACAATATTTTTCAGCCATGGGTCAAAATAAGATACAGTCCATTTAATGAAATAAAAGTACTTCTATACTTTTCAGATGTATGCAACTTGATATCATAGTTAAAAGTCCAAAAAGGCTATCTTGCATGATATATCTCCTTTAAATTGAATGTCAGGGTTTGAAACTTGCTGTGTAAAGGTCTGTTTTGAGGCCTACTACCTACAACGGTCTTTACTTGTTAATGTGTTTTTACTGTTTCTGGTTTACAAAAAGTAAAGGGAAAATGTCCAATTGTTTTCCTAAATTTCCAAAAGCACACATTTGGTAATGAATCGATTTGCTATACATTGAATTTTGTATGTGTAGCTCCGTGCTTTATGTTAGCAATCCTTTCTAACAATCGTACTGCCAAGTGAACTGCCATGTTACGTACAGTGATTAGAATCAAACGTGCACAGCAAAATATTCAGTAAAATAGGCCTACGATCTGTAAAGTGGGTTTAAAGGTCTGAATTACTATATTCATTTTGTGTCAGAGGTGACATTGTGGGCTGAGTTTTCACCCATCATCCAAGTTTTCTTTAGATGGTCTGAAAAGAAGAAAAAAAAAATACCATATATATATTTTTCTTTTAAGTTAGCTAATAATATTTAGCTAATATTATTTGAAACTAAAAGAGTAAGTCCATTCTTTCTGGTTAGATTGCGGTAAATATAAACTCAGATTAAAGTCTAATTTAATTAACAGAGCTTCAGACAGAGCAGTGCGTCCTGTTAGCTTCAGCACCCAGGGAATGATGATGGCATTAGGTGAAAAGTATCAATATTGTGGCTATCTGGGCAAGACAATTCAACTTGACAATGACAATGGTTGCCATGGGTATTCAACACCGGATACACTGTGTTGCAAAAACCCCTCCCTCTGACTGTGATTGGTCCAGCCACCAAATCTCTGTAAAGCTTTATAATATCCACCTTAATTAGCCTTAAAAAAGCATGAACAAAGACTTAATTCCTAATGAACAAATAGTTTATTCAGCATAAACCACGCTTAGTAACTATTTAATTATGGGGTTAGGTGTTAGGTTAGCGTAGACATACAGAATCCATTAAGAAAATTATTATTATATTATTATTATTTTAACATGAAGTATTATTTAATATTGGCAATTTTGCTGTGCACGTAAATTATAAAGAAAAATCTTGTTGTTTTCCTGTCTGTGAGCATGCACGTTTCAGTTGCAGGGTTTGTGTGGAGTTAGACCATTTCAGGGCAAATGTAACAGTTTTATCAATGTACTGTGAACAAATATACTACGTTGAATACTTAGTTCAATAGTAAAATTAAAGTTCAATAATACATGTGTAAGCGATCCTAAGTTTGCCCTGAATGGTCACTCTTGTTCCACTTGTAAAAGCAAACACCAGACCAATGGTTGCACTGTGCTGCTCCTTCCAAAGCAGCAATCATAACATTGTCTATTTTAAATAAAGATCTAGAATGAACATGAGACTGTGTTGTTTTTAGTTGATGTGTCACTATCATGTGAGGGGGACAAACAGGCCTTTTCCAGTAGTCCCGACTCGACTCCTCCGCTTTAGTGTATTTCCATTTGGCGCTAACTGTTCAGACCAGGTACTCCCCTCGGGCCCCCCCCCCCAGGTACCCCTCGGGCCAAGTCGAACTAAGCAGGGACTAAACCTGACATCCACCGACCGTCAAACACTGATTGGCTAAAAGTGTAATGTTTCTGCAGCAGGAGACAGAACACCGCTGTGTCCTCCGTAAACATGCTGCGCATTACACGAGTTTAGAAGCAAACGTCAGACAGAAAATGCAGACCACGGACATGAAGAGAGTCTTGTAACATCCATATGACCCCCCGGGAGCAAAGACTAAACTGTCTTGGTGAAAAAAGACTGCATGCTTTCGTACGATAATAAAGGAAAGTTGTGTTAAAGCTCGCACAGCTAGCATCAGCTGGTTCCTGTCCTGAGTTAAACCACTCGCCAACAAAGGGAACGACCAGAGCACTGCACCTCTAGATGCACGTCCAAACTGGGTATTTATAATATTTTTAAATGCACTGCAGTAGGGCCGATAAAAGCTTTTAATGAGTTTTCTATAGCTATAATTTGCAGGTGCTTCACTTCCAGCGCGGATTATAAGAATTAGATCACGTGTAAATCTACACTCGCTTTATGTTTTATTTTTGTAAACGCTTCAAACTGGATTAATAGTGATGCTTTGTGGACTGGGCTACATTGAATTGTAGGAAGAGGGGCTGAGTACGCTGTAGTTTAAACCCCCCTGTGGAACTCCTCGAGGTTTCTACTTTATCCCAAAGCGGTTTGGTAGTTTTTCCTTGCCGAGAAGGAGGGTCTAAGGACAGGGGACTTTGGGACATTTGTCTGAAGACAGGGGATGCTGGGACATTGCTAAATTCCTATGAACATTGTTTAATCTGCTTTCATTGTCGTCCTTCGAGGCAACCACTGTTGTGATTTTGGGCGCGATTTTGTGATTTTTATTATTATTATTATAATTTATTAGTATTATTGTAAGGTTTATACGGGCTGAATGCTTTATTTGTTGCATGAAAGGGGGAGAGAGAGGGGGTGTAGACATTGTCATGACCCCAGGAGGTGCCGTGGGTCATTAATTGTTTGGCGATGACCCTTTAAAGAGGGGTTCTTGTGGCGCAACGTGGTCTCTCTCAGCTCGCCCCTCACCTGCTATCAGCGAGTACTGACCCATTTTCTTTTTCTTTTGTTCTCCACTGCACTATATTTTACCATATACCCTGACACACACACATAAAGGACACACACTCAAAGGATCTGATTTATCGGACGTTACTGGATCCGTCCTGATGTCCTCAAAACTGGTTCATTTTCTGTTTGTTATTTCTCTGGAGTTTTAGTTATTGTTACGGCCCAGAGCTGGGTTGTGATATTTGGGGGCTCTTCCAAAGCTAGTGGCGGGTTGGGACAAGAGGTCAAAGTTAGTTGATTAGTATTCTTTGGGGTTTTGTTAACGCTATTGTTTTGTGAACTTTGCTTCTTTGTTTGATGTTTTGTTTGGGATATTGACACGCGTGGCGGCATGGCTTGTGAGGCGTTTGGTGGATTCTCTCTCATGGGGGAATCTTTTGGGTTGGTTGAGAGCATCTTCGTTCATTTGGCAATGAGGAGCATTTTGACCCGGCTACAGACCGGAGCCCTCTTAGGACGTGTCACTCTTTTGGCGTCACCTTCAGTCACTGGGAAGCAGTTAGTGTTCACCTCGCATGCCGTGCTGTTCTTGGGTGCACAAATCGTGGTGTTTCCTGGTGTCAGATTGCCTTGCAAGCCCACTGGTCTCTGTTAGAGTGCTTAAAATCCCACCGTAGAACTGAGTGAAGAGTGAGGGTTGAGTTTGTAGTTAGTGGGGCATCGGGCTGCAGCCTGTCTCGTATGCAGTGTGGGTTAGCAATTTGCCCCACATTGGTTTCTGACTTGGGTATGTTGAGAGAAAACAGTGCACGTCTCTGAATTTTTTGGCAAACACTACAAACTGGTTATTGAAAGTGTACAACTGAAGGAAAATGTGAAAGACCCCAAAGCGCTGTACATCTTCATCTCAAAGCCACAAACCACTCTATTGAAGACAGTGAGGTGGAGATTCTGAGCACGGAGAAAAGATGGTTTGAAGGGGAGTTAAGGAGGCAATCTTTGTTAAAAAAGAGAATCCTTCATTAAATCGTAATGGAGGTTTAAGATTCAACCTTCAAGTTGTTTATAATGGTCTGCTGAAACCCTGGAGACGCCCGAGGCATTCTGATGCTAAACGGGCACTCAAGGTGAGGCAGCCAAATGCCAGGGAACAATAGAACAATAGGCCCATCCCAGTTAAGTTTCAATGGGCCATTAGCAGGAGGTCCCGCCCTGTGGGCAGGGCTTACACAGAGTAGGATATAATCAGGAGTTCTCAGACTTGTTTCACAGATTGAGAATGACTCTTGGATGAGAGTTGAAACATCTCGTTTTTCTAAAACAGAGTCCAGATGACTACAACTGAATCTTTTTCTACAATGAAAATATGAAAGCCAAATTGGTTGCAATTTTATTGAGGTTGGGGTGTTGGAAGGAGAAGCCACATGGTTTTGGGGCCGCTGCAAATGCCTCTGGTTCGAGCGTAACTTTTGATCAACAAATGGCAGTTACAGTTTGAGACGTGGTCACTGGAAAGCAGAATGCCCTTCTAAATCAACCATTAATTAGGTCTGGTTTTGTGTCAATACTTGGCAGTGGCAGTAAATTGCCTGTTCGTATTCGTTGGGACGTGGTTGCGTCCAATTCATTAATTTTTGAGACCGGTAAACATGCACTAGTTCATGGAATTGGTCTAAATGTTATGTCTGTGACTGTGTTGTTTAAATGAGAAGCAGCTCTTGCGATGCGTCCTGCATTTTATTTGTAGGGCGTCTCTGTCATGTGGAGCTGCAACTATACACAGCTTGAAGAAGCGTCCTAACATTCAGTTTTCCCCGCGTCAACGGTCAGTTAGGTTCTACATTGGTTAAACAGCAGTGTCCATACAAGCTTCACATGAACTCTAACCGTGTTGGTCCAAGCACTGCGAGGAGATGGATCACCATCGGCAAGCACACACATCTAGTATTTATATTTATTCTTATTCTTCATATTTTATTTCTTCAGTTGATAGATAAAAGAGAGAACCCAACCATTCTGAGTAGATTTTAATTTTTTTTATACCGCCTATGTATCATAAAAGCTTTATTTTACACAACACAACTAATTAATAATATTTTGTTCACATTTAACACAACCCCATAGTCAATGATTGCGGCATCATATTTCCAACATATGGACTCATTCAGGATGGAGAGGGGGCAGTGCACAGGATGGTATCACATTCCACGCTTTCCATCAATTTCCTGTTACTTTGCTAACAACATATTTCTGCATATCATACACAATCCAAAAGGCAAAACCAACATGCCCAGCAAATATCCATGAATGTTACAAGAGATCCAAAATATAATCACAGCCACCAGAGATTAAAGCTACCACGATCTCCACCTGCAGGCGCTGCACCGAGGCCCAGCAGAGGTGACTTTGTGCTCGGATGTATTTCAGACTTTATTCTAATTTGGTCAAGGT
The DNA here is from genome assembly GCA_015082035.1 of Chaenogobius annularis. Lineage (NCBI taxonomy): Eukaryota > Metazoa > Chordata > Actinopteri > Gobiiformes > Gobiidae > Chaenogobius > Chaenogobius annularis. The sequence goes on along the minus strand of BJKM01000011.1, from coordinate 2,317,194 downwards.
GCCACTGTAATTGCACAGACGTAAAGGATTTACAGGGAGCATAATTATTACAAAAGCACCAGTATAAATGAATTAATTGTTCATTTGAACCTTTTATAAGCATCATTTTATTTAATGTTAATAACTTGTTTAAGTGCAGGAGGTTAAAAGGTAATGAATATTGACTGCACAAAAACTGGTTAGAATATCAGCAGCTGGACATCACTTCGGCCCGTGGTTTGCCAACGTAAAAACTGTTAGTATATTTTTGATTACATAGAAGTATATGCACATTTAAAACATGTACTGTAGGCTAGCCTGGGGGATTCAAATAAATACATTTCAAAGACAAGATGAAGATTGGAGATACATTTTTGTCTTTAACTCCCTGGGTCGTACTGCGTACCCCTGGAAGCACCCGTACAACAGTTTGGGAACCACTGACTTAACACATTCTGTGCAATGCAATGCTAAGTTCATTTTGTCAAACAACCTATTCAACACATCGTAGAACCTTGAACATGTTATATGATTTTCTGTAATGTTTGTTGTGTTTTATTTTTTTATTTTTCCACACATACTATATGCTGGATGCCCTTCCTTTCATAAGTTCAACAAGACATACAATTGTGACTGGAAGCACGTCAAGTGATAATTGAACTGGTTTTACCTTTAGTTAAATGTTAAATGTAGGTTGAACAAAATATGAATCTGTGTGTACTTGTCAAGGACTAATGTCATCACGCATAAACAAAACTGCATACACAACAATAAAAAAAAAAAAAAGAGCATTGTTAACTTCTTTCTAATCCACTGACTGTTTTTTTTTGCACGTCATTTGTCATGCGCACAACTTCGTAATCTGCAGCACTAGTACAGTAACATTCAGACTTAACTTTAAAAATGGCTTACCTTTTGGATGATCAGACTTTATCAACTGCAGCTTCATGGATGACAGAAAATGCAAAAAAAAAAAAAAAAGAGCAAATGAAAAAAAAAAAGGGCAAACCCAACTTCGGACGGGACAGACTAGAACCAGACTAGATGGATACAAACACATATAAAAAAAGAAGAAATGACATAACTGGACTGACTCAATGACAATTAAAACAAATCGAGGCTGAATAAACCAAATGTCATTCTAAACCCGAGCCAGGGGAGAACAAAAGGCCCAGCACGTGCCTGTCCCGCACCGGCCGGGATGCTCTCTGAAATGTGCTCACTCACAGGCTGCTGCAGAGAGCGAGAGAGAGGGAGGGAGAGGGATGGAGGGGGGAGGGCGAGCAGGGAGGAGAGAGAGAGAGAAAGCAGGTGGGAGTGTGGTGGTGGTGGTGGGACACAAAGGTTAACAGGAAGAGGGGGGCGAAAGTGCTGTTGCAGCGTGGGAGGAGGAGAGAGAAGAGAAGAGGCAGGTGTTGGTCCCGTTTCAGGATAGTTTAATGTAAAGAGCTTCACTGCACCAGCTGAGAGGAGCATCTTCGACTGTCCCACAAATGGGTCGCTGCCTCCCTCCGTCCCTCCCTCCCTCCCTCACTGCATGTTCCGCCACCTTCACACCTCCACAGGCGTATCATTTTGGACTGCTGTGCTTTTTTTTACATTTATAAAGAAACGGCATGCAAATACTAGCAACACATTTGGTAACACTTTCTCTAGAGGCTGCAGAGCATAATTCCCAGACGTGGGTAGTAAGAGTAAAGTTACTTCAAAATCTTACAACTTAATTAGAAGTACAAAGTAGTGGTCCAAGAAATGATTTAATTATGAGTAAAAAAATATTTGGGCAAGCTATTACTCAAATAAGATTAACTTTAAACATTAACTGTTTGGACGTAACATCTGAGTTATAATTGTGAATGTAGTTGATGTGACAAAACATTAAATAATGCACCAAATCTGGTATTTTCAAAGGACACAAAAAATTAAAAACAAAATAATATCTGAAGGAGCAGTGGGAAAAAAAAGTTCAAATAATTTAACGAAACCAATGCTTTTACTAAAGTAGGAGTACTGTTACTTCAGGGGCGGCAGACGGCACCTCTGATGGTGCTTCCCCAACTGGTTCATCTGTACTCAGCCTTATGTCTATCTGTATTCAGCCTCAGGTATTACCAAGTGTGTGGGTGGGATATGGGGGTTGTTTTTAATGCACTGTAAAGCGCTCAGTGTTGCATTTTATGTGTGGAAAAAAAAAAGATCGATTGAGTAAATGTAAAATAAGTACTACTCACCTGATAATTCCACCTAACACACCTCATAAACAGTACAGGAAAAACAACAGTTACTAACATTATTTTACATGAAATATTACATACAATTACAAAGAAAAAATATAACAATTTACTAATGGTGTTAAAAATACAATTTGAAACAGTGTGTTGAGGACAGGTAACTGCAGACATAGTCCAATCTGCAACTTGTAAAAAATGTAACGTAGTAGTAGTAGTAGTAGTAGTAGTAGTAGTAGTAGTAGTAGTAGTAGTAGTAGTAGTAGTAGTAGTAGTAGTAGCAGACTTAAGGTGTTGTTCTTCTAGGGTGGGCCATAAGTTTCCATACGTAGGACTGGTCGGCGTGGTTACATGGAGTGGCCTCCCAGAACCCCAGATCTCTCCCCTCTTGATTTCTATCTTTGGGGGCACTTGGTGTATCAGGTAAAAGATAAGGGGCATAAATCATCTCAAGGGACGTATCATTAACGCCATTAGAAGGATATCTCCAACTGTGCTAATGAAAGTTCATCAACCGTAGAAAACACGTATTCATATGTGTTTTCGAAACAATGGTCATCATGTAGAGTACATTATATAAATAAAAACTGTTGTCCAACATAACATTTTTATTTTTCCTATGTATGGAAACGTATAGCCCACCCTGTAGTTTGGGCCCAATTTAAGTCCTGATGTAGATTTGGATTAGTCCTGTTCTAGTCTTGGTTTAGTCCAAATTTGAATGTGGAGAATGTGTTTACTGTGTTTACACTGCGTGTAAACGCTGTGTTTACTTTAAACAAACTTTACTGAGCCACAAGTGAAATTACAGTAGCTCATACATTACAATATAATAACAAAGCTCAAGTAATAGTAGTAGTACTAGTCGTCGTAGTAGTAGTATTTTAACATTTTTGGTAGTGCCAACTTAGCTTATTTTCTGAATAATGTTGCCGTCATGTGAAATAACACTTTATGATATATAACTCTACCCATTAATTAGCCTCAATAAAGCATAAGGAAAGATTTAATTCATAATGACGAAATACTTATTTTATCTACCTAACCACTTAAATAAGTAGTTACTAAGCCTGAATCATTATTAGTAAACTATGTGTTCATTATTTATTCAGTTTTCTTTATGCTTTATTAAGGCTGTAAATAGTGCATATAAAATGTTACCACAGATCATTGTTGAAAAACCACATTAAAAATAATATTTGCAATAACTCTGAATTTGTAGGTTAGTATGAAATCGTATGTTCTACATTTCGATCCACTCAATTTATTCCAATATTCATGACTGTAAAAGTAAAGTCCTACTATCCCCAGAAGCGCTTTAGTGCAGTATATCTTTACTCTTGTACAACATATATATCATATCATGAGTCCTTTCATTCAAGTCGATACCTCTATCGTACTTACCCTATCCCTAGCACATCTTTCCTTTTCTTGACCTTCCCTCCCACTTCACCCCTCCCTAACATCCTCCTCTCATCAGTGTAATGTCCTCTTAAGCTCCTCCCCCCTCCCTCACACACACGCACACACGCACACACACACGCACGTACATACACACACACACACACACACACACACATTTCACCCAAGGTCACCACTGAAGGGCAGGTATGTTGGCTTGTTTGGTATGCATATCCTAACACCGCAGTCTCATGCAAAACATTTACCTCTGCGGGTCTGCCTCCTTTAATAGCCTCATTATGGCTATAACTATGTGTACATGCCCCATTTCTAATTTGCCCCGTTTTGCCTTCACCATATGGGGCGCACTATCTGGTCCGTGGCCCCAACACACCTACGAGTTGAACCTTGAAATGACATCCAGTAGCGGGAGACAGATCGCCTGACAACGCGTGGAGCTGTGCGACGCATGTGGCTTGTACGGGTTTTTAGCGTGAATGTTGGTCAGGTCGCACATCCATCATCATCGCTGTACCGGGATGAGATGTAAAAGCAGGAAATATGCGAGGATAGTAATTGTAAAAATAAAGGATGTGGCTGAGGGGTGTAGTTTTGTTTCATGGATAATAGCCGGGTCCCAATGGAGATGTCTAGAAGTGATTCCATGCAAAATGTGCCAAAGCCCCAGGGAGCCGACTGGCGCCAGAAAAGGTACAGTATGCCAAGTTGTCAAAAGAAATTGTGACATCAATTAATCATTAGTATAAAGTGGTCATGTCTGCGTGTAGGACCAGCAAATTATTATAAATATTTATAGAATGTAAATGCATGTAAAATTCTTGAAATATTATTAGAATGTTCCAACATATTATTACTTATAGATGTTTCTGCAAACACTTGACTTAGTATTAATTATTATCTTTTGTGTGTGCTTTTTGAAAAACATAATTCGAAATCTCATCCCCATAAGGGTTCTATATATGCTCCTTGGGTAGTTCTAAGATGTTTGCAGTTAGAGAATTTTTTACTTCTGTAACAGAATAGGCATAGAACATCATTGGATCAGGCAAATGGATCCTTACACTGTAGCACCACCAGCAGCGTCATGATCTGTAATCCCAGCTCTGACAATTTGCTGCATGCCTTCCCTTCTCTCATCCCCATTTCACGCTAAACTCTTTTGAATCATAATATCTTGAGAAAAAAAAAAAAAAAAAGCAGCAAATTCAAAAAAAAATTAATTTAGTGTACAGAAGTATTGTTTAGGGTCAATTATTATTATTATTATTGTTTTTCATAACAGTTTCTTTTAGTGGTTGGCGGCTTGTCTGTCACTAAAATAATATCCTCTTGAGAAGAATGAAAGTAATTTTGAAATACCCCAAAAATAAGAATAACTTTGACCAATATTATAATTATAAAATTATGGAGGATAGTGTAGTGTCCATATTTAAATGTCCAGTAATGAACTGATTCAGCAAATAAAATGTTCCCCTTCCGTGATGTCATTGTATGAAATCATTAGTCAGTCGAATCTGCTTACCAACACCAAGGTTTGAACTAGCAACTCTCTAGTGGATGTGCAAACACTGTCATCTGTCAGAGGAAAAACACTTTTGTTTTTTTTCTTACAGTAGTTGACAGGTGTAGTGAGAATTGAGTGAAGAGTGAGGAGAGACATTCATCAAACTGTCAAAGCTGGGAAGCGTCCTGGATTCGTTGAAGCAGGTACAGAGCTAACTGTGCCCATAGACGCCTACCGTGAAGCCTATTAGCGGAAACTTTTTTTTTCTTTGCACAAATTTCAATTCAAAGTCAAATCAGATACAGCCAACATTTCTTGTACACTGAAAACAACATTAGAAACCAGTTTTCAGGCCGTATTCTCAGGACACTGCACATTCGCTGTACATGTGCGAGGTGATGTGGCGGTGACAGCAGAAGACTGTGGAGGAACGCATGAATCTCGTGAGGGTCAGTCTGCGCATTGAGTTTGTGAACTTTGTCAATCCCTCACCGCCAGGCCCCATGTTGAAGGCTGGGATGGACCATAAAATGTACGCGATGCTTGGCTAAAGTGCAGAGGCTAAGGCATTTTTCTCCGAGGTGTGAAGGACATGTTATTACACCGTGTCCAGAGGATGCTTAGGATTCCGTCTGCACTCTTGCCGGGATATAGTTCATAGAGTGGGTGCTGGGATATTATGATGCCTTTATGAAGACATACAGCGAAAAGGGATCAAGAAAGAAGTTTATCAAAATAAAGGGTGACAAATACAGTCTTAAAAACATGTAAAAACAGAGCTCGTTTGCGGCGGCCCAAAAGTATTCCTCGTTCCTCATTCCTTTCTTGACTCTTTCCTGGTATCCTAATTCATCACTGCGGTGGGTTTATGAGCGCGTTTGTTCTGGAAAAGTGTATTAAAGATGACATGCCAATGCAAAGGAAAGGAAGGAAAATAGAAGCCGGCAGAGGTGTCAGACAGAAACTTGACTTGATCAAATGTACTACAACTTGGACTTAAACGCCAGTGACATAGGACATGACTTAGACTTGGAGCACCGTGACATGAGGCAACTTTTAGTTTTCCCTCAAAAAATTTGCTCAGAAAACAACAGTCAAGCACTGGACCCAAATTATAACCGAAATTCGCAAAATGGAAAAAATGACCTTTGGACTAAATGTGTCTTATTTACCAGACTTTGGACTAGATGGGACAGGCCCGCTGGACAAATTGTTGTTATTTTCATATTTTTTTTTAGATTTCTCTGTGTGTCATGTTCTGTGTGTGTTTTTTTTTTTCTAATACAAATTTAAAAACTGAATTTTTGGCATTCTTGACCCTACTTACTACAAAAAAATATTATATTTGCAAAAATAGGCGCTAACTTCATAATTTCGTATAAATATTTAAATAAGTCCTATGCTTAAATGCATAGGACTTGGACATGATTCAGACTTGTGGGCCACTGACTTGGGACTTGACTTGGACTTGCCTGTCTTTGACTTGGGACTTGACTTGACTTGCCTGTCTTTGACTTGGGACTTGACTTGGACTTGCCTGTCTTTGACTTGGGACCTCAGGCCAAAGACTTGAGACTTACTTGAGGCATGCAAGACATGGACTTGGTCCCACCTCTGGAAGCCAATTAGTTTCCCTTGAATCAAGATAGTAAAACCATATAATTTTTTTAGCTTACTTACAAGTCCAGTAAAGCTAAGTTCTATAGATGCCATATTTTAATGCTATACTGTGCATTCCAGACAAAGTAATTGCTTATCTCTGTAAACAAACTGGTGGCAAACCCTCCACCAGAAAAGAACAGGGTGCATTTTTTAAATTACGAAATTTAATGAGACACGTAGAACCAGTCATTCCCTTAGAATTATAGGCGCCTATGACTTTTTTTTGTCAAAAGTGAGTCATATATTCTTGTTCCTTAATGCCTTCTTTTTACTTCATAAAGATTTTGTAGAGTTTTAGGTTTATACTGTATGAGCAAAAAACTATTCCCCCATTCCATTGTGCTCTATGAGTTGTCAGAGCTTTAAACTTGAATTTCTCAAAACAACTCAGAATACAAATAGAACACTGTAACTAATATGTATCCAAGGAGAAGCAATAAAGGTATATGTTACTTTCCATGAACAAAAAGTGCATTATCTGTCAGTTATATTTCATGCATATTTCTTTGGTATCTCTTGCCTTTGCCTTATTGGAATAGCTCTTAACACCGTAGCTTTGACGCACATTAACACAATCAATATTTGAATCTTATAATCCATAAAACGCACACACAAAAACAATTACTGCTTGGTTTCTTTCTGATGATGTCAACAAACTCAGACCAAAATAATGACTTGAACCAAAGTGTCCATTTACGGGGGGGGTAAATGTTACTCTGGTTTGGACCGGTGCTGCTATGATATGTAGAATGCAATAACCCCACGTCTGACCATGAGGCTGTCTCGAGTAAGGCTGACTCAGCTCAGCTCTACTGTATGTGTGTGGCAGCACTTCTATCACCCCCCACCACCAGCCTCTCTCTCCCCCCCCCTCCCTGCTCTCCTCTTCCCTCTCCTCTCCCACTCTACCTCTGCAGTAGCTCGCTTCTCCCCGTGCCGGCTAGAGACTTCGGCTTCCGTGCCTCTCCGCTGCTGCTGCTGTTGCTGTTGCTGCTGTTGCTGCTGGGTTTTATAGCATCTTATTACGTGCCTCTATTTGACAGTGTCTCCCAGTGTGGGGGGCAACCGCAACAACCAGCCCACCAGCCTATACCAGCCTGCCTTCCTTCCTTCCTGCTCGCTTGCAACTGCTGCTATACCCTGCTTAATTTTTGCCTTACCGGATGATCAGCGGACAGCCTTGGGGAAACACAACAGAATCGGATGCAGCTTTTGGTTTTACTTGCCTTTTCTTTTTTGCCAAGAGACCTGCAGAGTCTGGACAGAAGAGGAGGGAGAGCCCCATTCAAGAATCCCTGTCCGTTCATTGCTGGGACAGAGTGCAGAGGAGGAGAGAGGGAGGGTCGAGGAGGACTTCAGCAGTGCAGTTAAGCGTCCCAACACATTCAGAGCTGCGTAGACCGCAATCTGCAAACTGGAAAAATTGACAAGACAAGGAAATATTGACATAGTACCAGATAGATAGGTGGTGTCATGGCGGCGGCGGACAGCACCGGTTCGAATGTCTCTAGTCGGCTGAGATCGGGGGACCTACTTCATGCTGGCTTGGCAGTGGCTCTGTTACTGGGTGAGCATAACTTCGCTGCTGCGTACCAACAGCACGCAATGACTGGCTTTGATTAGTTTCTGTCATGAAACAACCGACCAATTTTGATAAGGGTTAGATAGGGTTACTTGTTGCTTCAAAGATAATTAAGGTTGGGAAACTTAACATGAACATGGATTGAAATTGAAATGCGTACAACCAGGTGTCTTTGGAGTGTCTTCAGTGTCTTCGCTAAGGTATGGAGACTGATCAATAACTAGGAGAAAAGGCATTAGTCATCACTTTAGAGAGTTTGATAGAGGTTTGGGATTCTCTGGGATCACACAGGGTAGTATTTTGACCGAAAGTGACGTATACTGGTGCAGTGGTGACTTGCTCAAATTTTGTCTGAACGTGTCGTTACTCATTGCTCATTATCCCCATCTTAAAATGTCCCGTCACCTCACTGTGCTTGGAAGTTCGGACAGACGAATGGTTTTAACGTGGTCACTTGATGCGATCATTACCTTGTCGGTGTGCTTTGCTAATCCACCTGCCATTCAAATGCAGTTGTGTGGAAGTACAAGTATTGAACTACTCTAACAACAAAACGTAATTGTAATGGCGTGATTAGAACAACACATTGAATGTATTTGGGGGGTAAAAGGGCTTGAAAGCTTTTTTTTTTCTTTTTTTTCTTTATACTATGTAACATGTCTGGATGACAGTAACACATGCACAATCACCACTTCAAAATTGGGATAAATTTGGGATTAAATCTGGGGTTTAACCTGAACCAGACCAAGGATTAAATAAAGGTGAAAATAAGACAGAACAAATCCTACATTTAGACTAAACTAGGATAAAACCAGGACCAAACCGGGACAAATTGAGAACACAACATAAAACTACACCCTTTCTCCATTGAATCCATTATTTTTAGTCTTTTCTTAAGGACAGCAGTGGCATAGTGGGTTAAGCAGTCAATCAACAACAAGAAAGTAGCTGGTTCAAATCTCACCTGAGCACATATTTTTATAATCTGTCCTTGGGGAAGACACTTTACTAATACTGACCAGCTTCTTTCACTGAAGCCATTAGTTTCTCTTTACTTAGGGGTGACAGTGGCACAGTGGGTTAAGCACTCACCCAACAACGAGAGAGCAGCTGGTTGAAATCTTGCATGAACAAGCATTTCTTTTGGCAGAAGGTGAAAAAGGAAGCACATACAAACTTCCTAACCACACCTTCACACATATCTGAAAGTATTTGCACACACTTTTCGTTTCTGTTCTCTTTCCCCCACTTCATAAGCCTGTGCACCTGGAAGCTCACACCAGGTGCTTGAAAAATGAAAAAAAAAGAACAAGGACAGTGAGAGAGGTCATGATTTACAAGCTCGTTATTTATAGGATCCTATTTGTACTGCACTTTATAGGTCTGATGACTCGACGCAAGGTGTGTGCATTTTCATCATCACCTTATGTGCCGCTGCTTTTTATTTATCTATTTATTTCAGATCATCGCAGGACGGGAACACTTTTAGCAGATTAAAGATTATCATTTGATCATGACAGGCAATTTTCAAGGTCAAAATACTTTTAAGTATATTTCAACAGTTATTTCAAAACACCTTGTTCTGCACCGTTTCTGTACATTTGAACTGTACATTTTGTACATATAATCAGACTAATTAAATTTTTATTTTATTAGCACATTTTAAATGTTTAAGCCAGCCTTATTCGATATATTTTTTGCTATTATTATTATTATTATTATTATTATAATTATCCATTGTTGTACAGTATGTCCTTAATGCCGAAATAGTTCCTAGTTTGTGAAATGTGTTCTCTGACAATGGCAATAAAATATTTCGGATTATGATTAATATTGCCGAAATTTTCAGATAATTTTCTGATTACATAAAACTTTTTTTTCCACGGATTGAAATAATAATAACAAAAATGTAAGCATATTTCATATATACTGAAGCATAATAAGAGCAAATTAACATACATATGTTTTCATCATGAAAAACTTTCGCAAATGTCTACACAAACAATTCAAAAACTTTACAATAGGGATTATGAAAAAGCAATAGAAACAGAGACAACATTTTATAATAACTACACCTTAATTAGCATTAATAAAGCATGAACAAAGACTTAACTAATAAGAAAGATGAAGGCTCAGTATCTAATTAATTAAGGAGTTAGGATATTAGGTATTTACTAAGCCTGAATCATTCTTACTATACTATTTGTTCATTATGAATTAAGTCTTTGTTCATGCTTTATTAAGGCCAAAGTGTAACGTGTGTTGTATTTTAAAGTATTTTTGTCAGATTAAGTAACATGAAGGAAAGATGTATTGTCAACAAGACTCTAACACAGGAGCGCCCAAAGTGGGGCCCATGGGCCAAACATGGTCTAATTTGCTTTGATGTGTTGGGACTATCTACTGTTTGGAGACCAAAACAGCCAAATCAAGTCTATCCATACACTTTAATAAAAGACAAATTAATAATAAGTCTATTGGCAAATGAACTTAAACAAAATTAGTTTTGGCAATTGGCTTGTTAATACGTACTAGTTTTGGCCCAACGAGGAAAAAGGTTTTGCCACCAAATGCCTTTGACATTCATTAAAAAAGTTACAACATGGTTAAAATCTAAAACAAAACTTTTCAGTGTGAATCTAATGTAATGAGAAGAATATACTCAAGGTTTACCAAGCCTCCATATAAGTGCACCATGAATAAATAACAAGAGCTTTTCCAGGAACAATAAGTCAAAATTTGTGGCAATTGAAATGAATATATCAAATATCTAATCGCATCGGGGCCACTACATCACAGTATTTTATGGAAGTCACTTGATTTACAATCTTTGAAGTCTGCAGCAACAGCAAAATGAAAACACCTACTCAGCTCGGCAACTGGGTGAAGTGAGTAAATCTTCTTTGTGCAAACGTATACAACCGAAGCACACCTGAATCATTACTTTTAACGCAAAATAAACCAAAAAAAAAACTGTAAATGGCCCAGATCAATGATACACACATACTGTAAAATAACTGCAGATGGAGTCAAATATACAGTGAAACCTTCACGCTCTCAAATCTGGGCCACGTTTGTGCACCAATGTGAACATAGCTTTGTGCCCAGTGGGAAATGGTATGAAATGTCCATGAAAACGGAACAGCGAAACTAGGCCAGTGGAGGTTATAGCGTAGAATGATTGAACCAACCAATCAACACCGTTACGCTTATCTTTTTTTTTTTACTGTTAACATCCCGCTTCAATACCTAACCCATTTATTCTCTGAAGTCCACAGCAGTTAATTCAACTAATTAGCAGCTCTGACCATTCACCTTGAAGAGGAAATCGCACTCAGCTGACTTCCTGCTTCCATGTTGTCACTTTTATAACCGCCCACGACGCTAACCATAACTCTTATTTTATCTATCGCTCCCCACTCTAGTTCTCCTTCGATCACTGTTGGAGGTGATGATGTCGATCTCAAAGATGTCTCAAAGGGTTTACACTGAAAACACATTAACCCTGTCATCCCTGGCCTACTTCTCTACGTAAAAAAAAAAAAAAAAACCATCACCTTGAAAGCGTTGACAGTCAACCAAGGACACACACACACAAACAGTCGGATGCCTTTGGTTCCATTAGGATTCCCGATTGAGATATTGACGTTTCCCAATTCGGACGGAGAGATACTTGATAGTGGAGCTAAAAATACCGTGTACTACGACACGCAAATAAGACGGACACACGTTGGGGGGCCCACACTGTTAGCTGCTGCTGCTGCGGGGACTGGAGAGGTGCAGGAGGAAGGAGATGAATGGCGGGGAAGTGGAGTGATAGTAGTAAAACGGGGGCGTGGAACAAGGGAGCGGGGAGGTGTTGTGAAGTTTATTTCTGGATTCTAAAGGGGGTACTTATCGGAAGGACTCGGCTTGTACTGGAATAGGAGGGTTCTCTTGGTTTATCCAGCTAAAATGCAATTACATAAGATGAGTGAAGGAAAATTAATTAGTACTAAAGATAGCTGGGAGAACTTTATTTATAGTAGGGCTGGGCATTGAGACGGATTTTTATCCATTTAAAATCTAATCATTTCAAATAGTACATTTTTAATGTTTGTTTTTATTGAGAAGTTAACAGCCAATGCTCAATGAAAGCATTTCATTAGCAAGGACCACAACCCCAGCTACGTGTTTATTGAAACACGAGAAATATGAACAACACAAATGTACAGAAATGGGGCTTCTGGCGCTGAGGGCTGTAGGCTCCCGGGCATCGTACCCCCATCTAGGAGATAAATTGGAATAATTAAAAGGGGGTTGGAGGGAGGGGCACGAAGTCATGAAAGGCTGGTGTGTGACCTGGATGCTTAAATAGTGTCGCTGCAGGAAGGGGCGTGAAAGAGGTGTGGTCCTGCACCAAAAACTAAGATACCAAACTTATCTTCATGGAGTCTTGAAAACTTGAAAAACAGAACTAGTTGATTTCAACCTTCTAAATGTATTTCTCACTTATATTTCTCACTTATATTAATGCTACTATGATATTATACAGCGTTGAGTTTATTTAAGCCCTTTACAGCAGAGTTTACCGTCAGTGCTAAAGCTAGCAAACATTAGCATGCCAACGAGAAACAGACTCTCAGTAATTTGCAATATCATTTCCACGACATTTTCAAGAGAAACTTTTGAATAAAAATGTTACTCCATTACAAAAAAAAAAATCATGTACTTTATATTCATACAATTATTATTATTATTAAAGGACATTTTAATTGTAAAAAATTTTTTTATTGAAAATGAAGCTCACTCAACTTGAGAAAATAGATGTGATAATTGTTCCCCATATTATCCAGCCATAATCTATCGTGATCATTTTTCAGTCCTGTGACACTACTTTCCACTGTTGCCAAATCCTTTCACAATACTGTACACTGTATATTCACACATCAAGATTTTGGAAGTGTAGGTTGCAACAGAGGATTCACCAATGTTCAACAGACGAGTATTCCGAGCCATTTCACAACTAACCTGCAAATCTACACAATTGTTTTTAGGCTGGCTTCTTTCTGTCTTGCGAAATGAGACCAATTTGCGTTTTTATTGATTAAAAACAGCTATCTCTGCCATCTCCTCTCATTACTTTACATTAGAATGAACGTTCTCTGACTCCTCCTATTAATAATATATAAACATTAGCGTAAGTGCATTCAATTTACCATACCATTAAATGAAGTCAAAAATAGTATGCACTGTATATGTATAGGTAATTGTCGATTTTCCATAACTGTCGATACGTCCACAATTCTACTAGGTCGCCCTTTCCATTAGGATACAATGTAATTCAAGATTTGGAAGAAGGATTTCGAGTAATGGAACACAATGCCTCAAATCTATCCACTTATTTAGTTAGTCTGTCTCAGCAGAGCACAGTTTTAAAAGCTTCGGCAATGCAACAATCTAGACATTTGTGGAGTGACGCAAAATGTGAAACATGAAACGTGAGAAAAAGGACGACTGTTATAACCTTTAACAACAATTTATGTTATTTTAATATAAACACAACGAAAGTGTGTTCATTTAAGTTAGGAAAGTATGCATCGTAAAACATAAACAACTAAAAAAGATCAACAAAAATGGTCTTAAAGATTTACAGACAACATATTTTCATTATTATTGTTTACATATTAATTAAAGGAGACATATTATGCATAATCAACTTTTAGCAACTTTTAACCATGTGATTTACTCAGAGTTGTATTTTGAATGATTTAAGCTGTAAAAAACTATTTTTGACCTAAACTGGACTAAAATGGGACTCAAATCTTGGACATGGTACGCTCTAACCTTGCTCTTTATTTTCATCTTGATGCACTATTCTTATAACAGTGATCTCAAATAATATACGCTTTGTTTTTTCTCTGGTCCCGCCTGTCTGTACCCTTTTTTTTTTTTTTTTTAAAAAAAAAAAAAAATCCCTGTCATCGTTGCTGTTGTTATTATTGTATCTTTATGTATATCTAAGTTTTGATTGAGCTGTATTTTTTTTTCCTAAATAAAGAAATATTTTTTAGGAAATGACACTTTTTATTGTCTTGCCACAAATGCAAGACAATTTTATTTTTCATTGCATTTTCCACATAAATATCAATAAACAAAGTTGTGGGTTAGATTCCATGCATGACTGTGTTTCCTTCAGGACCACAGCCGTCCAAGTCTTCTGACACATGTAAGAGTGAAACGTGATCGCGAGCAGATCCATGTGCGATGAGCTTTAAAAATAGGCCCCCAGTGTGTGACACTTACACCAGCTGTTGAAAACATCGGCCGAACCCACCACCCTGAAACACGAGACCCCTCATCCCCGTCCAGCAACAAGGTCGAAGAACTGTGGACTTGGATTTGACTTCTAAATTGTCCAAGCAAATACCGTCCAAGTTTAAATTCCAATGCATAAGAGATATCATTTTCTTCATGAATGCGCAATGAAGTACTGAAAAAAATTTGCACAACGTTAAAAACTACTCATGACATGAAATTAAAGGGTGTGTACCTGACTTTTGCAAATTCACTGAAAAACATTTAGATGGCACAAAGCTGCGTGTATTTTAAAAAGTATTTTGTTGGATGAGAACCATAAGGAAGCATCTAAGCAAGACGATTATTTTTGTTGTCAGATGAGAACCATGTGTGAACAACTGCCTGTGAGTGTCTATGGAGTCAACAGTTCAAACTCAAACATGTTCCTGTTTAACCTTTAATCAGCAAATTATTGTTTTGGTGATCACTACTACGTGGGAAGTGTTTTTCTCAGTGAGTAGTTTTCGGACACTATACTTTTACCTACTTCAGTCATATATTTGACAGTGTAACAGTACAACTAGTTTTGGTTCCTCTTCCCACTGTGAGTGTGCACAAGTGACAAAAGCTTTATTATTTTTTTTACAATATTACATGATTGTGTGCATTTGTTCTCTTCTTTTTGTACCTGATTTTGTTTTGAATGATTTGTCGTTAAATAAATGAAAGCCCTGAAGCATGCCGTTACAAACACCAGTGGCACTCCAAATGCAGTATTTTGTTGTGTTTCATCCATAAAAAAAAATGTGTGTGTATTTTAGTAATGTAGATTATCAAGACCACCGAGCATGGTTGGCTTCATCAGTCAAGGTTGAGCTAGCATATTCTCATACATTTGTCTTCAAACAGGTAATTACAAATATCTGTCATGCACCCATGCCTTACAAACTAAAATGAAATGCTAAAATATAAATTGCACAAAGCAAGCTCAATTTAGTCATGGATGATGAGTTTGGTGTGAATGAACTTGACTTACCTCATTCAGATATGTAATCCTGCAAGACTCCTTGTCCAACACACTGGTTCCCATAAACGCCTCTCTCCTTATCGCCAAAAGTCTTCTAAAAAAATAGCTAAAGCCATTATGGAGCTCAACAGTCGAAGCCAACCAAGGTAACATAAGCACATTTCCCATTTATTTTCAAAAGACGGATGATAACCAGTGTTAACTAAAATGTATAACGTGATTTGGTGATATGTTTTAATAACTAACGTTGGTTTGCTTCCAGAACCTCAAAGTGAGGTTCACTATTGAGTTGTAAATAAGGCCCACGTTTGGTGTAAAGAGCTATCAAATTCAGGGGGCTAAAACTCTTGTTTCAGCGCTGTTATAAACTGATAGACGATCTTCCCCTGTGCCTTCAGGTGTGTGGAGTGTAGGTGCATTGGAAGTCTCCACAGGGAAAGTGTCAACACTCGAAGCCATGAATGGCTCCACGGTGCTGCTGCCTTGTACCTACTCCTCCTGCATCGGCATCAGGAACCTCTACTTCAACTGGACCAAAAATGGAACCACGGTCCTGCACATTCCCAAATATTACTGAACGAGATCTGATTCTGGTCTGAACACAGTGTGAAAGTCTATCTTGTATGTGTTCCATTGCAGCTCTGTGAGGCCAGGATTCCCATCGAGGGAGTGGAACCGAAAGTTGCTGTGTACCATGAGCGCGTGGAGTTTGTGGGCTCATCCAAATCCAACAACATCTCCATCCTGCTGTGGAACATCACCTTCGACGATGAGGGGGACTACGTCTGTTTCGCCAGGAACCCAAAGGAGAAGTACCGGAACCACAGTGCAATCTACACTCTGATAGTGGTGGACCAAAGTATGAGACATGCTTGTGATGAATTTCTCCATAGGTTTGAGAAATTATGGGAAAATTACATACAATTTTGGATGGGAAAAGTCCTCAAAATATAGCATATAAGCGGAAGCTGAAATCCACGAGTAATGAATAAAATAATGTATGTTTTTTTCCTAAATTTAAATGCATAGAACACCAAACAAAGAACATGACACAGAGAGCAAGTAAACTAAATCGAGACATCCACGAATTAAAACAAATAATGGCACAAATAACTCTTTCAAAAATGTTTTTTTCAAATTAAGTCCACACGTTCACGTTTTTTGAATGTCCATTATAATTTGGATCCAGTCCTTGATTTGTTGGTGCAGTTAGAGTCATCAATTTTTTTGTAATGGCCTTCTTTCCTGCTGCCAGAAGAATGCTCCAAAGGTATCCATTTGTTGTGTCAATGGCAGGAGTTTTGAGGCCCAAATACATAGTTCTGAATCATTCTGAATAAAAAAATATATGTTTAATTGAACTTTGTAAATGTCTGAATAATTTACAGTAGGTAGACCAAAAATACTAACAAATGTAACGAATACCAGCAAAAGTAAAGTGAAGCTTGAGAAGTTTGTAAAGAACTACAAAGAACAGTATTGTGAAATGTAACCTTACTTTGTTCCAGTGAAGGAGGTTGACAACACATTGACAGTGATCATTGTGTCAGTGCTGGGCGGAGTCATCGGCTTTGTTATCCTCTTCATGGTCATAAAGGCTTTGGTCATCCGCTTCCTTTGCAAGGGCGATGAGAAGAAGTAAGTCAACCGCTCATTACTTTTTAAACTTAAATTAAACTCAATAAATTGTGATCAATATTATATTCAAACGAAAGAAGGAAAGAAAACATATATTTGATACCAGTTTGTTGTACTAGTAACTTTTATGTGTACTGTACCTTTTAATGTTATCAAGTCTGACTTGCATAGAAACAAGTCATAAATAGAGCTGTCTGCTAAGAAATATCATCTTGGACGAAGCTGGAGATGTCCTTGGATTTAACTGGAACCTGGAACTAATCAGCGGTCCTATTTTGAACTTGTAACACCTTCATTTGTGGCTAAGGTTGTTGCTGAGTTTAAAACAACCAGTTGCTTTAGCAACACTCTACCTGTGCAGCTTTTCAAAGAAGTCTTTCCTGCTATCTCTCCATCTGTCTCATGCATTATAAACTCCTCCATATCGAATGGAGAAATCCATGCCTATACTTCAAACACTTGTCCGTCCAACCACGGATTAAAAAACCTGCCTTGGACACTGAAGAACTATCAAATTACCGCCCTATTTCAACCCTGCCTTTCATTTCAAAGCTTTTAAAGAACTGCTGTCAACTGTCAGCTTTTATCAGTGACTTTAATATCTTCAACAAATATCAATCAGGTTTTTGCTCTTTCCACAGTTTTGAATCCGCATTTTTAAAAGTTGTTAATAACATTCTCCTCACTTTAGACTCCAGGTCCTCAGCTATCTTAATTCTATTTGACCTAAGTGCTGCATTTGACACGATGGACCAGACCCGATTAACTTGCCTGAACACAGAGATAGGCTCTGCAATCTCACCCTGAAATGGTTCCATTCCTATTTATGTGGCTGAACATTTTCTGTTTTCTTCCCAGCTCTCATCACATGTGGCTCACCTCAGGGCTATATCCTAGGGCCCGTCCTCTTTTCAGAATCAGAATCAGAAAAGGTTTATTGCCATTGTCAATGAACAAAATACACAAACATAGGAACTTGTTTTGGCATTAAGGTACAACATAAAACACTGATCAATAATAAAAACAACATATATGAAATCAAAAGGGCATGCATTAAGAAACAATTTCAAATTATTATAGTATGAAATAAAAATAGATGAGAGCTCTTCACGGGTGTAAGAGCACGCTGACACACAATTTATGAACAAAAACAGACTAAACAAAGAGCACCTAAAGGCTCTTTGTGTACATGATCCCACTCAGCTATATTCTCACCAAATTCAATGTCCCCAATCACCTCTATGCAGACGACACTCCGGTTTATTTACTAGTCTCACCACAAGGTAGTTTCTCTGGAGCAATAAGTCCTCACTCTGACCTCATCATCCCTGGACCAATTATCTCTCAATACACACACTACAGTTAGAAATCTCGGCGTTTACACTGAGTCTGCTTTAAATTTTGAAAAACAAATCAGCAGTGTTATTAAATCTTGAAATTGCCATCCACTCTCTCATAACAAGCACAATTTATGACTGCAACTCACAGCTATTTCAAATCACCGGTACAGTTAGTCCAAAACGCAGCAGCCAGATTTTTAACAGGCCAAAAATTATGAACACATCTTAAGAAACCTCCACTGGCTGCTGATTAAATTTAGGGTTGATTTTGAAATACTATTTTCTTAAAGCACTCATTGGCTCTGCGCCTTATTACATTGCTGATTTGTTAACGCCATACTCGGCGCCTCGTTCCCTCAGGTCCTCTTCCCAGGACCTATTATCAGTCTCCTCTCATCTTAAAACCAAAGGAGGCGTGTTTTTTCTCTTGTGGCACCTAAACTCTGGAAGAATCTCCCTTCCACTTGAACCGACCAGATTAAATCCTTGCTAAAAATGAATCTTTTTAATCTGGCCTTCACTTGATTTTATGGAAATTGTGTTGAGCGATGTATTTTATGTACCACTGATAATACTGTGTTGGTGTGTTTTTTTTGTTTTTTTGTACATATTGTTCTATTGTAAAGCACTTTGGCCTAACTCAGTTGCTTTGAAATATGCTATACAAATAAATATGCTTTGCTAGGTGAGAAACTTCTCCATCACTGTCCATATATGTGCGGACGCTATTAGCATTCGGTACAAGTGACTTACGTGCCTGGCTGAACTGTGGTCACTCTGTGCTCCAGACAGCTTGCCCCAGTGTGCCTACAATGTGCCCTATGGGGACAAAACAGAATGCCTTAACCTTTATCGCCTCTCTGTCCACAGTAAAGAGTGCCTGGTGAGCTCAGGGAACGACAACACAGAGAATGGACTTTCAGGAGCCAAAGGTGAAAAACAAGGGACACCAAAGGCATGAGCCACAGCGGAGCCCAGTACGTCTGTATGAATGTATATATGTTAAACAAATGTACAACGCTGTTAACAGAGGACTGTTTTATCCAACTAGGCTAACAAATACATGTGAATATTTAATTATTTTTTCAATCATGCTTGAAGTGTAATACTATGTGCCTAGGCTGGATCACTCAAACACATATGATAGCTCGTTTATAAGAGAAATGTCTTCAGTCGTTAGCTAAGTTTGGTTGAATCTTTACAAATGTTGTCAAATCTGATCCCAAAACAAAGCTTTGAGCTGGAAGTAAACATTTTGATGCCATAATGGATTGCCATGATCTCTGAACTGCCATTATCGACTGAGGAACAGCACAAACTGCGCGCAAGCTTCCACTTTTAACTGCAATGAAAGAAAAATTTACATACAGCTGTTTTACAAGGAAAACAAATGACGTGTATTAAACAATTTCTATTCCAAACTAGAATTTAGTAGTAACCACATTTGTACTGATAATAGTGAACATAGTAAAAACCTCAGATAGGGGTAATTATTTTGTATTTTATGTTCGTCCTGACCATCTTTACTGCCAATCCAGTCTAAAGGAGTTTCATGTTTACTATACGTGGGCTATATTTGACTCATTTGTTGGAAGTTTCAAAAGATGTTGATGACTAAATGTGTTTAAATGATCCAACCCGGCACAGTTCTTTGGATTGCTTTAGTTAAAAACACAGGTGCCTGTTTTGCTTTTGCTCCCTCTGCTGGTGGGAGGATAAATACACAGGAGAAATGTAAAAGAAAAAAATATATAAGAACAACCCAAACCCTCAATGACAATCCCCTGACCCCTAGCTCTCTATAGAAAGGAATGAATTTAACCATGCTGCTTCTGACTAATAACCAATGCATTTTAGCATGTTCGCATTTTATATATGATGTAAGAATACGTTCTCTAGCTTCATAAACCCCACAGACACATGCCAGTATGTCCTCATATATTACCATGCACTCCTCACTAATGCATTGGGAGAATGAAACATAGCTTGGAAACACACCCTTTTTATCATTTATGGAGCATTATAGACATTTCAAAAACAAGTCTGTTGCTAATTAAGAAATGACTCAAGACAGTTGATAATGTTGCAAACCATTTCGATGAACAGAATGTTGATATTTGAAGCAGGTAGAGAAATCATAAAGTATATTATAGAGTTAATACATGTGAAAGAACAGAAAAAAGTTGTTAGTTATGACTGATATGAATGTGGCAAACGGGTTATGCGTTACCTGTCCAATTGGTCAAAGCACTTTTACTAAACGTACTTCTCGTTACAAAACACATTTGCACATTTTATTCAGATTCAAAATACAGTAATACAATCACATCTCTTTGTTTGCATCGGGACTTAAGCGCAAGTGTCCCTGAATGTGACTGGTGAAGTGGGCTGTCCTACTGTCACAGAGCAGAGATGGCTCCACCCACATGTCCACATGCCACACATAGTTATTATTAAGTACCGAGCTCTGCACATTCAAACATTGCAGCACTTTACACTGGCCCAATTGAAGAGAAAACATGTGATCTTTGTAATCTTTGAAGCCATGACAGTTTCAGTTAGCTTCTATTACCCAATAACACTGGGTAATAGAAGCTCTGGAGTGCATTTCCTTTCTTGCTTTCAGTGGAAGCAATAAGACAGACATCCGATTATGCAATAACCTGTTTTATGGCACTTTATAAATGTGTGTGAAATGGCTCTGATGGAAAATGTCTGTTGTGATATTTGTTGTATTGTGTTGTGTTGTGTTGCTCATAGACTTGTTTTGTGCAAGTCAATTATTATAGTTTAGTTTGGTTGAAGCATAAACAATTACTTTAGATTGTTTTAGACTTTGGAGAAATTCTGAAGCATGTTGATTGTTATGGACCTCTGTGTTACTCGGTTTAAGAGGGCTCTTCTGTGTTGTTTCATTTGTGGCACTGTAACCTCAATGCTGTGAATGTTCTGGGGAAGCTGATCTCAAACAGGGATTTCCTCGTCTGTTTTTCCATGTTATTCCTCTCTGAAGAGGACACATAACTCAAGTCTTCCTTTAGAGAAAAGCAATATCATGAGAAGGATGTTTTTGTCAGGGACATAGACATTATGTGTCCACAGTGTTTCATGGTCAGGGAAAGCACAAGAAGAAAGGTTATCTTATCTTGAGAAGGCTCAAAGGGCCGGGTACAAGTCTGTTTATTTAGGGCTACATTTCATTTTCACATAACTCAGATTCGTGTTTAATCCACCTCCTTGTGCTGTGGTGAACTCATGACTAAACAGCCTTCATCTCAATCACCTGTCCTGTACTCACAGTTGTACTTCTGTTTGCGTGGTTACTGCAGTACTGAGTCTGCTCTGTGCTCCTCTGCAGTGGTGCATTATAGCATAGTGAAAATGCATTACTGCCACCTTGTGGCTACATACTGTGTTTACTGTCGCAGCCGCAGTTGTCACTAAGCAAAGGACATACTAAAGGTGGAAATACTTTAGATGCTCTATAAAAAGTAAAGCTTGAGTTATTAATACTAATGATGTAAATGGCATCTCATGCTTGCAGTCTTAAGCCGCTATAGTGCTAGAAATGACTTTCCAATTGAATCCAGTGTACTTTTATTGTAGGTAAGTTTTTAACAAACTTTTAAAATATATCTCTTAATTTGATGGAACATTTATCAAAATGATTATGATTAATAAAAATAATGTACGAACCAATTTTTGAGAAACAAAAGCTTAGGTAGACTTACTGCCAGAGCGGCTGAAACTCATACTGCCAATCCAAGAGTCTCATGTCTGCTGGTCTTACACACTCCTACTACTACACACCTCTGGCCTAACAGACACTTCACTCTCCTGTCTCCAATAGGACCATACTTTTCATACCTTTACGAGAACTACACTGTAGGCCTGGTACACACTACTACTACACACCGCAGACAAGACACTTCGCTCCAGCAGGCCGGTATACTTCTACTACACTGTGGGCCTAAAAATACACACTCCTTAGACCCAACAATCACCCCTCCAATGCCCTGTAGCGCTGTTACTTCTCGGCCTGTTACATATATATATACATAGGCCTTCAGTATGTCGTATTGGCCTGTATTGCACTGCACGACTTCACTAAAACGATCCTGTCTGACCTTCACACTGCCAAAAGAGGTCCACCACATTCCACAGACCAACAGAAAAGCTAACCTCACTACAGTCCAAAAAGAGGTAGAACAGAACTTTCTCTGTATCTATGAAAGATTTGCATATAAATTTCAAAAGTAAGCACAGATTCACTTTCTAATACATCACAATATATATTTATTTACCCCAGATCCACTTCTGACAAACAAGCTCTCGAACAGTCAACAGCCCATTTAAAAAAAACGTTTAAACAAAAAAAAAGATTAATGACTCTTTTCCACTCCCTTTGAATGTTGAATGATTTGTCCATGTCTGTAGCCAATGTGACTCATGCTTCCTTCATGACTATGCACCAGAACCTTGACTTGTTATAAAACATCCTGGAAATAAAAGCAAATTCAACTTGTGTCTCGCAGTGTATTTTTTCATATCATTTTTTTTTTTCTTCCAATAGTGAATAGAACTGTTTAAATAAAATAAAAATAGAAATACAGTATGTACATGCATCAAAAGTAAATCGTAACTTGTGTTAGACATATACTGTACACATACTTCATAATATTGAAGAAATTGTAGATAAGGTAGAAGTATTCAGACAACTTTTGCTCAGTTTGTTTGAGCAGCAGCAGCAAAATAAAGTGTTTAACAAAGAAATCATGGTGGAGCATTTTCATAAATGTGTGGTACATTTACAAAAAAGCCTTGCAATAACATAATAAAGTGCAGATTCTAACAAGAGTTTAGCAGCCTAAGAGCAGTTATTAAGAGGCGGTTAGTTTGACATTAAGGTAAAATGAAATGTCGACAAAGAAAGGAAAAGTCGTCTTTCAGAACGTGGTCTGATGATGCTAATATGACACTGGCCTTTATGACCCGCTGGTTACAGGAAGTAGACAAGTCCCTTTGCCAGAGTCCAATGACTTTTGTACCATTCGATTGAGGCTATTTTTGTCTTTGAGCGAAAGGTTAGGAAAACAGCAGATGAAAGAAAAACACAGAAGGCTCTCGATGAAGACCTGGTAGAAGAGAGTGAGAACGTGGGACTGACTGAAAAATAAAGGAATTCATGCAAAAGGGAAGTTCTTTGCTGGCATCTTTTCTCCAAAACTGAATTACAAACTACTCCTGAATTTCAAATATCTATTTATGAACTTGGCTTACATCATGTTAAAGTATTATTACTTTTTTAGCTCTCGAAATTGAACGTGATAATAATGATTTTAATCAAGGAATGAAGTGCGGATACTGTGATGTCATTGATGACATCACCAATCTTTTTTTTTTCAAAAGCAGGAAGTGTTTGGCTGGCCCCTCCCCCAAATAAAATCACACTGCATCTGAACAAACAAGGTAAGTTCAGTTGATAATAGAAATATTTCTTCCAAAGTGAACCAGCTAGATTAGTTAAATGTGCAATGTGATTATTTAAGGTGCAATATGTGCCTGCTAACTTACTCCAGTGACGCTGACAAAATGATTTTAGTGTGAGAAATGACCTAAATTGGATCAACATGTACTAGATGTGTGGAGACTTATTATAAGTGTTGGGAAGTAACTGAATACATGTACTGAAAATACATATTCTGAATACTGAGTTATAGTAACTGTATATCAATACTCTTTCTTTTGGTAATGTTCAGAATACAGTTACTTTTCTTAAATCAGTGGAATACCTTGATCAGGAAATTTGGGTTTCAAATGTCACTGAATTAGTGAGAAAAATAAAAAACAGAACTCTTTCTGTTATCTTATCGAGGCAGAACAAATGGTGAAACAACAATCTGTTTGAATCCAATGGCATTTATATTATACACTATAATATACTGCAAGTATACTGTGAAAGTATTCAAAATACAGTACTCTGATTAGACCAAGTTACGGAATATGTTCAAAATCCATTTAATGTAGGTAATCAGTATTCTGTAACTAAATACATTTCAAAAGTATTCTCTGCACTGACTGCATTGGTGAGACCTTTATCCAACCACTAGAGGGAGACCAAGGTTCACAGTAATTGCGCAGTGCTGCAACAGAGGCCATCTTTGTGTCCCTAAGGGAGAAAGTCTGAAGAAAACAGTCTTTGAAGTTAAAATGGTCAAAGTTTCTTGAAATCATAAAACATATTTTGAATAAAATTGGGCAATTGTGTTGTTTCCATGGCAAAACTTGAGACTTGAAACTGAATTTACCAAAAAAAAGAAGAAAAAAAAAAAGGCTTGGCCTGAAGTGTTTGACCTTTCATTGAAAAATGTGTTAGGCTGAACCCCAAGTTTATTAAGCCTTTCCATTTGGTAAAGGTTCACCAACCCCTTTGAGGTGCCTCTGCTTTTTGATAGTGAAGTTTGTAATTGAAAAATACTTGTACATTTTAGGCAGTTTTAGGGGCATTTTGAAAGTTTTTGTGACATTTTTGGACGTTTTATTTGAGAGAAGACATCACTTAACATATGTGTACATCTTAAAGCCTATATGAGAGGTTCTCATGTTTTCTCATCATGATGTTGTTTGGAGAGATAGTCCTTGTGGTAAATGATGATCATAGTTTTTTATTTTATTATATCAGTCAAGTTGTAGTTTGTGAAGAAAACTTGATAAATAGAAGTTGAACATTACAGGAATTGTATTACAGGAACCTCTACCTATGTCATCAAAAATACAGTGACAATTTTCAAGCAACATAGATACAATAATTTCACAAAATAAAGGTGTTGTCAGGCGTAATTATTTGTAAAATCCTAACTATTTTATGATTTAAATGGAGTTTGGCCCTTTTTTACAATCTGGTTGCTAAGTAACAGTTGTGGAATTTATTTTCTGGCCATGTCAAACCAGGAGGTACAATAAAAGCATATAAAAATCCCCAAATTGGAGAA
This sequence comes from Chaenogobius annularis, assembly GCA_015082035.1. NCBI lineage: Eukaryota > Metazoa > Chordata > Actinopteri > Gobiiformes > Gobiidae > Chaenogobius > Chaenogobius annularis. Next base: position 2,291,541 of record BJKM01000011.1, on the reverse strand, counting down.
AAACAGGCAAAATGTTTGGTACAATCTTAACGTACAAAAGGCCCCATAATTTCTGCGTTTCCCATGAGCTTGTAGTTAGCGGCGCATCCAGTAGAGGGCGCTCCAGCCTTGGCTTGATAAGCGGGTGCTTTATGACGTCCCTACGCTTTACGATATCGCATGCGCTTTGAAGATGAGACTTATCAGCCGCTATAATCAATCCGAGATGATCAGAGAGTCAGAAAGCTGTCTGTGTGCACCGGTGGGATTCAATAAAGTTCCTGAACCCATGCTCGCGTCTCCTCGTTGTTTCCATCCATCCGAATATCCGTCCGGGCCTCAAGTGGTGCTCTGGCCGGCACCCCAGAGCAGGGACGGCTACGAACCTGAACCAGCACCTCGCAGTCCACACAGTCCGGAGTTGTCTTTCCAACACTTAACTATAATCTTATTCCTGTTGTTTATTGAAAAGTGTAGTCTGATGTGTCATACGGACTTTAAAGTAACAGCAAACATTGTATAGGTTTGTAATAATGTTTTAAAATGGAAGTAACCAAATGATATTGCTAACAGATTATGACAGACTGTACCCTGGCAACTCTACATATGGTGACATTTGGGTACAACTGTGCAATTTGACATTTTGTATTAACTGAAAACCTTTTTTAAAACTACAATATATTTTCAAAGGGGCCAGTTTTTCAGAGGGCAAAGGTCCGTGGGCTGGACTACAAAATTGCACAACAATTTTATGTTTTTTTTCTCTATTCACTTTATTCCAGAAGCCCGCCTGAGCGCCGCCATGTGACATAATCCTTCTTTCGGTTTTATTCGCGAACACAGGACTGCCGACCTCGAGAGGAAATAAGTTCTACACGGACAAAAAAGCCGTTTTCGATATAGTGGCAAGACTTTTCCCTCATTCTCCACTTAAACCACCGGAGTTGCTGCTGGACCGGCAGTGCGATTATAATCTGAATGTCGATACGTGGAAAAAAGAGGCAAAAGTGGGCGGGACGGGATAAGGTCAATAAGGTCCACAAACCCCTCACAGTGGCACAATTCAACAACAGACTTTCTTTACTTCAGAGAAGTAAAACTATCATAACAATAGTACATTACTAAACACAGAACAAAAGCACTAAAACCCAGTGTTTACCAGAAACCTGACTTGACTAGTGCAAAGCAGAGCTGGGACAAGAGCAGGTTTAAACCGAGACTAAACCAACCATATCTACCAGAAAAACATGGTTAAACTATTAAACAGGTCTAAAGCAGGTCTAAAGCAGGTCTAAAGCAGGTCTGAAGCAGGACTAAAGCAGGACTAAAGCAGGACTAAAGCAGGACTAAAGCAGGACTAAAGCAGGACTAAAGCAGCACCAAAACAGGTCTTGGACTATGAGGTCTAGAATAGGCCTACATTAGAACTAGGCCAACTTCCGCCTTAAACTACAAACAACTAGTCCAAACCAGGTCCAAAAAGCACTCAAGAAGGACAAAACGAGGACTATCATAAAATAAATATCATTAGAACATTTGGTTCAAATGATATTAAAACATAGTGGTCTACCGTAGGCTGCCACGAACAGTGGTCACTTTGCCATTTAGTGCACGAAGAACAAACACCGCTGTCACTAGGCCACATGGACAGTATCATGCATGTTTTCTGATCCGCAGGCAGCTCGCCCTGCACCACGGCATGTCTCTTTTTAACCCACTTCACGTCTGGCAATAACAACCGAGTCTCCTTTACCGCCAGAGTCACGTTCTCTGTATGTTAACCCGTAAAATGATGTGTGTTTTATTGCGATCCAACATAAATTCATGGAGAAATTATCTTATGAGTGTGTGAATTAAGACGCGGCTTATGCAAAGGTACACATGCTCCGGGACGAGACCGAGGTCCACCTTTCATAACAATCTTGGGACAATCTGCACATCACACACGGCGGTCTGACCCACCGCGCACTCACGCAGACCTTTCAATCAAAAGAGGAAGCCTGAAAAACACGCAGTCCTCCGGTGCCACGGCGCGTAATGTCCCTTGTTGTCGAGCAGACTTCCAAACATGGTCCTTACGCATGTTACACTTACACCAAATCATCACTGAAGCTGTTATTTATTGTTACCACACGTTTGTGCTTTGACAAAGCTGTGTTTCAGACGAACCGGGGCTCTCTGGCCTGAGTGTTGTGGAAAATTAATCAATTCATTAATAATGGAAAACTGAGCCGTGAGCCAGACCACATTTCTTGGCGTTCCGGAGTTGGCCCGCAGGCCACCTATTGGGATTCCCAGGCAATAGGGCCTCGCACCAGTGCGCCTCATCATGGAAGACACCAGCCGTGGTGTCTCCGCAAAGCGTGGTACGGTGGATCCCTCATTATCATGTAGGGGCGGGGCATGGAATATGTATGTATGTTCTTCTATATTTCACATGGCCCTTTAAAATGGTATTGTAAATATATTCTGTTGGACCCAATATCTCATACTACAGAAGAGAAGAGAAGAAAGGAGAAGATTCACGGTTGGTAAGATCTCATGAGTCCTTCCTTCTCGCCACAGTTCTCCTTCACCTCATGTTCACCGTTTGCCTGGAAATTCCAGAATGATACAGATGTGTTCATCCCTGTGCGTTCACCTCAGCAGCAGAACATCCAATCTCCTCAACCTCTCCATCTCCTTCTGATCCATAATACCTATATTTTTGTACGAGTATCGATACTTTTCAATACCTCTGTCAGTATAGACGTATCAATACTTGGCATCGATCTTCCATCACTATTACTCACTTCCTTACTCAGTCACTCACTTACCTAATAACTCCCTTACTTACTTACTCACTTACTTACTTAGTCACATACTCACTCATTTACACACTCACTTATTTACTGACTTACTGACTCACTCACTCACTCACGCACTCACTCACTCACGCACTCACTCACTCACGCACTCACATACATACACTCATACTCACTCACTCACTAACTTATTTACTGACTTACTCACTCTCACTCACATACTCACTCATACTCACTCACTCATTCACTTACTCACTAACTTACTTACTCACTCACTCACATACTCACATACTCACTCATACTCACTCACTCATTCACTTATTTACTGACTTACTTACTCACTCACTCACTCAATCACTTAGTTACAGACTTACTCACTTACTCACTCACTCACTTATTTACAGACTTACTCACTCACTTATTTACAGACTTACTCACTTACTCACTCACTCACTTATTTACAGACTTACTCACTCACTTATTTACAGACTTTCTCACTTACTCACTCACTCACTTATTTACAGACTTGCTCACTTACTCACTCACTCACTTATTTACAGACTTGCTCACTTACTCACTCACTTATTTACAGACTTACTCACTCACTCACTCACTCACTTATTTACAGACTTTCTCACTTACTCACTCACTCACTCACTTATTTACAGACTTTCTCACTTACTCACTCACTCACTTATTTACAGACTTGCTCACTTACTCACTCACTCACTTATTTACTGACTTACTCACTCACTCACTCACTCACTAACCTACTCATTCACTCACTAACTTACTAAAGGTCAATAGTCATTTCCATAAAGGTCCATAAATTCATCATGCACTCACGGTGCATGATGAACTCTCCTGGTTGATTTGCACAATCCTCTTTGATTGATGTCTGTTCCAAAACCAAGTCCGTTGTACTGACTTTACTTTATTGACCTTTTTTCTTCAACGTCTCGCTGTCTTCCCATTCTCTCCTTAAAGACCCTTCAACCGGGAACTTGACGAGGATCCCCCCTGTCTCCTCTTACTGGAAACACAGATAAATAAAGTGTTGTATTGAGTAGCTGTCTCATCTTTTCAGCGTGTGGGGCCAGAGGAGGAGGAGGAGGAGGAGGAGGAGGAGGAGACCAGTGGATGTGATGAAGCCCAGAGCTTCACACAGATAAATATGTCCAGTGCTTACACCGGCGCTATCGATAACGCTTCCACAAATTGTCTCCAGAGGGCATGGTAATAATAATCGCTCTCCCGTTCTAGAGACTGTTAAAACTCACTTTACCTTTGCACACGTCACTCCTGTGCGCATCAATCAAGCAGCCTTATTCGCCAAGATGTTCAAATATTATACGCTATCATACACACACGCCTACACTACAATCTTGTACTTAACAAGATTTGTAGTGTATGAAGGATTTGTTGATATTTATTTGTAAGCCTGATTTGTTAAAGTTTTAACACACAAAAATTAGGCAAAATTGGATTTTTTACGTCAAAGATCAAGTTCGCTCAAATAATATATATGAAAGCCAAATCTCCTCTGTGTATTTTTTGTATCTTATATGAAAACATATAATAATAATTTCTTCAGATTTATACATCCCAAATATGTGCAATTTTGGCATTTTTTAAAAAAATGCATCAAATTACTTTTGAAAAAACATTTTTTTTAAAAATAGTATTTTTTTTCATTCACATGCAGTGTCTTATACAGAACTTTATTTATTTTTTATTTGTACATTTTGCAATTTCCCCCAAAGAGTATATGCTATGCTACCTTGTGACAAAACAAGTGCGCTGTGCGCTGTCTGTGGCCAATAATACAGTATTTTATGTCTCATCAACCCGGAAGTAAGAGCCGAAAACAGGTGAAAAAAGCTGTTCTAAAGCCGTGCAAAATGAATGTATGCGGAGGTTAGTGCCTATGCCAAAAGGTTTGTCAGAGCTACAACTTAGACACATTTAAATACTTCCAGTCTCCGATACAGTTTTAATGTTCATAATATTTCATTTTTTATCTTTTATTTCACAAATAGAGTTAGAAAGCTGTAAGTTTACACCAAGTAGAACAAATCTGAATTCAAGTCCATTGCTTTATGCTGCTGATAATATCCAGATCAAAAACAAGCCTGAAATGACTTATTCTATAGACCTTGTTTAGTCCTGGTTTAGTCCTAGTTTTGATGTGACGAACACCTTTGATATGTGCCATTTTCCCATCAACAGTTGTCCAGTTTCTAGGGAATAGTTCACACGACTCCACAAGATGGCGCTAGAACCTCAGCTATATTGTTCACGTGCATAAAAGGTTCTGCAAGTCAGTTTTCGACGCAGTCGCAGGTGATCAGGGTCTTTTTTTCTGAACCTGGGACAGAACGACTTTAACCGCGCTGAAACTTTTCCTTCCTTTGGCTGGTTTTATTGAATGAAGTGGAAACGTTTTTTCAGTAACAGGGAATGTCATAACTCTGTATTTTGAGATAACGATAATGCTATTCAAATAAGGTTTAGGCTATTTAATATTGGGTTTGTGTTATTGTTCAGGAAATTATTAATATATGCACAACCTTTTTTTGTGTGTGAAGATAACTATGTTCCAAATAAGATGATTGAATCAGCAGATTATTACATTTACATTATGAACATAACTTGACACGGTAGCATTTGTCCTGGTGAAAGTAGCTGAGATTTAATCTAAAAAGTAATTTAGGTCAGCCGACTTTAATAATAATTTGGGTTTCTTAATATGTTCAAGTGGAAGAACAGACTCGTTGGCGTAATTGTTATTACACTGAATGGACTTTTCATTGCGGCGTTTAACGCGCCTGATTGGCTCAATAATTCCCCACAAAGGGGCAGCACACTCTGGCCGCATGGGCCTAACAAATGCTCTAACAAATGCTCTGCAGCCTTCACCTCCCTCAAAACACGAGCAGAGAAAGGCAGGCCAAGTCATATTATGTGTGTTCACTTTGACTTGGATCAAATTGTTATTGCGTAAAATGAGCACGGCTGGTAAATGACACCATTGTATTATTATCATTATTATGAGTAGTAGTAGCAGTAGTAGCCTATTATAAGTATTAATAGTAGTGTTAGTAGCAGTAATAGATGGGGCTGCAAGATCTATAAATCGCAGTTTGAACAGTCACAAATCGCAATGACTGCAACCTCTGCATCCACTTTGTCTTCTCATCAAAGCTGTTAAAGTAGTGTAGTTTATATAGTTATACCTCTTCAAACATGTTTGGAAATGCATGAGATTCTTAGATTAGTTTAGCTCCTGGAGGAGTTTAAAATGTGAAACAAAATCTTCTTATCAAATCACAAATCGAATTGCACTTCCGACGCTTGTCAGAAAAATCACAATTAAACATGTTTTTTCGCCAGTTAGTAGTAGTAGTAGTAGTAGTAGTAGTAGTAGTAATAGTTAGTAGTATAGTATAGATAGTAGTAGTATAGTAGTAGTAGTAGTATATAGTATAGTAGTAGTAGTAGTAGTATGTGTGCACACAAAACTAAAGCATTACATTAAAAGTAAAACATAAAACATAAAAAGACAATACAACATCAATATAAAAAGGCAAGGTACTGCAGTTTAAGGTAGTAGTAGTAGTAGTAGTTGATGTAACTAGTAATAGCATAATGCATTTTATGTATAACCCACTTTACATGCACGCACAAATCTAAAAGTACTATTAAAAGTAAAGTAAACTATTAAAACACATGAAAAGACAACAGTATAAAAATGCAAGTGTAAGTAGTAGTAGTCGTATAAGAAGGCTATTGGACTGTCCCGTTCCGTCCGTGGGCGCGCGCGTCGGTTACGAGGTTTGGTTTGTAGAGGGCGTGATAAATATCCCCGCTGATCACTTGATTGATTACTTTGCTCAAAGGTCACGCGGGCGCGGGTAATTTCCTTTTTGCCCGAGGCTCTCTTTTCGCTTTTCGCCTATGCCGCCCCACTAATACAGATTATGTTCTTTTATTTAACCCCGAAACAGCTGCGTACCACACTACAGCCCCTCACTACTGAAACACCGCATTTTTTTTTTTTTTTTTTTTACGAGACATGGATGTGACACGTGGATGCAAATGAAGAGAACAAATATTAAAATAAAAGCTATTTGGAGACGTGCGTGGTTTGTTCACGCAGACGATCGATTTTTAATCATTACAACCCCTGCGGCTCTTCGGCCCCGCGTGCGCTCGCCCCTCCTTGTCACCGCGAGTCCCATACCATCATCATAAATAAAATATGTGCAGATGAAAGTATATTGTGCGACGTTGCAGCGGCAGCGGCAGCGCAGCGCGCGCACGGCTGAGTTATTGCACTGAATCAAACTGTTTCCATTCAGGCTAATTGAGCGCGCAGCCTCGTCCCCACCCTCCTCTCAATCCGCGCGTAAACGTGTGGAGCTGGGTGTCTTTTTTTTTTTTTTTTTTTGCTGTGCGCTGTACTGTACCCACTCAGGCGCGGTGCGTAAAAGGCGCAGCCCACTTAATAGCAGCGTTTATGCCATTACTGGAGGTAGAAGTGTGTGCTACAACCGCAATAAAGAAGCCTATCAGTATTAACCTTTCCGACAGGGCCACGTTTAGGCGGAGCGCGCATTAGTTTGGATTTAGATTTGATCCTTTTATAAATAGAAGTCGGCGGGGGTGGTGTAAAGTGTATCATTTACAGTCTTAAATGCGTGTTAGCAGAAGTGGGAAGTAACTAATCACAAATAGTCCTACTCAAGTTACTGTAATTGATTATATTTGTTGGGGAATTCTACTGTTTTGAGTCGATTTTACGCACGTACGTAATTCTTGCTCGATTGGAGTTAGCAAAGGCTGTCCCACTGCTGTATCTGATTTTCTTTTTTCTGTGAACAAATATGGCCTGCCCGCAATGACCAAAGCTATAGAGAATATGCAGTTTGAGGTTTAAAACAACTTAATACTGCTTTAAACTGTTAAATGAGTCAAGTTTGTTCGAAAAAGTGCTATAAAAATGTTACTAAAAGAGTATGAAGAGTATTTTTTGCACGTGTACTTAGCCATACAACTGTACTTTTACTTGAATACAATTTGCTATATGCTCTTTCCATGGTTAGGCCGTCATTTGGAACACATGTGCCACATTTCCAAAATTATAGGCCACAAAAAAAAAAAAAAAAAAAAAAAAATACCCCTTTTTTCCCCAAATATATTCATTAGGAATATTCCTTTCCAGTTTGCATAAGTCATGGACGTTGCCACATGTCACCAGGTCTCCAAGTGAGATCACAACTAAGCCCATAAAATGCTTCACTGAATCATTGATCATGTGTGTGTGCTTCATTTTTGACTGGATTGGTTGTGATTGTTTTTGCGTCATTGTCGGATTTTTAGGTTCTGATGGCATAAATAATGGCTGGAACTTGGCCTTAACGATAATAGAATTACTCTAAAGAAGCCTTGAAGTGAATTATTTATAGGGGTCATGTTCAAATATGCTGATAAAATATAGGCCTGAGAAAGTATCCTTGAAAACGAGGCCTCTGCGCGCTGGTTCCCAAACAGGTCTTGATTGACGTCGGCGTAGATCAGAGAACACTTTTTCGTTCAGGACGGACTGATGACACTAATGTAATCACCTTGAACGCACCGATAATCAATGGCCCAGGTTCACAAACGTATGCTTTATTGCATTGTGATCTCACCCGTCTCTAATTGCCTGACAATTAACGTAATTAGCTCCCGACTGTGGATAAAACGCCGTTGTTTATTTGCGTAAACAGCCCCGTACATCTTGGATACTGACAGGCTTTGAGGCTTAAGAGGAAAATATAAAAAGGGAAAGCAAAAAAAAATAAAAAATCCATTAGCTCTTGGAAGTTCTTGAATCACTTTCTAAACATTCCTTCATAAAATGTTTATGTCATACAAGCAGACTTGCAGCGTTTTTATTGACTCCGCTGTGCCCGCTTTTATGAAATGCGGCATTTTTCCATTCAAAAGGCAGGAACAAGTATATTTCAACAGTGTTCCACCCACCGAGATGAAACCCACTCCTCTTTCTCCTCTCCTCAGACATTTACTTGGACTCGTCAAGCGAAAACATCCTTTTCAAAGCCGCCGCTATTACCGAGTGTTGAAAATTACGCACGGACGTCTCACGCGCGCAGGGAGGCATTAATACGGGGGGCACTTAACGTATTAATAATAGTCAGCCGAGAGAAACAAAATAATGCACATGGGTGGAGTAATCAATGGGCATGTTGTCAGAGTTAATCTTAAAAAAATAATAATGAGTCAAAAGGGCAAACAAATGCTTAATACTACAATCTAAAAATAAGCAATTTAACGTTACAAAAATGCTAAAACACACACAAAAACCTCATTTTTATTCTCTTCATTCATTGATCAAGTTCAAATACTGTATCAAGGCTGCAATTAACAACTGTTTTAGTAGTTGTAATGATTATTTTTTTCAATTAGTCGACTAGTCAAACGATTATTTTTATTGTACGTTGAGACTTTTTATGTATACATTTATTTTCAATCAAATAAAGGTTGAATTATGCTGATTAAAGCCTTGTATAAAGAGGATATTTACAAATTGCATGTATTAATCATAAAAGAGCAAGACATTGTTTATATTTCTTTGAAAATGTTTCTGTCTTTGTCATAGAATGTATATTGTCCGGTCTAAATTACAGTTATCAAGATTAGATCGACTAGTCACGATTAGTCGATCAATCATAGAATCGAATGTAGCCTAAATAAATACGTTCTTCTCTTTCTGTGGGTTAAATTTGGGGGGGAGGAGATTGTCACATGCCAAAAAGTCTACTTTCACACAAAGAAAGAAAGAAGGAAAAGACAGAGAGAATTCGGGGAGTGAGTGCGCATGACGTGGAACTCTAAAAAGAATACATTACTATTATTAAAGTATTCCCCATGCGTGAATGTCACACGTGGTTTTCCCCATGCTCCTTGTGATAAAGAAAAAAGGGATAATAAAAAAAAGAAAAAAAGATTTGAGCTTACTGCGTGTGTCAATTGTTAAATTTAAACAGGATACCCAAACTAAGTTGCAATCAAACATTCATAAATCATTTTAACTCCATTCCAAATCGATAACTCACTTTTGAACAGATAAAGCGATCCCCGCGCAATGCAAGATTTTAGCTTAATTTTATGATCAAAAAAACTTTTCATTTATTTCTTCCTCTTTTTCTTTTTTTTTTTTTTTTCTTTTTTTTTTTTTTTTTTTTTTTCTTTTTTTGGCTTGGCAACGTTATCTTTGGTGGATTTTCGGGCAAGAGTACCCCCAAAACTTTCCCAATACTGCTTTTCGGAGCGCACATTCGAACTCCAGACTTGATATCAATTTTAATAACTAACAGTGGTCGCGCATCAATGCGGCACTTCCTTTACTCACCGCAGCAGCGCGTGTCCCATTCTTTTCAGTCTATCCCCAAAGAACATTAGACTCTTTCGGACCGATGTAACTTTTGTCGAACAGGGTTTTGCTTTATTTTTAGCAGCTAGTCAGAATAAAGCAGGGCAGCAAGCGCCAGCAGGCGGAGGAAGAGGTACGTGGGGGGTATTTGGTGCGCGCGTCCGGTCCCTTCCGCGTCCTTTTTTTTTTTTTTTTTTTGTTTTTTTTTTTTTTTTTAAAAACACCGCAGCACTCAGGATCATACCAAAGTCACGGCACGCGCGCTAACCAACTTTTTTTTTTGTTGTTGTTGTTGTTCTTGTCTTTCCTCCCCCTTTTCGCTTTTCAACACCTTGCGGACGTTTCTTTTTGGCGCAAGCGGTTATTGGCGGTGACAAAGGGAGGTGGGGGGCGAGAGAGGGAGGCGTGTGTGCCGCATGTGCGAAAGCGTGTCCCCGACGACTCGACAATGCCTGGAGAGATTAGGCGCGTTTTTGGATTGAGGAAAAACTCCGGTGAAAAAGGACCAAGAGGGAAGAAAAAAAAGAAAAAGGACAAAAAAAAAAAAAAAAAAAAGAAAGAAAGAAAAAGACGATGGAGGAAAAAAAAAAAAAACGTTGAACCGAGGGGGGAAAAAAATCCCAAAACGACGCGACTGGCACCGATGAGGTCGAAAAGCAGTGGCACGGAAAACTTGCCACGAGTAGGTGCAACATCACTTTCTATATATTGCCATCTTCTGTCGGCTGTTATCAATGCCTGTGTCCATACGGTTTTTTTTTGTTGTTGTTGTTTTTCATTTTTTGTTTCCCGATCCATGATCGCTTAACGCACAGCCAGCCGCGGGAATAGAACAGAAGCGAGGTCTGTTGCGTAAAAGTGCCAAGTTTTTTTTTGTGTTTTGTTTTTTTTTTTTAAAGACGGGTGTCCTACCCCAAGGCGCGATGGAGAGAACTTTTCTGCCAGACCTTGCTTTTCTGGCGTTTACAAAGGGATGGCGGTTGGTTCTGCATGTAGTTGGGCGCTGTAGTGTAAAAAAAAAAAAAAAAAAAGAGTGCTGCGTGCCGTGCGTGGTGTGTGTGTGTTTTGTGTGTGTGTGCGGGTGTGTGTCCTGTGTGTGAAGGGTTCAAATGCCAGGTCGTTGCTGACAGGCGGACAGTTATTGCGTATATTGCGTGTCGCTGGCTGTAAAAGGTTGATGCTGTGAATGTGCGCGTATTTGCTTGTCTGTGGCTGCTGCAGAATTCAGCGACAGAGATTAAGAGTTTTTTTGGGGGTGTGTTTTTTTGTTTTTTTGTTTTTTTTAAGCAGGAGCAAAAATTGGGGGTGAGATACGTTGGGGAAGATGGCTGGTCATGGCGTGGTAACTTTTTTTTTTAGAAATTGCTGAAAACTGACACACGTCGTTGTCAGATTGTTTTCGAACGTTTATGTATTCTGTGTTAAAAATGTAACTGTTTTGTGTAACTGTACTGTGTTTGTTGTACGTTGCTGTGTGTTACGTTTCTGGTAAGTACGATGGTTTTGGTCAGCTCTGGAATATGGTAGTAGTAAAACATTTGACTTTTCAATGATGTTTACATCGCATTTCGTCTTAAACTGCTTTTTCAACTGTAGAAATTGACCTTGGATGTACAATCTTTCCTCAATGAACGGATTTATGAAACAAATATTTTTTTATATTTTTTTCAATGGTGGTTGGTGGGCTGTTGGTGGTGGTGAGGGGGGATTACTATAATTCTTTGATAGTTATTTTTTTAGTATATTGTATTTTTCTCATTCGAAACAGCAAATGTCATCTCAATTTGGATGAGAGGTTTGCATCAGTATGCCCTTTTATTTAATTATATTTATTTATTTATTATATCTTATATCATTGTATTTCGTAATTTATATGAAAAAATAAAATCGTAAATATCATAAAAAGGGCAATATATTCTAGGCCGTGTTACATCATGGCTAGGGAGAGGAGTTATGTGGATGTTTAAAAGCACAAAAAAAAAAAAAACTGATCATTATGTGATTTCCGAAATTATCAGATTATTGAAACGACACGTGCAAAATTACACCTGACATGAGTAATCTGATTTCTTTCTGGTGGTTCACACATGTGCAGGTTGTGACATGGGATACGATGCAAAAACAAGTCTGACAAAGATATGTTGAAATGTCTTGTACTTTGTCCTCCAATTGCAGCTCTTAATGATTGTCGGTGATCAGAATTCCTTTGTGCATGTAACGTTACCAACAAATCAGACTAGATTACAGGGGTTATCTGATCACCATAGTTCCATTTCCTACTGAACGCGCTTAACTTTGCGGGCCTGAAACGCGCGTGCATGCAGCAGCAGCAGCAGCAGCAGCAGCAGCAGCAGCAGCAACAGGCATCTCACCCACTTCTTTTAATTGAATATCCAAACGCATTAACGCAGTATAAGTCCCATTTCTCCCAGCGCCACTGCCTGCGGGGGCCCGTGCAGAAGGGGAGGTCCTCACTCGCCTCTTCCCTGTGGCCCCCAGCCAGCTCTGCACAATGTCACCAGTGAATATTCAAATTCCCAGACCTCTCGTAACACGAACTAAACTAAAAACGCCTTCAGTGTGTATGTGTGTGTGTGCGCGCGTGTGTGTGTGTGCCAGTAGATGCGACGCTTCATACGGCTGAAAACGGAGGCAATGATGGAGAAGGTGGTTTAAAAAACAAAAAACAAAAAAAACAACAAAAAAAAACACAGTGATTGATGGAGCTGGACTGATTAGCATCCAGATGTAATGCGGTGCGCCACGGAGGTTAAAAATAAAATAAAACCAACACCAACAAGTTTTTTAAAAAAAGGCCCGTGCGCGCTGCTGGATTGTGGGCGCCGCCTTTGATGAGCCAAACGAACTTGGTTTTGGAACGCGTAATTAAAGACCCACTTAACGTAAACGCGCGCCAACATAAACAAAAACCCTCCGATATAATGAGCTCTTTAATAATTTGTAAAGCGTAATTAAAGTCACAATTAATCTGAAGCACGCTGATCCGCGAAGACCAAGATCGCGACCTGTGCGGGGCCCTTTAATTACAATTGACCACAATGAGAATACAATTGATCTGAGAGTACACGCGCTTTTGTGGTTTGGGTAAAGTAACTGTTGAAACGTTTTGTGTCTGTCTGTGCGTGCGCTGGCCTCCTCCTCCTCCTCCTCCTCCTCCTCCACCTCCTCCTCCTCCTCCTCCTTCTACCTCCTCCTCTTGTCCAAAGCGCGTCGTTGTCGTGTGCAGTGGGCCGTGCGTACGTCTCGGCGCGCGGAGCTCATTAAAACGCGTAATAGATTGGCCCGTTTAAAAAAAAAAAAAAAAAAAAAAAAAAAAAGAAATAGGTGAGAGAGAGAGAGAGAGAAGGAGAGAGAGAGGGAGAGCGCGCGGGCAGCAGGCGCGAGGGACGTGAAATGGAGACCGTCGTGTTGCTGTTAAAAGCCTGAAGTGGCGCTCTCTGCCCGCGTCCCGACTCCCGACCCCTGACTCCCGACCCCTGACTCCCGACTCCTGACTCCTGACGGTGATCGGTTGGGAATGAGTTGCGTTTACTCGAGTACTTTTTAGGTTACTAGGTTCGCATCGTAGCTTTTACTTGAGTAGTAAGGTTGTCCAAAGTATCAAAAAGCAGATAATACAACTATCCAAACTGTAGATATTCATTGGAGCAGCAGAACATAACAAGCACAAAGGACAAAATGTGACCTTTGCTGAACAGTTTTGGAATGAGCTTGAATGAGAATGAACTAGTATAAGACCTCATGGCAAAATAAAAAAATAAATAAAAAAAAATGCTTGTGTGTGTGTTGTAAATAGAAAAAAATAAATAAATGCATAAAATCAATGAAGAATAAAATCAGTATGTATTGAGTCTATGTCTGTGCCTTAGTACTGAAATCAAGTTGGAAATGCTGGTATCCTGGGTTCAAGTTTCCAGCACGTCCGGAAAAAAATGAGAATGTTCGTATTTTGTTTAGTAATATATTTTTTTGTGGTTGTGTAAATTAAAAATAGGTCCTGCGGTTATAATTAGGGTTCCTTATAGTTGTTTGGCGTGTTCAAACTGAGCCCAGTTTAATCCTGAAGTGGTCTTGATTTGGTCCTCCTGGATAGAACCTGATCTAGTCCAGGAGTAGTTCCAATTTTAGTCCCGGTTTAATCCCAATTTTGACGTGATCTATGTGCAAGTGTGAAGTGTGAGTGAGCGAGCTGACAATTTGGAGTGAATCATGAGTTTAATCTGGCTTCCAAATACTTTTTCTGTAGTTGTATTTTGCATGAACTCTCATCTGTCACTGTAATCTTTTGAGTTCAGTTTGTGTCAGATGCACTGAGATACTTAGTTACACACTGTATACTTGAGATACTTGATATACTTTTGCCACATCTCCTTTTTAGTCAACTAATCCATTAATTGGTCTTTATTTGAACAAGATTTTCTTTAGAGCGCAGCCTGAGCTACATTGTTTGTCCGTTTAAGCTTTCAGTCGTACCCCATGAAGACTTTATTGAACACAGACTATTCACCGTACTTGTATGATAAAGTTATTTGAATAACTTTCTGTAGGAATTGTGCTTTTCAAAAATGCCTTGGCTTTTAGTTTACAGCGTACATACAATGCTTTGTTTTGGCATATACTGTTACATATGTACCTCTGCACTTTAGTAGCACCTATGGAGCCTTTTCTATTAAATAAAATACAATACAATATACTTTATTGTCCCCTTGGGGAAATTTGTCTTGGACTTGTGCTGTAGTGCCTTAGTCAAAAAACAAAATACACTCAGAAATCACAAGAAGTCATACTCGCAGCAGAAATACTGTCCCAAAACAAATCGATCTCTATTTCGGGGTATGCTTGAGTGATAATAGCATCTGCTTGCAAATAATACATAAAATAAAGCATTAAAAAGAGGCAAAGGACGGACAGAGTTGCAAATTGATGAGTTGCCTGATTTTCTACGCATGATAATCTACTTTTTGCTTTCTGAACTACCTCAAATTTGACTATGGTTTGTCTTGTAATGCTGAAAGTAACACATTTAACTCTAACAGTCTCGTAAAACTTTAATGCATGCATACTTCATATTCAGGAAGAAAAAAAAAAAAAAGAGTCTTTGTTGTTTTGGGGGCGTCTGGGGCAGGTTGTATACCAGCCAGAACCCTCTCATCGATCAACGCCCCCCTCCCGTCTGACATGTTGTCCACTTCTGTCCTCTTGCTGCTGTGACGAGCGCTCCCTCATGCTCCGTTTGCGATTGGGTGGGTGTTGGTACTCTCTTTTGGAAGGTCTCGGATGTTAATGAGTGGTCCAGGATTTGGGGTCCCAGGGCTGTTAACAGAGCTGATGAGTTTAGTGGTTTGTTTATGCACTGTTGTCATCCACTTGAAGGATGGGCCTGTCCCGGGTTAGGAGGGGTAAAGGAGGAGGGGTCTCATGGGTCCTGACAGAGAGGTCCCAGCTCAGGGGGATCCACTCCTCTTTATCAAAAATGGAAAGATCCCAAAAGATGACTTCTGATCATTTTATGGTGATGTATGTGAAGGGCTGTCTGGAATGGAGTCGGCAGAAAACCAGAAAATCGAGTCCAAATTTGTGGCCAAGAACTGATTTTTGTTGCTTTGTTTTGCGTTCACATAATCTAAATGACTCATTACTTATTTCAAGGCTAACAAATAAAGACAACTGAAAGAAGAAGAAAGAAAAGGGTTAGTTTTCAGAGTTCTCCTATACTATTTCTCATATCGGATGACTGTTGGGGTGTAGTTCTTCAGGTTGCCCACTAGTGGTCTTGAACACATTTAACCTCATGCAAATGAGTTACAATAGGACATCTCTGTAGTTTTTATTTATATTTCATATGTAATTTAATGTCTTCAAGTGTGAGGTTTGATGAGAAAGCTTTGTCCCTACAGTTTTCTTTACTTTTTACTTCACAATGTTATATTATAATAATTACTAATGCTTTTACTGATGAATTGTAAATACAATGTGCATTAAGTATGAATCTTCTTCTAATTCCTGGATGTGAAAAAATTTGTCTTATCATCTAAAATGTATGTTAACATGAAGCAGAAGTATTTTTTTGTATGCAGGAAGAAAATATTAAAATACAACAATAAGGTCTCACCAGTTAAAAAGTGTTGCAGCTGGTTCCGGTTCTACAGTAAAGGACAGAGAAACCAAAGCATTTCAATAATAATAACAATAACAATAATAATCATAAAAACCATAATGATAACAATAACAATATAATAATAATCATCATCATCATCATCATCATCATCATCATCATCATCATCATCATCATCGAGATGATGATGATGATGATAAGCCAAAAATACAGAAAAATAATAAGTAAATCAGTAAAATTGTAACATGTTTGAAATATTTAAAGCAGTTGGGTGTTGAGGTTTTTCCTGAAGGTGGGGAGGTTGGTGTGGTCCCAGAGTTCCAGAAGTTGGGGGCAGTGATGGCGAAGGCTCTGTCTCTCCAGGTTCAGAGCTTCACAACAAGAGCAGACAACCACAGACTCTACACACACGCTACACACACGCTACACACACGCTACACACGCGCTACACACGCGCTACACACACTCTACAGTTCAGTCAGTGACTTCAAGTGTAGCTTTCTGCTAAAAAGCCTTTTTATCTGAGCTACTTGTCCTCAAATTAAAGTAGACATAATTCCAGAGCCTGTTGCGTGTAGAATCATGACCTCTGTCCAAAACTGTAATAATTCTGTGATATAGTTTATTCAGTGCGTCCTTAATACCAGCGCTTCTAAAAATGCCCCTTTTGAGCACCAGCACGTCTTTGAGCAGTCAGCATGTTCTCCCTTCGTGGAGAGTGGAGTGACTCCTGACAGATCAGACTGTTACTGAGGAGCTGCCGAGGACACGTGCAGCAGAACATAAGGAAGTATTTGCTAACTGAGGCTAATGACAACAGCAGACTATGTAAACAATAGAGACGTTCAAACGTTAAGTGAATATATTCTCAGTAAAACCTAATGTTCTGCCAGGCTAACAGTGTGAGCTGAGGTTCAGAAGAGATGCATTCATCTGTTTAAGCTGAGCTAAAGCAAAATATGAGCTAAAGTCTGAGTAATAGGTCTCCTAAAGGTTAGACTGAATTCTATTATTGTTGCTCTCTGTGACACAGGCTCAGCAGTGTCCTTTGTCAAGCCCAATATCAGACTAAAGCTGTGACTTCTGCTCAGGCCGTGCTCCTGCTGCAGTAGACCCTCTCCTCACTTTGTCCCACCACAGAAGTGTAGTTTGGACTGTAAATGTGTCTGTGTTTGTCCTGAGGCGCTGTCGATCAGAGCAGAGACAGATCTGTACTGAGCACGTGCAGTAGTGTTGTATTGTTTGATCAGTGAGTGTTGTGACATTGTATTATTCATTGTGAATAGGGCAGTGGTCCCCAAACTGTGGGTTAGGCCCCAGAATGAGGTCACATACAGTTTAAATGCAGCAGGATGGAAGTTTATTCAGCCTATTTACACAGACTTTAAAGACTAAATATGATGTATTATTTCTAACATTATTAGCCTTTAAACATGCACTTGAGTACCTTTAAGCTCCATTCACACATGATTCCCTGTAAATTTCCATGTGCAGATGGTCAGAACACTCCCCTTTCACACATGCTTCAGTCCCAGAACATTGCCTGGTTTGGTCCGTTCACACTTAATCTGGCATTTGTCTCTATGTATTCTATACTACTCTATATCACCATAGCAATGTGCTGCATCATTTAAAATTGTAACTTAATTGCATAGTGTAACCAAGGTAACCAAGCTCGTAGCCAAAGAAACAATTTTCTGGCTTCATTCACACATACACCTTCCCTGCATTATTCCTGGGACCAGGGAAATTGCCAGATCAAAAATTCAGGAAATTCAGTTCAGGCTTCATTCACACATGTGGCATCTGGCACAATGCAGGTAAATTCCCAGGTAAGGTTGCATTTAGTTAGGCATGTTTTAGAACTAAAATAGCGATAGTTTATAGACAGCTAAAAAGATTCTCAGAGTTGCGTCAGTTTTTAAGTAAACTTTAGTTATCGCAGAGCTACAGAGAGGAGTGTTTTTGACGCTCGGAGGGGAGAAGATTATCCATCCAGGATTCCTCAAACTAACGCGACTGAAGCTAAAACCTACTCCAAGCATGCTTTTGATGAGAGAACATGGTAAAACCTCAGAAAAGTTAATTTAGCATAATACGTACATATATTTATTTAAAATAGCAAATTTGTACTCATTTTATTATAGCCAACAACAGAATGTTAAAGCACTGTGTTTATTTATAAGTACGTATATTCACCACAGCAAAATTGAAACTGAACCAAGATCAAACATGAAACTAAACTTGTACTAGACCAGGACTAAATAGGGGCTTGATCAGTTCTAAGAAGGACTAGAACTGCCAAAAGAAGTCCACATTGGCACTAAAATTGGCTCAATTTAAGGCCAAAGAGTGAAGGCACCTCAAGTGTCCAGTAGCCTATGAAGGTCAAATAATTCATTTTAGAACTTAATTTTGTCTGCAGATGAAAAATGGACAGCAGTAGAAGCATCAGCATGTGTGTATTCCCATATAGTTGTTTCGAAATGGTTAAGTCTGGGAAACATCTGCATGTTTACTACAAAGACCAACACACCAACAAATCGAGCAATGATCGTGTTCTCAAATGCAAACAGCATTTCTCCCGTCTCACTCTAAAGGTCAAGGAGTTAGAGATAGGGAGCGCACACATTACAGAAGCCTCCAGTCCTGTCCACCGTGCCAAGACTTAGGTCATTATCAACTTCAAAGCTAAGCATATTTCTACAGTGCGTGGATGTGTGTGCGCGCGAAAGAAACAAAAGCTGAGTTTACTGCGGACTCGTCAAGCGCGTGACACGTTGCCGTTTCCAGCCCTCCGCGTCACAAAAAGGTTGGGGATAAATGGCACTTTGCTGAGCTGCACCAAAGTTTCGTCAGTCATCAACGTGATTTGTGAGGGCTTATGATGTCTGCAGAGGTGTAGTGTCAACAGATTGCTGATGGTTGCGTTTTGCTTGGCTATTAATGAACGTGCCCAGTGAGAGAAGGGGGGAAAAAAGATGTCTGTTAGCTAATTAAAGAAACTCAATCACTTTATAGTCCAATCAATTACGTCTAGCGAGTGGTAGAAACAGGAGCGACGGAGTGGCCTCGTGTTTCATATCGGCTAACTAGTTTATGGCGCTGTTTAGAGCTTTTATATGGACGTCCAGAACAATAGGCCTGCAATCATATCACTCATATAAGCTGCCAGTCTTGATCAAGAGTGAAAGGAGGGTTTACAAAGGAATGGTTCTAGTGCACAACTGCAAAAAAAGTCGTTTTGTTTCTTCGACAGATTTTTGGTTCCTAGTCATGAGTATCTATTGTTGGATGATTGATTGCATTATGGTATCTCTTAATCAAACCAACAACCTTCTCGCTGTGATGTGACGTTATAACCGTGATGAAGATTGCGTATTTGCCAGTAATGCTTTCTTCAACTGTGAAGGGATTTCCAACACGAACTATGTGCATTATAAGAATGTGATGGATTGCATGGTTTAAGATAGATGTTTTAACCTGTTGCGAGGTTGTCAAAATCATGAGAATCCATCTTGTACGGCTTCTGCAGATCCGTTCGAGTCCGCACAACTTTTGGTGCAAAGCAGAAAACATTTGTTCCTGTAAAAAAGGCAGCAAGGGTTAAAAGCGGAGCAGGTATGATGATACGTTAGCCAGAAAATATATTGTCTTATTACCGTAGCATGTCAATTGGTTGCTGTGGCGAAATCCCTGAAAGTCCCTCTTCTTCCCGAACGATTTCAATGGGGGTCATTCCAGATCGATATTACAGAGTTAATCTTCATAACGCTGTAATATTGTTATGGCTTTTGACAGGGTATTAGCTGTGTTGCACTTGCACTTGCACTCAATAAGTCAAACGGACATTAAGTCCTTAAATATTAACGTGATGCATTTTTGATATTCCGTTTACATTTAGTATTCAATGCCACTCCTATGATTACTACTAGTGTGTAAAGTTATGAATACAGTTGATGAAATCAAACCATTGCACTACAAACATAGTTACGTTTTTTTCCTTTACTTTGCAGATCTCTCTACATAGTTGCAGTGCACAGTGGTATAGCCATTAGCTATCGCTCTTCATATCGTGGAGGTCCCTGGTCCGATTCCTAGACTTTGAGCAATGTCTGTCCCTGTCTGGGTGGGTTTCCTTCAGGGGCTTTACTTTCCCCTACTTATGACGCTATTCTTCCGGCTATCTACTCCTAAGCATGAATCCAACTAAAGATCTGGAGATGGAGATATAAAAAATACAATAAACAGGGAAAAAGAATGGATTTAAAAGTACATACAAAGGTATTGGATTGTCTGAAACTCATCAGTGTCTTTGCATGACGCCAGGCCAAAGAGTGTGTTTATGTGAGCACGCGATGATTCCAGCAGAACTTTCATCTCCTCCCTGAAGCTCATTAAGCGACGACCTCTGACCTCTGCAGGATGGGGAGGGCGAGGAGGGGATGGGGTGTGATCAAAGTCCAGAGCCTTCCTGATGGGCTGCAACACATCCACCTGATTGGATGTGCTGTCCCACACTTTTGCAGCCAAGGACATCCAAAACATGAAAGATAAGACATGAACAATCGTATCTCCGAAATGAATCAGGAAGCTCCGATGTTGAAACAAGTAGTGTCTTTAATTCAAGCTGTCACAATTGTTTTCCATTACAAAAGTGTTCCTCAAGTGCACTCTTATGTATCTCCTGGAAATGGGATAAATCAGATTGAGTCATAATAAGAAAAAGAAATGCATAAAATAAACAAAAATAGTAACAATTTGCCACAAGGTGGACACAAACCACTACACGTCTATTCTACATAACAGTCCCAAGCCATAATAAAGCCAGCTTTAGACTCATGCAGGTGCGCTGTATAACTTTTTTGGTCACCTGCTTGTCTCCATAGAGATGTCAGTGTCGTCCAGATGTACCTGAATGTTATAATGCACGGAATTAAAGGAGACGTATGCTTTTATTTCAGGGATTTGGCATTGAACTGTAGTTAACATAAGTAGATGATTTTACATTTTGTTTGTTGTTTGTTATTGTTGCAATATTGATCTAAAATGGCTTGGTAATGGAAACAGGTCTACTGACTTCCAGTTCCAAACTGCAGAACTGATTGACATTGCCATTTATTGTTTTTACCTCTGAAAATTGGCTTTGGGACATTTTGGAACCCTACATGTGTTACTTAAGTTTTCAAGTAATCGCAAATGAGTACAGGGATGTGGGCGGGCATATGGGGAAGGTGAAAACAGGAATTTTCAAAGCATTTGAGCCTCAGTTGCATGCATGAATCAATCAATCAAAATACAGCTTTGAGTAAATTAGTGATGAGAAAACACTGTTGTAATGAGGTTAAAAGTGCATTAAAGTTGATTTAACATAACATGTTCCCTTTAAAAATATAGCATTTATTTAATTGCAGATGTTTTGATTGCTTGAAAAACATTTTTAAGGGGTGGCCTCTCCACAGATCGGTGTAACTTAACCCTGTGGCGCCACCCACTTGTCTCCATGGAGAACTTTAATGTGGAACAGTACATTATGAGCATTATGCAACCTTTCTGGTAGGAGGTTGATTACCATATAGATGTTATTGCATTGCCTATAATGATCCACTTATCTATCTATCTTTTTTTTAATCACATGTGTTTTCGTTGCTCAAAAATACCTTGAAAAACATACATTCTTACAGTGAGCAGGATCGCCTCTTCACACAGATCTTACCTGTAACTCGACCTGGTCACTGGCTTGTCTCAGTGGAAACATACCGAGGAACATTCAAAACAAAGCAAGCGACTCCACTACATCTAGAAGGCATTTTATTGGGTGTAGCAACTGAAGTTTATAAAACAAAATAAGACTTTGTAGAATCAATTATCTTGGAAAAATAATAATTCAGATTATTATCTAGTACGTTGCTTGTAATCAGACCCTGGATCAAAAGTTCAATAATTATCAAAATGGTTCAGATGTACGGTAACCACGTTTCAAGTGTGCATTGACACACTACATCAAAATTGGGACTAAACCAGGACTAAACCCAAAACTACACCTGGACTAGCCCATAACGAAATAGTCCCTAGAGCAGGACCAACCAAAGTCCACCTCAGGACTAAAATGGACTCAATTTAATCAGTTTTTCCTCATTCAGGAATTGACTCACTCTCAATTTATTGGCATCTGGAATGGAACATACTTCTGAATCATCTCACCTCACATTTTACCCTCACAATATGCATGTTTGACCGTGCACACCGGCATGCTTGGTCCGCCGAGGTCAATGCCACAGTAGAGGAAAGAATTCGTGCCGGGTGGAATGGAATGCGGCCTGATTAGCGCTCCTTTACCTGTAAGTGAACTGGACGTGTCGGCATGTGATGAGACCGGAGGAAACAAGCGAACAATAGGACAGTAGAGATTCCTTTCCATCGCGCATTCCGACGATCCAGCGCTCCGGGCCCCCTGCTCCGAGCTTTGATGAACCCTCAACGCGGCTTCCTGGGATTGTCACTTGTCTGCAAACACAAAAACATGAAGCGGTCAGTGAGCAGGAGAGAGCGCGGGCCCTTCTCGTCAGGATGTCCTGTTTTGATTAGCGTTAGCATCCTTAAAGCGCCGTCGAAATATTATTGTAACGCGGGAGAAGAGCTGGCCTGCTGGGTCAGATCTACCACAATGAGCAGGAATCAAAGAGGCGCTTCTCACCCGCGATACGACGCAGGAAATCTTGTAAGGAAAACAAAGGAGCCAAAAGCGAGAGGGAAAGTCACGTTCTGCCAACAGGTGCTGCGGTGTCAGGAGTGCATGAACAATATGGACTGTTTGTTTTAACGGGATGACATCAATATGAGTACAGCTGATATAAAGCACAAGATTATGTCATTATGTGTCGATATGTTTGTGAGACGGGAGGGCTTTTTCAGAATTGATATTGTGTAAATTATACTGTCGGTACTAACACGCTATACCAGCACCTTAAATGAACAGTTCGTATGGTCAAAACACAAATTAATGATAGTATATATGCTTTTAGATATATTTTGTATATCGGTGAAACAATACCGGTAAGAACACTTAATAAAACTAAAGAGTATTGCTTTGCTGCTTTGTGTTACCTGCCTATAGGGACAAAAGGTGTTGCCACAATCTAGCATTATCCCCAAAATGTTTGTGGGTATAATCTGTCATATTTCCAGTACGTACACAACATTTTTGTATGCACTGTCCACATCACAAACGACATACATTTGTCCATGGGGTTGCCAGGCTCTGCACTGAGCTAAGTTATACTTTGTTAATCGCAAATTCTCTGCATTTGACTCATTCATTTCCAGATTTTGGGCCTGGTCAGGACTTTAGCTGGAGGATTTTACCCATGGTAGGTAATCCCTGTTGTACAAGTTGATGAGGGAAACCGGAGTGCCCGGAGGAAACCCACCCAGACACAGGGAGAAACATGCTAACTCCACACAAAGGCTTGCTCACTTAGCCATAGTGCTGCCGATAAGCTCAGCATCATGATTCATGGATTCCCAGCACTGACAGTTTGCTTGATGTCTCTCCTCACTCTTTGTCCATTGTGCTGCGAAAAGTCAACATTTTAGCCAAAATAAAATGTTCTTTATGGCTAATCATAAAATTGCATGAAACATTACGATGATTCCCATTATACCGTGCGGCTTTATCTTGTGTACATGGGGTACTTCAACTCCATGACGAGACAATGAGTGGATTGTGTTTTTCATAATTTCCAGCAT
Source organism: Chaenogobius annularis (assembly GCA_015082035.1). Classification (NCBI taxonomy): domain Eukaryota; kingdom Metazoa; phylum Chordata; class Actinopteri; order Gobiiformes; family Gobiidae; genus Chaenogobius; species Chaenogobius annularis. The sequence continues at coordinate 2,267,435 of BJKM01000011.1, read as the reverse complement.
CAAACAACACCAACTTAGTAAGAACATTAATGAACTCCGACAGAAGTAAATGTTTTCTCTGCTCTTTATTTCCCTTTGGCTGACATTGGTCTTGTTGGTTTCCTCTCATATGTGGACCACAGCAGTGGCGTGTGCAGTGCTCACGCTCTCGGTGTCCTCCTGCTTGTCTCTGGTGGAATCAGGAGTTAGTGGAGCGGCTCAGGCTGGTTTGTTGTTCCGCCGCTGCTCCGGGGCTTTAGTCCTGACAGGAGAGCTCCACTTTGTTCACCTCAGTGTCCACAGAGGAGCCCAGGGGAGCCCGGGCCTGGATGTCTCTGTCAGGCCGCTGGCAGGGCTGGGGCAGTGGGAGGCCCCCTGCTGCTTACCGGGTCAGTGGACAAGCTAATCGATTTTATCTGTGTTTCGCACACTTTGCCAGACCCCCGCTGACCGGATATTCATGTCCGCTGGTTCAGAGTTGGTCCGCTTAAATTTGTCTAATTTCAGATACTTTTCTCTTTTTAAGACTTGTGGACTGTCGTGACATTTCAGCACATCTGTAAAGCAAGAATTGTGATTTTGACACAAACTACTAAAAATACAAAACATATTTGACATTTTCATAAAAAGACTATCCTCATCATTGCGGCATTGCTAAAATGAGGACTGCACCAGGAATACATTTTTACTAATACCTATGAAACTAAGGTTGCATTCACACTTGCCATGATTTGGTCCTGTTTGGAACCCAGTTTAGTCCCGATGTAGACTTGGTTTTGATCATGTGTTAGTCCTAGTTTAGCCCTCGTCTAGTCTTGATTTAGTTCCAGGTTTAGTCCCAATTTTGCTGTGGTCTATGTGAAAGTCTGGCCGCACCCTTAAGCAACACTAAACCTGCTTGAAAACAGAACCGAACCAACAAGAACCACTTTTTAATCCCAAAGCCACAGAATATTTAGATGTTTATTTATTATAGAATTAGTAAAAGGGGACATATTAAGTTAAATTAACTTTAAAGAGCTTTTAACCCTTTAATAACAGTATTTCCTCATCACTAACTTAACAAAAAATGTATTTCTATTGATTCATGCAATCCAAAAATTAAGCCAATTATAGCCATTTAAAAAAAAAAAGAGAAAAATAACACATTGGCTCATTGAAAATCTACTGCTTACTATGGTCAAATACCACTATGAATATATGAATGCTTTAACAGTTTTAAACAGGAAATCAATGGTCAGTAAGCAAAATGTAAAATGATTATCTGTGTATGTATTTAAAACTAAATACACAAAAAGCATAATATGTCTTTTTTATTTTTATGAATCATTATTTATTTGAGAACACTTTTTTTTTTACAGTTACGCAGATTATGCTTCCCAATTTATACCTATACCTACCTGCCATTCCACATTGTGCGTAACTGATCAAGACCTGTTAAAACTTCCTGCAGCATTTTAAAGTTCTTACACACCCAAAATACTGGGTCCATGTTAACACTGCTTTAAGGGAAGATGAGCAACATTCCACCCATTTTAACACAATAAATTAACATAGTAACAATACAAAACAGAATAAAGTGACAAAGAGTGCAACGGACCCTACTATTTGCTAAACAAGCCAATGTCTTGCCACATTTTCCCTATTTTTACTAACACCCTGTAGCCATTACTTCACTGAGACCCTTCACAGCTCTCCTTTATTACCATATTAGTTATGATTCCACCTGTAATCATTCACTTATCCTACTGTTTGCACTTACGGCAAGGAGAGAATCCTAATAAAGGGCTAAAATGCTAACACGTGTGACTGCGCGCTCAGATGAGGGGGTAGTTTGGTTCTCTGTCTGCAGGCCCACGCGGTCGCTCCCTTCGTGTTGTACTTGGCCAGACCGCTGCTAACTGTCAGCGCAGTATCTCCTTTCACTGATGAATGGGACGTTTCCAGACCTTTCCCCAAAGCTGTCGTTCCCGCGGTCCAAAAGTAAAAGCAACGGTGGAGAAAACATGGGCTCTCATCTGTCTATAGCCACGAAGTATAGAGAGACGCAGAGAGACGCAGAGAGACGCAGAGGGACGCAGAGGGACGCAGAGAGACGCAGAGAGACGCAGAGGGACGCAGAGAGACGCAGAGAGACGCAGAGGGACGCAGAGGGACGCAGAGGGACGCAGAGGGGCGCAGAGGGACGCAGAGGGACGCAGAGGGACGCAGAGGGACGCAGAGGGAGAACACAGCCGACACAGCGCGACACAGCGCGACACAGCGCGACACAGCGCGACACAGCGACTCAGAGACAGCGTGACAGGGAGACAGAGCGACACAGAGGGAGACAGAGCGACACAGAGCGACACAGCGAGACACAGCGAGACAGCAGCGAGACACAGGCGGCGCGACACAGCGCGACACAGCGCGAACACAGCGACACAGAGCGACACAGAGCGACACAGAGCGACACAGAGCGACACAGAGCGACACAGAGCGACACAGAGCGACACAGAGCGACACAGAGCGACAGGCACTAAGGCGACACTTAAAGGCTCCTGGTTGGATAAAATGTGGTTGGATAGGAAATAGGCTTAGGCAGCTGGTTTATTAAACTTTATTTTTACTTTTCGGATGAAGGTGTCATTGCCTGGAATGTCAGTGTATGGCACTAAAGTAAAGTTAAAGAAGAATGCATTAGGTAATTTTGAGCAATAAAAATGGATTAGGTTTAATGCCATACTGTGGAACAGTTTAGTCAAAACAATAACATCTCCATGGTGATAAGCAGGGGGCCTTCCCTCCACCAGAAAAGTTACAAATTGCACCTTTTAAGTTCATTGTAACAACCTGTAATAACTTGTAACGTGAACCCTCTGACTACAATGTTATTACAAGTTGTGTATCATAAAGTGACACCCATTTACTCCTCCTATCGGACCACTGGGACAAATGTAATGATGGAATTACAAGAATTTAACATCTCTGTTATTAATTAGCTTCTTTTATGATGATACTAGAGCAAGAACGTTCAAACAGCCTGGGAGCCAACTACAGTGCTCAGTCCAATTTGTGTTGGCTCTGAGGCCTCCTGGGTGTAGTTTCCCCCCCTGCAAATGTAAGTAATTGTACCAACCTCAATAACATCGCATTGCATTGTGATACAGACTTAAATGTAATGTTCTAAGCCTTTTTAAAGGTATGATGGCTCTGTCTAATCTATCTGAATGACTCGCTATATCAACCACCAGTCTTATGTCTCTACGTGGCCCTCAGTATACAAAGTTTGACCTCCTTGCATAATGCTGACACTGATAAAGACTGTAGTTACAAAGATTTATGTCAAAATTGAACTGTTGCATCTGCATATATTAATTACTATCAAGAGTGTTGTGGCTATTTCATATCATTAAATGTATATGTTATCAATTCCTCATGAGGGCAGTTCATTCCATGCATTTTGTACCTATTTGTACCTATTGTGCAATCATTATGAACTACAGGTATGAACGTAATTCTAACCAAAAGAACAAGAAGAAAAAATACATGTTTGTCCATTTAATGAAGGACGTTTAAAAATACCTCATTTACACAACTCACATGTGAAAGAAACGGTTTGCTCCCATAGCTCAGCTAAATGCAGTAAGGATATCACACTTTATTCCAAAATATTAAATAATGAATTTAACTTTGAACCATTTTCACTTTTGATTCTTAAATTAAATACTTATGACCTTACATGCACATTAAATTAAACATTTAATATTTTACTAGCAAAAACATGGTTACGCTAAGACTTTATCCCACTAAAGGCCCATAGTTGCTGGGATGAGCTTCAACGACACCAACCAGGTTATAAATGCAACCACATTTTGCATTCTCTCTGTTGTCTGCCTAATCTGACCTCCTGACTGGCCCTGCTGACTCCATCCATCAGAGGGGGTGCTGGAGCTTTGCATACCCTTAGGCCCACGCGTATTAAAGTTATGATTTATATGCAGCTGTAAACATATGAAACACATCAGATTCCGCATTCCGCCTGTCACCACCTGTCCGTTTACCTCCAGCTCGGTGGTACGGCGCTGGAGCAGGGCGGTCCCACGCAGGTGCGACCACATCCCCCTCGCCCCGCCATTAATCGCTGCCATGTGACAGTTCAATCTGCACAGGGCCGAGCAAAGCCGGCTGGTTACCACGGCAGGTCATTACCCGGCGTGGAAGCAGCCGATCGGATCAGCGATCAATGACAAAGCCCAGGGAGGGAGAAAGAGAGAGAGAGAGAGATGTAGGGGAACAGGGAGAGAGGGAGGGAAAGAGAAGGATAGAGGGAGAGATGGAACAGGATTGAGAAATGGGACGGGACGGAAGAATGAAGACGAGAGAGAGGGTGAAAGAGAGAGCGAAACGAGTGAGAGAAGGAGGGCGAGAGATAAAGAGGTAAAGAGGGAGGAAGAGTGACAGAAAGAGAGAGAACAGAAGGGGAGTGAGAAAGGGGGAGAGAGGGAATGATGGAGGGAGACAACAAAAGAGAAAGTGACTGAGAGAGGTTGAGTCGGAGAGAGGGAAAAGGAAGGAAGGAGATGACTAGGAAAAGGAGAGCAAGTGAGAAGAACAGAGATGGGTTGGAGACTTAGGGAAGGAGAGAGAAAGAGCGAGAAAAGATGAGAGAAGGAGAGCGAAAGAAGAGCGAGAGGGAGAAAGAAAAGGAGAGAGACAGCAAGCCAAAGAGAAAGAGAGGTAGAGAGAGAAAGGTAGTGTCAGAAGGAGAAGGAGAAAGAAAGGGAGAGAAAGGAGGGAGAGAAAGAAGAGAGAGGGAGAAAGAAAAAGAGAGAAACGGAGTCAAAGAGAGAGATGGAAAGTAGAGAAAAGGAGGAGGGTTAGATAGATAGAGCGAAAGAAGAGTGGAGAGAGAAAGCAGAGAGATCGAGAAAGAAAAGGAGAGAAACGGTAAGCCAAAGAGAAAAAGAGGCAGAGTGAGAAAGATAGTCAGAGGGAGAGAGGGAGATGAAGAGACAGAAAGCAGAGATAGATGGAGAGTCAAAGAGAGAGACAGAAGAGAGAAAGGAGAGAGAGGGAGACGGAAAGGGGAAGGGGAAAGAGAAGAGAAAAGGAGAGAGAAGACGGAAAGGGAGAGAAACAGAGTCAAAGAGAGAGAGGTAAAAGAGAGAAAAGGAGGGAGAGTCAGATAGAGCGAGAGAAAGAAGAGAAAGACAGAAAGGGAAAGAGAGAAAGTAAAGAGAGGGAGGGCGAGTCAGAGAGAGAGAGAGAGAGAGAGAGAGAGAGAGAGAGAGAGAGAGAGAGAGAGAGAGAGAGAGAGAGAGAGAGAGAGAGAGAGAGAGAGAGAGAGAGAGAGAGAGAGAGAGAGAGAGAGAGAGAGAGAGAGAGAGAGAGAGAGAGAGAGAGAGAGAGAGAGAGAGAGAGAGAGAGAGAGAGAGAGAGAGAGAGAGAGAGAGAGAGAGAGAGAGAGAGAGAGAGAGAGAGAGAGAGAGAGAGAGAGAGAGAGAGAGAGAGAGAGAGAGAGAGAGAGAGAGAGAGAGAGAGAGAGAGGTAAAAGAGTCAAAGAGAGTGAGGCGGAAAGAAAGAAAGTAAAAGAGACAGAGAGAGGAGAGAGCAGGCGTCGGACTCTGAGACAAGAGGGGAGACAGAAGGGGGGAGACAGAAGGGGGGAGACAGAAGGGGGGGACGGGAGACAGGAGGGGGGGGAGACGGGAGACGGACAAGAGGGGGAGACAGGAGGGGGGGAGACAGAAGGGGGGACGGGAGACAAGAGGGGGAGACAGGAAGGGGGGAGACCAGAGGGGGGAGACAGGAAGGGGGAGATAGGGAGGGGGAGATAGGGGGGGAGATAGGAGGGGGAGACAGGAAGGGGGAGAAGGAGGGGGAGAGAGGAGGGAAGGGGGGACAGGGAGGGGGAGATAGGAGGGGGAGACAGGGAGGGGAGACAGGAGGGGGAGATAGGAGGGGGGAGACAGGAGGGGGAGACAGGGCTGAAGGTCAGTTGTGGCGGTGACAAACAGGCTGTCAGGCTCGCCCCAAATGAAGAGATCCATCCAACAACACAAAATACGGCCTCTGCTGTAGCACACACACACACACACACGCACGCACGTACACGCACACGCGCACGCGCACACACGCACACACACACACACACACATTAAAGCGCACAGAAGCCAGCAGGGGAATTTAGTGTGAAGCATTGTTTTATGAATTCCATATACAAGGTGTTGGCAGTCTGCAGCGGGCCTTTTAGTGGTCAGTTTGAGGGGCCGCCGTAATAAAAGTAAAGACCGATCGTGAATAAGGAAAAAAAATGTAGTGCAGTTCATGAAAATGCCACAAATCCCCCGTGGCCCCGCCCTCGCTGCCCACCGCTGCGTTACCACGGGAACAGTAGCCACGATGAGGTCCGTTCGCTCATGTTTACCCAAAACCAGAAAGTCAAACACGGCCTGGTGCTGACAAGAGAGAGTTTTATATACTATTATTATATTACATACTTTAAGAATACGCCAGTCCAAGTTAATACAGTGGTTTGTTCCCATTTCTGTTATTCTATATGAGGTTCAGTTGTTTTGTTTTGGATTATTTCAGACTTTTAAAACGTAAACTTTGAAGAGAATCCTATTTTTAAAACGTAAATCACAAATGAATATGTCACGATATCAAATTTTTGTGTTAGGATTATTGTGGGGAAAAAACATCACGATATAACGATTATTATTCAGGATTATTGAGACTGTGACTAAACAACAGTGAAATCTTTTAATCATTTGATTTAATTTCCGTGGTCTAACATGTTACTGCTCCTCAAGTTTGTGACCGGCTTTACAAAAATGAACTCTCTGAAAGACAAAACAAAGTTAAATGTGTCAAAAACAAGTCAGATAAAATACAGTTCTTTTACATTTAATTTTGCTTCTAAAATTGTCACGATTATAATTTGTTTTTTGTCCTTACGATTATATTGTGATCTGAATAATCATGATTATTGATTGGCCTAATAATTGTGACTCAGCCTAAGACATAATTTTGCCCAATTCTTTTGTAAGTAAAAAAGTAACTTGTTTGTGTCCGACGTTTTGTTGTTGTTGTTGCGTTAAATAGTGTAATTACATCATTTTTTTTTTTTCATATTTCCTAATAATTTCCTCTCCACGTCCATGTTTTTGTTTAACATTCTCATAGAGTCCACAATAATGTTTATATGGCGGAATAGATCCTTGTGCCTCTTGTTTTTGCATGCCTTATTCTGTCATAGTTTATATTCCTACTATTATTATTCTCTGTTTATGTTGCTGAAGCAAGTTCCACGTTTGCTAATTTTGCTCACTGACAATGGCAATGAAACGTCACCTGATTCTTTCCGCAACCGCAACCTGAAACAGCATTATTGGAACATGTGTGAAAGAACTAAACTACCACTACGTTATAGAACATCATAACGTGCTACAAATGTCTTTAAAAGTCAACGTACGTCTCCATTAGCAGTGTATTTGGCCAGGTTTCTCCTAAAACAACACCATCTCCCCTTTTTTTTACCCCAGAGACGAAGAGAGGTGGACATTTATTGTGCCGTGTCTCAGCCTATCCACTGTCCTCCAAACCCCCCTCCACACACACACACACACACACACACACTCTGAACACACCGCCTATTCCGCTGCGGACTCCACTGAGTGATGATGACCCATTATGGAGCCGCCGACCTCCGACCTCCCCCGTCTTTATAGATCACTCCGTGGCAGAATCATATTCCCTAATGCCAAGTTCCTGTCCATCCGGCCGCCGATCGTCAGACAGCCTCCTCTGCGCTGACTTTCACACACCAGTTTCATCCCAGACATCCCAGCCTTGTTTATTTTAAAAACAATCGAATAAATGACCCTTCGTCCGAATGTAAAGTTATGTTCTGTCTGCAGATAGGAATCTAAGTGTCTTGTCTGAGAACTTGGTAAAATGGAAAAGTTTATTATCCAGTTCGGCAGTCTTGGAAATCAAAAGAAAGAACCGACATCTTTGTACAAGACTTTTGTGTTTTCTGTCTGCTGTAGTTATATCTATGAGAGCCGTGGTATCATTATTTATATTTTGTACATTAAGATTTTCGTTTTATTTGTTATAATAGACCACAGTAAAAAACAAAGACACAGAGAGCAAGAGAGCAAAAAAATAAAGAGTAGTCCCTTTTGTATCTGCCCCATTTGTCCCCTTGTTTCCATTTTCAGGTTCACTTTCCATTTTATACATGTCCAAAGTGATGTCAGTCCAGTCCTGAACAGTCGGATCTGTTCCTGTGATCCTTCTACTTTTTTTTTTTTTTTGCTGCAGCCAAAAACATTCCACAGGTATCCATCTATCATTTCCTTTGTTGGAGTTGTACATCCGATATACAGTGTTTATATTTTGTACATGTTATAACGACAGTATTGTTCTGAAATGAAAAATAAATAAATAAAGAGATCAGTGACTTTCGGGTTGAAAATTGCAGCTCTGGTTCTCCCCTACGTCATCTTAATAAAGCACCCTACTTTTGGACCATGCTGACACCCTTGACTATGGAGCGCTGTAGACCCTAATAGCAAGTGGTTTCTTTTTTCTTTTTTTTATATGTATATTTATATATAGTCTAAAATTTTCTAAACAAATAAAAACAGAACAGAACACAACACGACCAGAAGAGTGTAAATCAAAATTAATAACACAAATAGACATAAACTTAATACTATTACAAACAAAATCAAGGCACATTTAAATTAAAATAAAAGTCCCATTTGGTACATTTCCAAATTAAATTCGAATGTCATTTATATCAGTCCAGTCCTTGATTATTGATGAGGTTTGTGTCATCCATTTCTTTGTTATGGCCTTTTTTCCTGCTGCCAAGAGCACCAAAGGTATCCATTAATTGTGTACATATCAGGAGTTCTGAGGCGGGACTATTTTTTCAGTTTTGCCATAAATGGTTTGAGGACGCTGCTAAATCCTGCGTGTAGGGATTAAGAATGAAGTAAGCAAAGAGCAGTGGGCGTGTACCGGGGGTCGGTGACAGCGGGGATTGTCAGAGCAATGGCGCCTGGCGAATAAAGATGACTCAAACATGCATGAATCAATCTAAATACAACTTTGAGATGGTAAATGAGAACGAAAAATAATTTTAACACGCTTAGAAGATCTTAAACGTTGATTTTGCACGGTATGTCTCCTTTAAAATGTCTTTTAATTTACAATAGACTTCTTCTCCGTTCAGTTCAGTCAGTTGTGACGGTCTGATATTCTATGCTGTTCTGGATTACTATCTGACCGAAAATAAACAAAGGGACCCTGATATTTCTGTTTTTACTTGGGCACGTTCTGGTGTTACTCAGGACTCTGATGAAATCGTTTGGACCAGACTTGAACCGTGTTTGGACCTGTTTTAGTTACGACCCTTGTCTAGTTTTTTTTAGCATTTCCCGACATTTCTTTTGGAATGTCTTCTGTCTTAACGTTCGTCTTTGGAATGTAACGTGATTAATCTCAGACAATGCCGAACTGCACATACAAACTATTACCGCCTTTCCTTGTGCACCTCAAATTTGCGTGCAATTATTCAGATTCGTCCCCGCCACCTCCACACCTACAAAAGAGAAAAACAGTGTCAGCTTAGATTTCTGCACAAACATTCTCGCGTTGCGCTAATCCAATCGTCGCGTTACACCGGGGTATTCACTGCTAATATGTTTGTTGAGCCTGCTACCATTTGATCCCTGTCTTGACAAATGTGATTTGTTTGGTCTGATTTGATTAGCCCACTCAGCTCACACTCTGCACTGCATGTAAACCTCCAATACAAAAGAAACTGCGAAACTCTATTACAGGTATATTCCACGATCCACACAGCCCTTGATGAAACGGCTGGTTAATACGATTGTGATATTGCCTTGCACCGGAAAAGTCATCCAGGGATTTGAACTGGTTTGAAAGGGCGCAAAGTATATAAACCACGTACTTAGACCAGTGGAAAGTTTGTAAGGTTTTGTGAGGATTGCGTTGCGTACAATCTTGATCCGTATTGCGGCGCTGCAGAGTTCAGTAAATGACAGTTACATTGTTGCGGCGACTCGAGGAACAAGTTGTAGAACAAGCGGAACATGAAGAAACAAAGCTGTAACAAGAGATTGGGAAGTTGAGTTTGGGCTGTTTGATAGAAGTTGATCATAAATTGTAGGATCTGAAATTTCCCAATCCTGTAACTGTTTGTTTGTAATCCTACTTGACAGATTGTTCTACCGTGGGGCGGAAATTAAATATAGCAAACTTTAACACTGTTCCTTTATTTAGTCTTACATTTCTGTCTACCGTTGCCATGAAGTAACACGCTTTGTGCCAGTTCGCTTACTGGATAAGTAAGATAAATTGGTATGCAATGCCGTAAACAGTATCAGTATATGTGTTTTTGTAGTCCAAAATCACAATGGAAGATGCCAAAGGGCTTAGATAATTTAACAAAAAAATGGTCAATGGTAGGGCTGAGCGATTTGGGAAAAATATGTATCGCGATCATGATTAGATTTGCAATTTGTTTTTTAATAATGGGATTCTATTCAAAGTTAACATTTAAAGCACGTCTTTTGGAAATTGACAAAAAGACTGACATACAGTACGCCTATGAATTGAAGAATCACATGTATTTCAGAACATGTTTGTATGAATTAAGCAGAATAAAACAGGATATTTTGTTCTGCTTCCAAAGTTGCAGGTTTTCAATTGATTTCAATTAATGTCGTAACTCTTGTCAAAGGTCGATAAAAGACGAGCAGATTATCCAACATTCACAGGAAGCTAGGAAATGAATAACTGTCCCAGAGCATCTTCTTTCCTGAGATCCTGCTTCTCGGCAAAGGGAAAAACTACAAAAAAACCAGTGGGAAAAAGAGAACCCTTGAGGAGAACCACAGTGAAGGACGGACAGGCTGTAGATGGTCCAGGGCTGACGCTCTTCCAGTAGATTAATGTTTGATACAATTTGAACAATGTAATCCAGAGGTTTCTTGGATTTTATAGACTCAAAAAAATGATACATTCCCGAATTGAGGCGTTTGATTTAAATGAGAAACTGGGATTAACCACAGAATACGACAAAATATGAGAAAATCCAGGAGGTTTTGGCAATCGAAAACAATGCAGATGACTGACCAGAGCCTGGTTTGAAGACATTTACAGTTGTGTTTATTATTTGTCCATTTAAGAAGCTATTATAATAGTCTCTTTTGGACTGTACCGGACGTATACTTACTTAATAGTTTTCCATTTTATCTACAGATATATAAATTTTTAGAAGCTCAAATACAGTTTTAAGGCTAGAAAATAGTATTATTCCTATTATTTGTTAACAGAAAAGCAAAATAACTTACATTTATACCTTAGAATTGCAAAATTGTTGCTTATTCTATTGTAATAAAGACTTAAACCCATTAGAATTCATATCTGATTTTCGTTAATTACTGAAAATCTTTTATGGTTTACTTCATTTTGCCTCCAGACTGATAGCAGAGCATTTCAAAGGGCCCATAGCAACACTGACAGGGTTTGGTATTTTGCTGAAGCATTTTAATATCTGTCAATCGATTCATTCATGCGCTCGAATTGTACTTATACGACCCAAAATTGTCACTAGCACGTCAAGTTAAAAGTAGCACGTTGGCCCACAGATTTACGCACGACATCCCAGGCCCTACAAAAGCACTGACCCGTTTTGCGCCGCCCGGGTGCTGGGCGACATCGGGTGGGTTGGGTGTCACACGGTCAGCTGGCTCGGAGACTCCCAGATCAAATACAGGTATGATTTATGTTCCGCTGTCCCACCCTTCAAATGTCCCCCAGCACCGGAGCCTATGCCACGTCCAAGCGCGCGGGTCATTTGTCTCCTCTACATGCGTGGGAGTTGAGGGTTCAAAGGTCAGTGCGATGAAAATGACCAGAGCTGCTTTAATTGTTGTATCTATTTGGGCTCGGAGACAGGATGCGGGTCTGCAGGTCTGTGTGTCAGTCCGGCCAGGCTTTCGTCGGGGGTTGGATCAGTACTTTTTGAAATGTTTTTATTTATTTGAATTAGGACAGTGCGTGTTAATCAATGTGTCCTAAGGCTGGTAAAAAACACTAAACATTCACACAACAGACTGCGTACGTGACATTACAAGACATTAATAGTGAAACTTTTAGTCAGACATTTTTCACCATTGATTTGGATGCATTTTCATTTATGCTTGGTGGTATATACAATCTCTATTATCTCAATGAAGAAGAGTTTAAAAATACTTCGGGACTAAGTGGACTAAATGGGACTAAAAATCTTGGACCTGTTGTGCCTTAACCTTTCTCTTTATTTTTATCTGGATGCTCTATTCTTCCTAAAACTAACTTAAAATATACAAGTTTTTTTCCTCTGGTCCATTTATGTTACTCTGGTTTTAAAAAATAAATAAAAAATGTATGTATATTTGTATTTTTATTTTTTAATGTTCAGGTTTTTTTTTTAATAATAATAATAATAATAATAATAATAATAATAATATTATTATATTATTATTATTATTATTATATTATTATTATTATTATTATTATTATTATTATTATTATTATTATTATTATTATTATTATTATTATTAATTTTAAAAAAAGTTAAAGTTATGTTTTTCAGAAAATAATAACATGCATACACAGATTTATTGTCTTTGTCCTATACATTCTGTTGATGTTTTTATTTTTATTTGTGCCTTTTTTTTAATATTATTGAAGGGGATGTATTATTGTAATCTCATAACAGTGTTCCCTCATTAATTTACTCAAACTTGTATTTCACTTTAGTCATGCTCAGAAGATCCTGTTTTTCCCTACCCCCTATCCCTGCCCACCGATCTGAACTTACTAATGATTACTGTAAAAAAAGAAAAGAATAGACCATTCAACTATAAAAAAAAATAAAATAATGAAAAACTACTGCCAATATGAAGAAAGACCTGTTAATGCTGCAGTTTTGAACAGAAAGTTAATGCAGATGATTTTATTATTGAACCATTTTAGATCCGTATAGTCGTTAGGTTTACAATTACCAAAATGTAAAATAAGGACATATGTTAAAGTTTAATACTAAATACCAGGAAAAGCATGACAAGTCTGATAACTGAAAAATACTGATAACTTCCATGCTTATTACTATTTCAGAACTGCCACTGCTGCTTCATAACTAGGCCTAGGATAGTACTCGTGCTGTAAATTCTATACTTTGATCATTTGATACCGGATATGAGGGCACATTTTATTGCGAAAAAAGTAACTAAGGTGCAGTACAGACCTGATATGAAGGTTCTGAGACTGAATTATAGAGTGGTAACACTTTTAAACCTCAGATAGAAGTACAGTATTGACCACTGCTCTGTGGCCTTCCGCTTGGTATGTCTCAACATGTGATCCTCGATGTAAAACGTTTGGACACTCTATATAAGGCAGGTTTGCTATCTACTTTGTCAACAAACTTTTTATTTATATTTCTTCCTTGTAAAAGTAGATGTAAAAGTACTCAGAAGGTAAATTACTTGGATATAGTGGTTTATGTCTTAAAGCTCAGCCATAATTCCCCTGGTCCAGCAGCAGCAGCCCGGGTCATCTGACAGGGTTAAGCCTGTAAACTGTGAGAGGAACACTTCCATGTAATTACATTTATCATGTATAATTAGGAAGTTCTGTTCTGTCTGCACATGACGACCTTTGACCCTGAGAGTGACGAGTGCGGGCTGCTGCTGCCAGACTCTCAGATCAAAACACTGCTCCTCTGCAGTCCTGCGCAAACATCTTCGTTTTATTAAAGCTAACATGCTTGGTTTAAGTAAGCAAACTAAACAGTCATGTGTCGGCTCTCCTCAACATGTCTTCAAAAATGGGAAAAGCATTACAACATTGTTATATTTGGAAATGTTTACGGTATCACTTGATGTAACAGTACATTACTTACCACATCAAGTTGCTTATGTTTAGATCTACTGTGAATATAACAGTTATTGTTATTAGCCTTGGTTGAAATGCATCACTCGTCAGCAACTTTCCGTGTCATTTTGGCGATGTGGCATTTCGTGTGTTCAGAAATGAGCACTTCTTCAGCATATGTTTTACAAGCCGTAAAATGCCAACGCTCTAATTTTAATATTCTTATAGTCCGACCTGTATTTTAGTATCATATGCACAATACAGGTCTGACAAATGAGAACATTAAAGTTATTTATATGTGAAGACCTAAAGAACCTTATTGCACAATGCTAATGTTGAATTTGTAACTTTTCTGGTGGCTTTTTACCCCTTACTTTCTTAACATACAGTACGTTCTCCTCCTTACATTATCAAAAAGTGATCTCCTACAAATATCTTTAAAGTCAGATTCATTGCGATTGAAGCCCATAAATATAATGATTACATTCTTAATACAGTCCCAACAACAGTATGTTTTTACTTATTAACTTAGGTACAGTTATGCTGGTGTACTTTTTTTAACTTTTATTTAAGTTTCAGCTGTACTTTTACTTTCATCAGTAATTTTTTGCACGTTTTTTTAAATGTCATTCAAGGTAAACAATATTGGGCAGGCTTTTTACTACAAGCGACAAGATCAGGATTGTTCCCTCGTAAACAAACTTTTAAGACCACTGAACTGCGGTTTTACTCAATCGTCCAGTCTTCAGCTCTTTATCTCTCCGTCTCCAATGTCCTTCCTTTTCCTCTCCGCACCGGGACTCTTTTTGTGTTATAATTCGCACCTATTATTTCTGTCCCAGACGTTCATTAGTCATGTAGCTGTCAGATTCCAGCTGCAGGCGCTCCCCAGCAGAAACACAAAGAAAAAAATCACACTTTTTCTTACACATGGTCAGGTATGGAAGTCATCAAGTCAAGGGCAAAGGGCGAGCTCATTACCTGGCTCCGGCGCAAACTTTTTGGGGGGTGCTTTATGCCATGCTATACCAAAATGGGGGGCATAGAGGACAATAATTACAGGGGGGGGGGAAGGACGGGGAATTTTGTGGCGGGATAAAGACGGGGAATTTTGAGAGCCATTTACACCAAAGCTGAACACAAGAAGCAAAAGTATCAAAGTAGTTGCACCCTCATCTACTTGAGTCGTATTTTTTGGACTCCGGAGCTTTGTCAATCAATGGTAGCAGTCTGGTCTTTCTTCTGCGCGTGAACATTTGTGCATCCCTGTGCGCCGAAACAATCTTCATTCACTGTAACTCCGACAAAATGGGATCATTGCTGCCGACCACAGCCAGAGTGGAGTGTGGTGGTCCGTGCTAGCTCTGCAGACACGTTGACGTACCTCGAACGATCTGTAGCCAGTTTTGAACCATGAGCGAAGAGCATGTTTCAGAATGAGCTTTGTCGACCTTCTCCGCCTCTGATATCTAACCGTGAACTGTGAACTACAACTACGAACAGTACGGACACAAAGACATGTGTAAGAATATTGTTTTTTGTTTGTGTAAGTATCGCAAGAACGCTAACGGGAAGCTCTGGGGCAAAATGCTACCACGATGCTAGCCCTAGATGATGTATTTTTAACATCTACAGAACAATCCGCTTACTTTTCTGGAATAATGCCATGTCAACAACCTCCATTGAGACTCAGTTGCGACTCGACTTGAATAACTTCTGCTTAAAATACACACGATTCGCCGGGAAACGTCCTAAAAGAGGCAAAAAGTAGCCACAATGACGTGTTGCCGACTGTATCTATAGTTCTCACCCAACTCACCCAGACTAAAGTTGTGGTTCCCTGGCTGTTGCTCTGGTATGGTTCACATCCAGCAAAAAGCCTTTGAAAATGTCCATTTTTCAGTACGGGCCCTTTTGTGTATCGCATTGAATTTGGCTAATGCGTTTGACGTCAAATTTTGCTGAAGCTGCTAATCTATTCTAATTGTGTTGAGACCCTTCAGGAGGTGTTTTTGTTTATCAAGAAAACGATCATACTTAAAACTGCTACACACAAGCCCTTCCAGCAGTTCGTCAATCCATACATCTCCACCTTTTAGCAAACATAATATCCTAGTTAGGCACGAGGAAGCAGTGGTTAGTCGAGAGGTTATGACACCGTTAATAGTTCACCTTACACACACACACACACACGCACACACACACACACATGACCAATGGGTGTTGTCTGACATGAACCCAAAGCATGTTTAAATAAAGCCATTAAACTCCGTCCAACAGAAGACCATTCATTCGCTCTTCCTCCGCTCACTGACATGTGACAGAAAGCAAAGCAGAGGTGTTTCGGAGACGTTTGGGGGAGCGGGTTGGGTGAGCGAGGGGTGTGCGTGTGTGCGTCGGGGGGGTGAGGTGAAGGTGGGGGTCCTGTCAGCTGGCAGCAGTCATTGGGACAGTGCTGATCTGGACTGACAGGGGACATAAACACTCAGGTCCGTGGTGAAGGGGTCCATTGTCCTCGCGGCCGCCGTGCCAGTGCGTGTGGCGGGGGCATGCAATGGAATGATCTAACATGTGTGCTTGTCTAATTGACCAATCTGTCCCCCCGTGTCCTTCTGTCTGTCCCTTCCTCTGTGTGACTGACTCCTTCACCTTTTCCACTGGCCGATGCCCCCTCAACGCTTGAGGAAATGGTCTGGTTTGCGTGTTTTGCATTAGGAATCTATCTGGCTACTGGATACAAGAGTGCTCAAGTGCACACACAATATGTTTTCAAGCCCAAAGTTGAAAAGCTGAGAGTAAACAGTTTTATCGGACACTTTAAACTCCAAGCGCACGTGGCACTCTCGCTGTTTCGTCAACCACCTGATAAACGAGAACCATCAAGCTCCTCGGCATGTAAAACATAAAAGGAAAGCTGTAACCCACTTTTAGTATTTTCAGAAAAAGGGAGTGAATCAGATCAGTATGCTCTTCAAAACACACAAATAAGCAACAACAACAAAAAAGACAGGAGAGACTAAAAGTGTTTTTTTTATGTTATGTTTTTATTTATTTGAAAAAGGACATTACACATTAATCAACATCTAACAATGTAAATGTGTTACAGTTAGCTGATATGGGCTCATTTGCATTGGTGGTCCCTTTGCCAGCCGTCAAAAAGGCGTCCTAAAAGTGAAAACACTTCAAAATCAGACGTTACAAAAGTATACAACAAAATTGCAAAGGCATCTATATAAAAATAGTGCTGACAAATCTGTCTTTCTACAAGTCACTTTTTTATCATTCGAATGGCTTCCAGCGCAGTGTTTTACTGTTGGGAATCTCTTCTGTGAGGGATGATGCGGTCTTCCCTGTTGGCCCCTCTGGTCACTCTGCCCCCCCTAGATCCAAAGTTCCCAAAGCCGTTCAGTGAAGGAGGAGCACAGCCATGTTTGATCCTATACATAAGACAGATGTCCGAAGAGTTAAAGGGGTTACGCAACATTTTCCCCAACACTGGTCATTTCAGTGGTGGAAAACTCCTTCTGTAACCTCAGGTGGGCATATCTACTGTGTCTAAATGAACTTCAAATACAGTGTTTCCTGGTGAATTTATGTATTTTAGGCACAATTAATGAAAAGTTGAGTGAGTCTTTAATGGAGGTTGTAGACATTGTACTACCCCAAAAAAGTAAACCGATTGTTCAGTATATAGCATTGCGGTAGCATTAAGCCCACAGCTACCGTTAGCATTCTTGGATATTTATACAAATTTGGGGTGTGGTACAACTTTACTCTTCCTCATGTCTCCGTGACTGCATTTTGGTACATCATGACTCCCAAAGTCTGTGTTTGCTCTTGGAGTTTTTTCAACAGCGGATGATGGAGCAGCTCTTCTACATTGAAATGAATGGACTGCTTCGATAGTGGGCTTTTCCCTCGGATGCCGACAAAGGAGGGGAGAGCGAGTGCATTTCTGTGAATGGCTTGATAGAATTGTTGTAACGGCGCTGTACTCTGCGACGGAAAGCGACCGGAGATCGGACCGAAGCCAGCGCGAATGATCAACTCCGTGCTTCATCTGCATTTTGGCAACAGTCAAACACTAATCCAGGCTTTATATATTTATTGTTTTTGTAATATTTCCAATCCCCGTGCATAGTGGCAGGTGCGCTAACGACCCCGAACATACAGATTTATTAGTTCGGGGCAGATTGGCGGTGTGCTGCGGCGCTCTCATAGGAGGTGGAGGTGTGCGGAGGATATGAGATATTTTAGGCCCGAGGTGGCGCTGCTCTGATGAGGTGTGGGAGACTAATGGGCCAGAGGGCGGCGCGAGAGAGAGGCCCGGCGACGTTCAGGACGGTCGGACCGCGTAGTCTGGCGCGCGCGCTTACTTACAACACTGGCCCATTATAGAGAGGCTCACACTGGAAAGTCATTGTAAGGCCGATCTGCAGTCGTGTTAACACCTGCTTCATGGACTGAGATGGAGTCAACAGTCATGCTACACACCAGCTTAATGCACAGTGGGAAAAGAATGAGCGTTTTATATGCTGGTGCAGTAGAATGTGTTTCCATTTATGTTGTCAGTTAAGTTTTCTTCACCCACCAATAGTCATTATACTTAAATATGAAAAAAAACGCTTACCTTTAATGACAGCACGGCCAACACTGTTATGTAATGTTAAGCTGTATTTTTAGATTTACACTTTCTTGACTGTGACAATGTGTATGGGCAATGAATCACATTTTAATCGAGATCAGGTTCATTCATGTCTAATTGTGATCGATCAGGTTTTTTTTTTTTTCTTTTATTGTGAGCATTAGTTAGGGAAAAAGCGTGTGGGTTGGATGAAGTTTGGGTTTTGGAGGAAGAAATCGGACATTTTGTTTTGTGTAAAATGGGACACAAAAAAAATCTATTTTATTTATGAAACTGAAAAATACATACACATTGATCAATATTAGGAAAACTTGCCACATCGTCCAGCCCTAAAAGTTAGTTATTATAATATATAACATGATATGAATATGTCCCACTTCCATCACATTCAAGTCAAGATAGTACATTTGAAATACTTTTTTATTAGTTTTAAGTTGATTCCTAATTATTGTAAGAGTATGGATGGGACAAGACCTCGCGCCAAGATCTCACAAGATAAAATTAAAAGAAAAATATCGCGCATAAGGAAATTTATCTTTGTTTACTTTTATATTTGGCCCGATCCCAAAAAAAAAAAAAAAGGCTTAAACTCTGGTGAGTTACGTTTTGAGAAGCCATAGTTCAAATTCTACAATGACAGGGAAAACATAAACTCTATTTAATACATCTTATCTCATTCTCATGGACTGTATCTCCATTCCTAGTAGAGCTGCAACAAACAATTATTTTGGTAATTGATTCGTTTAGTGATTTTTCTTTCAATTAGATGTTTAGAATGTGAAATGCTCATAAAATATCAGACCTAAATTGACTAAAAATGCAGTTTTAAAATGAAGCATTCTGAGGTCTGATGTTCCTCCCCTTTCAGCACACGGCATAGTTTTTTGGAGTCTGCGTTTGGTCCAGATAACGATCCTTCGATTACTAAATCAGTTGACGAGTATCTCAATAATCCGATGAATCGATTCACTTGTTTCAGACACCCTAATCCCTGGTAACAGGCAAGTGAAATGACGATCGCTGTAGCTCCTGATCGACATGTCTGGCACACATTGAAGGGCCTGTGTCTCTCCCTCTCCCTCAGTAGTCGTAGTAGTGTTTATTGTAGATGTGAGTGTTTGCAGTCTTCCTGAGGCCAAACAAACAGAGCAAAAGTGCGAGCTGATTCTAAAATAATCCCACAGCATTTTAGCACTTCAACACTGCAGCGGCCTCTTCCACTATTTGTTCATTTTGCACTTAAAAGTCACTTAAGAGTCCAGAGTGGTCGCGGATGGTTTATGTCTCCCCTCAGACTAAATAAATGGTTTAGTTTGGCTGCTTGATAGTAGTGAATGGTATAAATGAATGGGCAACAGCGATGATCTGTTAATCAACGTGAAATGTTGGAAAAACTGAGGAAAAAAAGCAGTTACGGAGAGTAATGTGTCGAAAAATATTTGGTTATGCCGCTAATTTAAAGCTATACTATGTAACATTTCTGCCTGTCTCCATGGAGATGCTATTATGTTGCCAAGAATGTTCCGCATTTTAGAATTCAATGTTTTTGTCTTGTATTTGTTGAATTACAGGTGTTTCTTATTGCTTGAAAAAGCTTGAAAAACATGCATTCCCTGTAAAAAAAATAGGTTTATAAGTTTAATGCCATACTGTGGAGCATTTCAGGCAAAACAATAGCATCTTCATGGAGACTAGCAGTGGTGGACAGAAAAGTTACCCAGAGCACCTTTGATAATGTGATTTTTAATGATATTCAAATGCCAAAATTGGTCAGATCACATTATTTTGTATTTGTACTTCGCATTTTATTGTATTTTTACTATTTTATTTGCTTGTCTGCGCAATTACTTTTGGGGTGCGAAAACGTTTGAGTTTAGTGCATTTTACTGAATATGACGCGACATGAAGCTTCAGGACATTCAGAACCGCGACTTGGAAACGGGCGCTACAGTGGTTTATTGTGGATTCCTGTTTTTCACTCTGCCTTTATTATTTTATCAATTCAAACGTTTTGTTACATTGGCCATGATCTATAGTCAATAAATGTACAGAGATAGTGCTGTGAGTAAAAATGTTAAGGAAGAAATTAGATTGAAAACAGATTGATCTTACAGCGCTAAAAATGTTAGCTCTGTTGAAATCGTGCAGGAAGAGGAGGGACTCTCAGCGCAGTTTTAGCCAATCACAGCGGTTGATTGATGCTTTATCAATAAAACAATATAAAGCAACATATATTTGTGTAACTTAATGTGTAGCATCATACTTTTACCGTTGTTTTTTGTTAATTGCAATTCTTGAACAAAACATTTTTTACTCGAATGATACACGGAATGGATTCTTTTAAGTTTGAAAAGTCAATTCTAAAAAAAATTATGAAAATAAATACACGATACAAAGCACATTGGAGTGTTTTTCATTGTGCAATTCAGAGGTTAACAATTTCAATTTGGCCACAGGAGGAAAATAATGGAATACAGTATGTAAACTGATGCTAATCCTGCTTTAGGCTAACCTGTTGCATTTACCCCATTCACTGCTGTCTTACTTACTCCAAGCAAATTTACAAAAGATGTTTTCAAGCTATAAAATAAACATCCGATTTGACTATTTTCCATTATCTTTCCCGCATCTCCCATTTTATCATTCTTGTCTATGAAGATCACCAACTGTATCATAACCGCAAACACATTGTGCTCGGATCAGCTCTGTCCTTTCACCCTATCTC
Organism: Chaenogobius annularis; assembly: GCA_015082035.1. Classification (NCBI taxonomy): domain Eukaryota; kingdom Metazoa; phylum Chordata; class Actinopteri; order Gobiiformes; family Gobiidae; genus Chaenogobius; species Chaenogobius annularis. Next base: position 2,246,139 of record BJKM01000011.1, on the reverse strand, counting down.
CGCTCTTTAGCTGGCTCCGGGCCTGACGGCGCATTAGCGTATGTATACATGCATCACATAAAGGGCGCACAATGGCCGGCGGAGGGATAGATGTCCGTGGTGAGTCCAGATAAGAGTGACAAAGGGCCTACACTAAGCCCTGTCACCTCCGGGCCCCTCACCTGTCCGTCTCTCACCCAGGAGCACTCGACCATCACGGCCTGATTGTTCGGGGCTGTGTGTGTGTGTGTGTGTGTGTGTGTGTGTGTGTGTGAGATGGATGCTGTATGCTTTATATCTCGGGTTTTTTTGGAGTCTGGTGGTGTTGTTACTGTTACTGAGCACGGTTACTCTAGTATATTATGTTACACAAGTGAATTGCTGATATGACAAAACTTCTTGCTTTCTATATATATATAGTTTTACTTTAGTACCATTATTTCAGTACCATTTACCAAAAATTTACATCTGAAGTAATCCGACCGATAAAATAAATAATCTGACAATTATTTCCAAAGAATTTCCAAAGAACACATAGGCCTATATATGTAAATAGCTTAATTAATAAAAACTTCAGGTACATTAAACACATGCTTTTGAGTACCTTTGCTTTGATATTTCATGTTTTAGAACTTAAAATAATGTATCTACTGAAAGCATACGTTATTTATATCTCTGAGGCGTTCCTTAATCAGGAATTGTGTTGGAACTCCATCTAATGGCAGCAGAGGGAATTATAAATGGGCTAAATGCCCCCGACATTAAGCATGATTTGATGGAGGAAAGTTTCTAAGTCTTTATGGAAGATATTGAAGCACAGAAGATATCGAAGCTCTACTTATGACATCACAAAACTGGGATATTTGAAACTGAGTCTTTTCTGAGACTCAGATGGGAAAGTGAGGGAGACAAGCAAGAATGCAGCAAAATACAACAACAATGATGAGAGAACAATGCTGTTACGTGGCTAAAGGCTTTACAGAGTCAATTTTGCGCGATATGTGCCCTTAAAGTGCCAGTAAAAGTACAACGTCATCACCACGCACCACTTTTCACAGATAGTTTCACTCTCTCTTCCCACTCTCCACCATCAGTCACCTTGCCTCCCCGCTCGCCCGGCCGCTTGTGGGAAACGCGGAGGAGATGAGGCCTTTAAAAACAGATCATTGTCCGCCTCCTAGATTAAAGCCGGAGAATGTGGCGCATTGTCCGGTGAATGGTCCCACCTTCCTGCTGTCACTCAAACGCCGCTCCGAGCCCTACTTCATGTCTAAGAGGCTTATCTGCGCTGAAAGACCCCTGGCTGCTGCGCGGACACAGGACGTAATCAAGCGTGTTTTTTGCCCTCCTCTCAGTGGGGTATGGACCTGCTGCTTGTGGGGGGGGGGGGGGGGGGTGAGGTGAGGGTGGTGGTGCGGGGGTAAGGTGGTGGTGCGGGGGTAAGGTGGGTGGACAGTGGGACAGCTGCGGTACCACCCCAAATCGCACGTTCTCTTTTTTGGGGGGAGGGCAATATCGACAAAAATGAAAATCGCAATGTTTCGTTTTTGTGTTTGTTTATTCGTCTGATAACAGTAATTACATATTAATTTTGTCATCATATTAATCATATTTTGCACTCAATAAATGTGCCTGTAATTTTGTCGGTTGAGGTTTGTATTGCACAAGAAGTGGCTGTAAAATTAAACAAAAAGCAGACATATCACTGTGTACACTTGATGAAAGATTACACAATTATTTTATCATTTATTTTTGTACATTTCTCATGAATATATTTGATATTTAAATTTTGCATACACCCAAATCAACAACTTAGATTTTTGTGGGTCAGTTTGCTCTTCTCAAAATGAGCTTTCACCAGAAACGACAACATTGTCCACCGAAATATGTTTTAATATTTAATTTAATCAACGTGCATCCATAGATTTGAATGGGGCATTATCATTTCAAAGACCTATTCTTATGGACATAAAGATCAGCCCTTAAAGTTACAACCAAACTTTACAAAAATGTTGATGGATCGAGCAAAAGGATTTCCTGTTTATCAAATTTAAGCCTGAGTTTGTTTAAAAAAAAAAAAAACATATAATAAAAATAAACATTTGTCAAAGGGGGAAGGTTGCGCGTACTTGAGTGCTACACAAATTATAACTATTATTTTAAATGTTTAAGGGTGGCACGTCATTTAAAAATATATATATTCTTGATTATCTCTGTCCGGATTCTTTTTTTATTTTATTAAATGAACCCTTAAACATTTTAAACGTTATTGAATACCTTATTTTTTTCGTTATAGTTCATATTTTACTATTAATATTGAGTATTTGTGTTGCACAACATTTGCCAAAGCGAATTCCAATTGCAACAGAACTTTCCGATCTGAAGTTTTTAATTGTTTTTAATTGTTATTCACCTGCAGTCTAGTCACTCGTTTTAACTTGTACAAAATATTTCCCTTCCTTACCCATACAGCCTTGCATTTTATACGCACTTACACGTTTGGGTGTTGAACAATTTTGGAACAAAAACTTAAATAATCCATTGTGATTTGTCTGATTTTTCTGATCATATTTGCGATTTATGAATATCACTTAGTTGATTTAGATGATGTCTACAATCTAGAAGAGTTATTTATTTTTGTAAAAATGTTTTAGCATTCATACCATTTGCGGTTTACGTTTAACATTTTTGTAGAAGAAGATTGAGATATTTTCTTCTGCATTAACCTCAAAGATGTACATACAATATTACATAACATGGTGTAGGAGGTCACAACAGCACGGTTAGCTGTTTCTTCCACAATACATTGGTTTGTCGCTAACAGAGAAACTCGTGACTATTAAAGTTGTGATCGCTTTGCCATTAATCCTGCGGCTCTGGTTGGGTGGGACGAGCGATGAGGGGAGGGGTCCATGGTATAGGGGCACATTATGCGTGGGACGTGCCCAGGGACCAGAAACCTGTATGGGGATGATCAGCAGGCTCGCTCATGAGGTCCTCTCTTTGTGTGCTGTTGTTTGAAAAGGGGAAAGTTTAAGTGGCGCACACATTCAGGGATGAGGGCTGGAGATAAGCCGCCACATCCAACTGACAAATGTATGGGCGTTTATTTTTAGAAACAGTTGCCAGGGGGAAAAAATAAAAATCACATATAGACTTTTTATTATTCTTGATTTGTGGTTTTATGATGTCAGGAGTCTAACGCTAAAAGTTGTATTCCTTCATCCAAATGAAAGGACAGTGTTCAAAGATGGAGACAAATGCACAAAAATCACATTGAAATGTCTTTATTCTTTACACTTTTATGGAATATTAATTCAAGGCGAGATACTGCAGGGGAATAGGGAAAGAAAATCTTACATTTGTAAATATCAATTTGAAACTTCTTCCATAGTTTACTGACATTAGTGTAAGATCAAATGTATTCAACGTTTTTTTTCCATCATGTAATTCATATATTATGTCTATATTACAGTATGTTCAGATAAAAATAAAGCCCCCAAATTGCCTTTTTCTGGGACATACAAATACATAGAACCAGGGTAACATTTGTTGCTTCATTTTGTTGACATATTCGATACAAAAGAAATACAGAAGGGGTTTGGAGGTCTTATTTGGGTACAATACATCTTACTAAAAAGAACTTATTTTTTTAAAAGTTAAAACTTTAGTTAGTTACCAGTTCAGTTCTGCTGTTGGGACCAATACTTGCTCCTGATGGCTGAGAACATTGTTATTGTTTTGATGGTGACCCCAACCAAGCGCATCCTACTTATTCTTCCTAAATGCAAATGAAAGGAACAGCAGCTGGGATTAGAGTTACAATCAGAAATACCAATGTATATAATCCAAAACATTTAAATTCCACTTTACTGATGGGTTTATACCATTTAGTTAACATTTTGCTGCCAAAAAATTCGATTAGCCTTGCCTGTAAAAGCACTGGTTTGGGCAGAAGCTGTGGTTAGAATAATAAAGGGTAACACATTTCAAATGCTACCTCAACATCAATAGGGTTACCTTCTGGACCACGTGCCTTGTGTCTGAGGCCTGTGAACCTGGCATCGTAGTGTGGTGAGCTGCTCTTCTCCTCTGTGTCAGAGGTGGAGTGGCTGCAGACCTCCAGAGCAGAGCGAGGTCAGGCAGGCAGAGGGAGGGGCGAGTTAAGTGAAGTGGGCCGGCTGTGAAGAGCGGCTCGGACGTCCATTTGGGCAGACTGCCCCATGCTGAGATATGGTACATCCCGACAACATGTAACAAGTCCCATAGCTCTGGTAAAATGTCCAAATATGAATGGGAAATAGTCTGAACATCAATTTTGTCCTGTGTCTCCATCTGTCCTGTGGTGTCCTGTGGTGTCTAGTGGTGTCCTGTGGTGTCCAGTGGTGTCCTGTGGTGTCCAGTGGTGTCCTGTGGTACGCTGCCATGGTCAGACAGACAACAAAGTCTTTACTTAGTTCAGTCCAACAATGTGTGCGTTACAATAATAATTTCACATACATGTTGACCTTATTCATATTTAAATGTTCTATTCAAACAACAGAACGCCTTTGTCCGTTTCAAGAGGATGAAAATCGGATTCTGAGAATTTGAATGGTAAATACAAAATGATTCATGGGAATGATTGCTACATATCAGTCATTCACTTATTACAAAGTGCCCATGCACCCAGGACTGATAGGTGCCACATTGTGAGGAGCCACAGAGTGGATTTGAAGGTCCTTTTTCAGTAAACATTTAAAAGAGTGGAGCAGTGAACAAAGGCGTTAAGAAGGGCCTGTTTTGTTGGGGCTTTTTGAACCTAAATAGGCGGTCTGCCTGACCGAGGCCTTGGCTTCAAAGTATTATCCCACACATGCAATTACCATTTCTATCAACTCAGAAAGATTATGCTTTTTGGGTGTTCTTCTGCGTTTCTTCCAGTGGATTCACTTGGTGAATGTGACACGTTTTGTGTCTCCCACCCCCTATTGAATGAGAAACTTCTCTATTCTGAGAGTGGGCAGAAGAGAGTCCTACACCGGCATGAATAGACACAGAATCTTTCAAGGTTAGGACTTAACCTTCTCCCTCTCTAATTCATCTTCAAACTTGTGTCTGAATCTAATCAATATCAGATGATTGGTAAACAATGTGCAGTGTCTGATAGGCAGGTACCAAGGGCTCTCAATGGGATTGCAAATGCTTTGTGTGTCTCCAGTCGCTTTTGCTCTAAAGCACTGTCACAAAAAGTGAAATTACCATTCGCTTGGAATGATGCCATTCATCTTTGTCAGCGCGCCAAGCTCAGCACGCAGACCGCTCCCCTCAAATTAATTCCTTGTTTTGCATCAGCTGAATTTGCCCAAATCCAGGAGGATAGCTCGGCCTACACCTCGCCTGCATTCTTTAATTTGGCAATTCAAGCGTATTTCACTATGCACAGGGTCCCAGTGCTTTATTTGCTTCCTAATTCACAAAGAGAAAGGAAATAGATATGAAAATAAGTTGGAAAATAAGATAAATCTGGTCAGAATATGCACGCATCAGGCCGGGCCTATTCTGAGCAGAGTTTGAATGGAATAATACATATGAGTCCTGGGAGCCTGCTGCCACTGTGCTCTTGTCAATTTGTCATGTGCTGTTGCTGCTGTACAAAGGTAATGTGGTCCCACAGGCTGGTACCTGTGTAATAGAGAGCATGAGCATTACCAGGTCTGAGGGGCTCATTCATTATCCTGCAGATGCAACCATCTACTGTTACTTTCACACTGCCATTCACGAGGCCTTTTCCACCAACTTCATCTTGCCCAAATCACTTTAAATACTTCCATAAAAGTTGATTGCCTGTCCATACTTTTCATGTTGGAAATGTCTTTAAAAACCTCTGCAGTCGTGCTCGCAACATTTCAGTGGTCACATCTTCGTTGCTTGGTCTTCCCAGAGCATGTATAGATACTATCTCCAGACCGGAATCGCAGCAGAGATGAGTTTTTAAATAGCAGGTTGTCCTCTTTCTTTCCCTGACAGACTTAAAACTCTAAAAATGGCCCCGAAGTTAATGTATGGTTGTGCGGTGACCATGACCGCTGATTTGTGATCTGCAGTGTTTTTGTTTATGGAACGAGACTTATTTGCCCCGTCTTATCGTGGCAGATGGACAGCGCGGCCTGACAGGGTTTATTTAGATGTTTTGTTTTTTTTTACTGCACGAACCATGATGGAGTGCAATTACCAGGAATGCGGAGTGAAGCCCTGGGGTTAAAAGGGCCTTTTCCTGTCTGCCTCCCCGCCATGAATACACCAGTGTCTCTCTACTTATGGTGATGTACGTTTGGTTTAGACAGGCTTCTGCGGTGTCCAGGAGCAGACCAGATCCACGCTGTCACCGCGGCAGAATCGGAGACCGAGGCCATTTTGAAAGTAGTGTATACAATTTAAGTCAGTGAATGGACACGGCTTAGTTGGGTGTTCAGCTTCTTCTAAAGAATGGTCCTACACTTAATGCTAGAAAGGTTCTCGTTCCTTTGACGGTGGAACTCTTTGGAAACTAGAAGGACTTTACATTGAGAGTTTTGTATTATTTATTAGGATCAAAAGCAATGAATGAAAAGGAAACAGTAGAAAAGTTCCTAAAGTTGACACATGGACCATGGATCAATTTCTACCAAGTTGGTTAGTGCTACTCGCTAAGCCTAAACTGTTATATTTTTGACAGTTTTACAAATCTATTTTATGGTGTAAGGTGAGCTAGCATAAGTGATATTTTGGATGTATTTCTTTTTTCTAAATGACTGTAAACACGTTAAATATAACCTAAACCATTTTTGTAACCTTGACCTTAACTGTTCCTAAACTTAACCAAACCCATAACTGCTCCTTAACTTAACCAAACCCTCACTTTAACCATGCATAAACCACATATTATTGGATAACAGAACATGTATTGTCTTTTAAAATATATATTGAATTACTGAAATGCTGCTTCTTAGTATAACTTTTTTATTGCTGTTGAATTTGCACTTGATTTTGGATACTTGGTTTGATACTAGTTTCAGTTGCTATGGCTACTATATGAAGCACTGCTCTCCGGACTTTTGTACCTGCTGCATTGCCCTCGTCTTCTCTTCACGCTGCCATCCATCTCATGACTTTACATTATTGTATATATTCTCCAGTTTAGCTATTTCACCGTCCCAGACTCAGAAGACGGTTCAGCCTTGCTTTAGATAAATAGGCCAGAGCTTTGAGAGTTCCCCTTCACCTCAGACACCTGCACCTCTCCAGATCCCTCCATCAAGCACCCGTTTTGTCCCGGGGCCGCGCCATTGTCCCCTGAAGAGCCCTCCAGATTTGGCCCCTGAATTGCCTCACTGTGCTCTTCCAAGTGGATGCAAACCAGGGAGACAGACAAAAACGGGCAGATTCCAAAGCTTTGCAAACCCTCTTGGCATTCCCTAGATAAAAAAGAAGGGCTTGATTCAACCCTGCACTCTCAGTCCTACTCCAGAACCTCCCAGCGGAGTGGAGAGGGGACAAGCGAGGGGTGCAGGGGTGGTCTGAAGGGGTCACACAAGTTGCTTTGGTTTAAAGGTTGGTGCTTGTCAGTTACGTTTACTTGCATGATTTATTTAGACAACTTTTTATCACAACCATACTTTTACTTCCGCTGGTATATTTTTTGAATTGAGGTTACAGTAGTCTTACTTAAAGGGGTCGTATTATGTAAAACTTTAACGAGCTTTAACCTGTGTTTCCAATCATTATTTTAATTCAGCGCTGTTTGATTTAATCCTGTAGGTTTGGGTGCTCAGAATAAATCCTGTTTTCACCTACCCCATATCCCCGCCCACATCCCTGTACTTAGTTGTGATTATGAAGAAAAATTGTGAAGAAAATGAAGACTCTGAGTGAGACATGTCGGGTTCTAAAATGTCACGTAGACACTTTTGGACAATAAAAACGTGCAGTTTTGAACCGGATTGTATTATGATGTTGTTTTAGATCATTATTGCGGTTTATAATGAACAAAAAGTAACATTTTGATCTACTTATGTTATAGTTCACAAAGTCCCTGAAAAAAGCACAATATATTTTGTTTAAGTAAATGTTGTAGTTGATATTTCCTTGTTTCATTGGTTCGTAGAGAATGTGACAAATGTAATGTTGACAGTTTTGTTTGATTTGAGTATGTTTACCCAGGCCCTGCAGTAAAGGGCTCTCCAAAAGTCTGTAAAGTGTCTGTATCATAGAGAACATGTAGTGCAGCACGGCAAAATGATTTGTATCCAGGGCCAAGAATTTCCTACTACAACCCTGTCTGCTAGAGTTAAAATAACATGAGTTAGGAGTTTTATTCTTGATTTGAATAGTTTTGACAAGTAATAATGTATTTATGTATTTACTGTAACCCTCTGGAATCTCAGTCTATTTTTGTTTTTATGCTTAACATGATCTTCTAAGATACAATCAAGTACTTTTTTTGTTTTCCTGGAACTTTTACCATAAGACATTTCTCAAAGTAGAAGTACAAGTAAAAATCTCCCTTTTATAAAGCCAATATAACATTTTTCTGTGTGTGTCATTGCCGTTTAAATTTGTTCTTTTGCTCTTTATTTATTTTATATGGTTTTCTATCTGTTTTTGGAGATTTTTCACAGTGTTTTTGGAAGCAATTGTGAATGGAATTTTCTTACTCTCCGGACAAATGGACAAATTTATCGAAACCGGTCCGCATTACTTTGAAACAAGATGACAAATGCAGCCCAACTAACTAAACAAATCCAAACTAACGTTCAGATTTCAGGGTCATTTGAACGTGAGTAGAGTTTTGCTGTGCAGTGGTCTGACAGAGTAGTGTGGGAGGAGGAGGAAGTGCAGAATGATTCCCTCCTGGTTGTCTGTTGGCCCTGTCTGGACTATATTTAACCACACTGACAAGATGGATGTTTCAGAGGGAGTTCTCAGCTAACCTAAATGAAGCCATTATGCTCCCGTCCTGGAGCAGATTGGGTTAAACTGAAAGAAAAACACAGGGTGGACACAGGCTGGTTAGTTTGTGATCAGGACTCCACAATGAATGAATGAATGGATAGGACTTGGGAGGCTAAAGAAACATTTTTGGATACTATTTTTCAACAAGAAGGACATACAATGAAGCAACTTAAAGGGCACATGTTATTTACCTTTTGAAAATAAATAAATAAAATAAATAAAATAAATAAAATAAATAAAATAAATAAAATAAATAAAATAAATAAAATAAATAAAATAAATAAAATAAATAAAATAAATAAAATATTATTTAATTTCTTTCTTACGGCCCAAAGGCACTAGGACAGGCTCCAGTCACCCGCAACCCCTAACAGGAACAAGTGGTAGAATATGAATGAATAAATAAAATAAATAAAATAAATAAAATAAATAAAATAAATAAAATAAATAAAATAAATAAAATAAATAAAATAAATAAAATAAATAAAATAAATAAAATTAAAATTACATTAAATTAAACAAACAAACATATGAAAACAATTAAATGAATAAAAAGTAAGGTGGTGTCATCCAAAGAGAAGTGCATACAATGTCCAAAATTAAGAGTCCCATTTTGTCCATTGTTTATTGAATTGATATATATTTTCAAATTGAGTCCAGTGGTTATTTTTTCAGTCATGATGTCCGGCCAGTCCTTAATTGTCGGAGCAGTTTGTGTCATAAATTTTTTGTGTGATTGCCTTCATTCCGGCTGCTTTTTTCATATTGAATCATCTACTTTGTCATAATTACGGCTAAACTTTTTCATGCCTAAGTTGTACCTAGTATCTGTGGTTTGGTGGTCAAGAATAAAAATCTTCCATTGATAATCTTAAAATAAATCACTTTTCAATATTGTCTTCATATCAAACCAGCTACTTTCTCTTCTTATGGCTAAACTTAATCATGTCCAAGCTGTCATCATATCTATTTGTGGTTTGGTGGTCAAGAATAGAAACGATCCACAATACCATGCAGCGATATTAAAACACCAGTCGTTTTGGCACACATGCCTACCCCCTGTCGCCTTGTGGCCGCGCCGGCACAGCCCCGGTGTGGTGTGGAGGAGTTGGAAGTGATTAGGGAGAACTGCGCCTGTCTCCCTGTAATGTCAGTAATAGGCAGCAGCACATCAAAGTCCGGCCTGTCACGATGATGCCGATCAAACCCACCCCCATCTGGAAGCCATAAGTGACTTTTGGCTCATTTAAAGCCTCTTAAAACACAGGGACCAGACGGGCTCCTGTGTCAGCCCCGCACTCCGCACCTCCTCGGCACCCCTTCATGTGTCTCCAGCTCCTGCACACTGTCCGTCGCAGGAGCACTTCCATGTTTGAAAGTCGCTCCATGTGGTTCGCATTTGTGCATTAGGCTGCTAATTTTTGATGATTAATGTTTTCAGTCACACTTTGGGTCTTGTTTTTACAGACGTTAGCAGGAATAACAGCTATTAAATGGCACTGATCCTATTTAGACACTTAGGCTGACACCGATAGGCTGCTTTCTTTAAAGTCTCGTGTGGCTAATCTTGATTGTACACTATAACATTCTATACTACTATATACTCCTTACTCTTTATACAATTCAGAACATGGCCATTTTATACTCTATAATCTTTGTGTTTTACAAATAAATAGCTACAAGTGGTTTAACTTTGTGTATTGTTCTGGTCTTTCACGTTTGCCCCAGCCAACACTTTGGTGATTGACATATGAAGAACATTTATTGTATATAGTTACTTCCTCTTTGTTTTTTGACAGTAGAACTAAGAAGGACTGTATATAATCACAAATCAATAGGTTCAAGTTACTGCTGGGTTAAACCAGTCAAAATTTGAAAAAAATAAATAAATAATTACTATCTAGTTTTGGTTGAGAAAGACGTTGTCTCTGTGTCTCCTCTATGTTTCTTCTGTGCCCCCTCTGTGTCTCCTCTGTGCCTCCTCTGTGTCTCCTCTCTCTCTCTTCTGTGTCTCTTCGGTCTCTCTTCTGTGCCTCCTCTTCGCCTCCTCCTTGTCTCCTTTGTGTTTCCTCTGTGTCTCCTCTGTGTCTCTTCTGTGCCTCCTCTGTGTCTCCAGTGTTTCTTCTCTATGTCTGTCTACTCTGTGTCTCCTCCGTGCCCCTTCTCTACTTCCTCTATGCCACCTCTGTCTGTCCTCTGTCTGTCCTCTGTGCCTCCTCTGTGTCTCCTCTGTGCCTCCTCTGTGTCTCCTCTGTGCCTCCTCGGTGTCTCCTCAGTGCCTTCTCTGTTTTTCCTATGCCCACAACTTTTACAAACTCTGAAATATTGCAAAGTCCGCGACGGGGCAACAAAAGAGCTAATCTGTGCAATCAGGCATAATATTATTCCTCCAGGAAAAGTTTGTGCTGTGTATTTCACCACTGTCAGATCTTGCTGTTGCGATAGTGACACTGATGCATACTCAGACAATGATGCTGAATGTTTCTCGCCCTTGCTCACTCACCCGTGTTGACTGGACTTCTGGGTACATATATTCACTTTCCAAAGTCAGGTCGGACACTGCTGTAAGTGCATTTTAATTGGCTTCGCGCCACCTTCCCAAAGCAAACAGCGGGTGGTGTGTTTGGTGTGCGCGCGCTGACTGACGGGTGGCCAGCGGTCAACATGTGGGTGGGGTCCCAAAGCGTGTCCGTCCACTGCGCTGACAAAGGTCTCTGTAGGAATGCTTTGTCAGTACGTCTTGTGTGTCTGTTGGAATACTTGCACTTTAACTTGCCGACAGATATTAGTGAGAGCTACACTAAATATCTCTGGTAGATAAGAATACATTTTAGTTCCTGTAAATATTACGTGTGTTTTCCCAGTACAACTATGTAAATACTGTTGATTTTTCATACATTTAAAGGACAGAAATTATGCCCAATTTACTTTTTTTCCCCTTCTTATAACCATATTATGTTATAGTTCCCTCATCCAAAAAATACCTGGAGTTGTATTTAGCGTCATTTACACTTCATTAATCAGGTTTACGATGTCATCTTCTCTGCTCCTCACAAAAACACCCGGTTTCAAGTTTCCCAGATTCGCGATGTCATATGTAAAGCTCTGAGCTCTTCTGTGCTGTTTTTAAGACTCATTCTGAGCATTTTTGTGTCATATCGCATTCATTACAACTGAATGCTGACATTAGCATGTCGGAGGAAAGCTAGCTTTTGCCCATGGTTATTCTCCCCGCTGTAGATGGAGAGTCATTTATGGTTTTTAATTAATACATTATTTTTTCTACTTGAAAATATGTTGTTTAGACTGCTTGACTCTGTATAACACAATTAAAGTCCCAATAAAAACCAAAGGACTTTCCCAAAATCTATGTTTTTTTCCATTGTTTTCTTGTGCGACTGTAAAAGATCAAGCCTGGCAGATAGTATCTGGAGCTGCAGCGTAAGTGGTTTGAAGCAGGCATGTCAGCGGACTGCTCTGGGCCCCTGCTGTGGTGGGACAGAACAGGGAGTGGGCCCTATCTCACACATGTACAGAGGAGACAGAGAGGAGGAGAATGGGGATCAAAAACCGCTGATGCTGCTAAGCCACGGCACTTTCTACTTTTAAGTCTGTGGTTTCTTAAAACTTACAACTGAATAAAAGGAATTCCCCTCATAAAATTGCGGTACGCTCTAAGTTTTGTATTTAAAAAAAGAAAAAAAAAATAGTTCTTGATTTGGAATGTCAATAATTTGATGTTCGATCCACATCAAATGAAATTTTGCCACTCATCCAAGTAGCTTCTTCAGCATCAACAAAGAAATGTTAAATAAAATTGTGACACTTTTTTCACATTCACAGTTTTGTTTTTCTACTGTTCTATTATGTTTTTTTTTTATGAATTTACTTTATAATAATAAATAATAATAATAATAATAATAATTAATAATAATAATAATAATAATATTATAATTATAATTATATTATTATTATTATTATTATTATATTATTATTATTATTATTTATTAATTATTATACACAATTCATGCAAATTCTATAAGCCCCCTTTAGTGGCATGGCACAGGCAAAATCTCTCAAAATGATTAGGACCCTAACAAAAATAACTACAGTATATATAGACAGTAGTATTTTTAAGTAGCGTTTAAACCTTTTCAGATGGTATTTAGAGTCAGCTTGGTCACTTCCAAAAGTCCAGCAAACTCAACTCAGTCCAGACCTTCTCCTTTCTGCTGCGGTCTACATAAATCCCTCGAATCCAAATAAAATAATTGGTCGACTAATAAAAAAACTGGACGAATGGGACATCTTCAACCGATTAATCAACTAAACAACGATTAAAGAACAACAGCCCCACAAATAGTTTTAAAAAGTCGAATATTTCTGATTTACATATTTTCCTTGGTTGGTAAATCTATCTAATCCAATCTATTCTATGGGCACAAATGTAACCCAAATGCCATAAAAACTCCATGTGGTAAAACACTTGGAGAGGAGACGGCGTTACAACATTCTAACTGCAGCGAGCACATGGAGCAAAGCCCTAAAAGTATTCATTTTACAAGAACCCGAATCCCGCTCTCAACATGGCCAACTGTAGGCCCATAAAATCTATGCACATCCATTATAAAACAGCCGAGCCTTAATGCCGTTTCGGTACCTCCCCAATCCCCTCTGGAAGAAAGACTTTTAAACACAAAAGAAACGCAGTCTTCACTTCAACCTCATTAACTAGTTATAATAAACTAAAACAATGTGTCCGAGATGCCTGGCTGCTCCGGTGCCCGCCTCCCCCTTCGCAGTCGGGCCCTCTCCCCCCTCTCCCCCTCCCTCCCGGGCATGGCAGATTTACTCGGGTTCGGATGGGCCAGTGGTGGTGGTGGTGGTGGTGGTAGCGTTCCCATGACTGCAGAGGCCGGTGTCATGATGATGGATGGGGCAGGTTGGAGGGGGCTGCCATTTGCCCTCCTGTGGGATGTCCCGTGCACTGACAGGCGCATTGTGGCGCTGGGCCCGGGCGGTGGTGTGCCGATTCCTGCCCGCTGGCACCGCCACACAGGGCCAGACAGAATGCTCTGATTGGTCAGACAACGAGGAGATGGAGGAAGTTCGGGTGAATGTGTTTGTGTGGTACTGTTGGGGTTACATTTAATGACACTGAAATAATGAAATGGAGGGTCTGCCACCTGCTTGACCCCGTGTAGATGTTACTGTTTTGCCTAGAATGTTCCACAGTATGGTAGTAGCCATAGCTATCTCCATGAGAACAAGCAGGTGATGCTGCCAGGCCAAGTTGCAGGTCAGATCTGATTGTGTTTTCCAAAGTGTATGTGTGTTTTTTGTTTTGGTTTGGTATTTTTACATCTTTCTAGTTTCTTCATTAGTCGACCAATTATTTTTGGGGGATTATAAAGATTTATATGGACCACAGCATGAAAGAAAATATTATTTAGTGAGAGATTTGATAGGGAATTGTGGGTTTAAGCAGCAGTTTTATAGTTGAATACATTATTTGCCTATAAACATTTGTAATTGTATGAACTCCTGTGGTCTTTTGGCCAAATGCCTGCTCTGATCATGGAAATACTTAGTAGTTTTGAAACTTTTGGCCTACTATTTGATGCACAGAGCATGTTTTGGTCAAACAAGAATTTCTTTAGTTGACTATACAACCCTAATAGTACATAGTATTTGTGAATAAAATGAGACTGTGGGAAATCTCGTCAAGTTTGTGAGAAGCTTTAGGAAATTCAACTGTCTGGATGACAAAATAAAGTAAATGTGACAGAAAACCACCAATATAAAAAAAAGTACTTTATATTTAGATGTCTTTTTTTTAACTATAGCTTGAATTAAAACCACTTTTATGTTAAATAATCACAATTATCGATTAACTGAATAATCTTGACATCCTTTCTATGAATGTCTCAAATGATTGCTAATTGCTGCTGCTACCAAGTTTTGCTCCACCCAGACACCTGATCCAAGCGTTTTCCATGAAAGTGGACTACCCTCTTAAAAGATTTTGAATCATTGATTAAGTATGTTATAAAGTCTAAGGTTATACTTTTTAAACAAGAGCATGGGTCTACAGGGGGATATCAAGCCCCTTCGCAGTATCTCTCTGGAGCAGCTTGTCTAATACTGTCCACATTTCCTCAGTGGCCGTCTTGTTAAATGCGCTGTTGGGTCGGAGGTCATTTAAATAGTGTGATAAGCTCGAAGCCCCAGACAGAACAAGAGTGTGGACTTGCAAGTGGCCATGACCCCCGAACAGTGTTTGTAAACAGGATGTCATTTACACTGGGAACGGGCCCGTTTCACAATGACTTTTGTCCAACCCGAGTGCACGAGAGGCCAGAGAATATGTGCGGAGACGAGGTGTGGTCCGTAAGTTATGATAACATTCTAAATCGCACACTTCAAATTCTTCCACTGATAACTCGGCACCCTCGCAAGATCTCTCCCCGGCTGCCCTTTCAGTCCAAACAACATCCAGGTTAGCTTCGTCACATCAGATAAGCGCGGGCTAATGTGATGAAATTTGTGTCTTGGCGTGGTCGTGGTGCTAATACGCCGCTAAGTGCACTGGACTGTCAGCTCTCATTGTGGTGTGAGGCCTTCTTTGTAATTAGTGTCCTCAGCAGGCAGGAAGCGGGGCTGAGCTGGACTAATCTGTCAGAGAGGCCAGACCATCCTCAGCCACTGTTTCCTCAGATAAACCCGCAGCTCTTTATCTAAGAGCGGGGGCACGCCGGGGGGGTCTGGGAAGCCCCTAGTGCTTCTGTTATTGCTTCTTCTATATCTACATGTTGTACTAGAGATAGGATTATGCAGAGAGAACTTTTGGCAACTACTGAGAGTTTTAATTGCATTTGATGTAACCATCTTCAGATTGAAGATATGACAGCAGCATTAAGTAATGAACATACATGTTTCGATGTCTTTAGATGCCTGCAGTGCCAAATCAACACATTGATTTGTTAAAAACACTGTGGCATGAAACCACATGAAATACATTTGTTTTAGGCCTGGGTTCAAAGTTTCTTGCCTTTTAAAAAAAAAAAAAAAAAAAAAAAAATTATAATATATTTATATATAATTTTATCGTGGAATTCGCAGTAGCATAATGTGAATTTACAATATCCAAACAACATGGGACATATTTTCAAGATACTTAATTGTGACCTTACTGCGAAATCACTGCAATTAGTAGCCAAGAAGTTATTGTAAATTTCCATTGGAAAATTCCACAGCGTTATCTTATCTAACCTTATCTAATGTTGGAATAACAATATTAGTCAATACTTATGACATTGCCATCAAATACATTTTCCTACAGGGACAATTAAGTGAAACCTTAACCTTGAGGCTGTTTTACTGTCTAATTCTAAGTCAGTCATCTTCTAGATAACAGAATTCTTTTTAGTATTTCTAATGCAAACAAATGCCAAAAAATATCAGGTCAAAGCAATCGTAGAGAAAGTCATAACTGTTGCTGCTGCGTAGTCGTGGTGACCGATTCTGATTGAGCAGGAGCTTTGCAAAGGACACTTCCTGGCAGACAGTGTTATCAGCGACAGCCCACAGAGTTCGGACCGAGGGGGCGAGGTTATCAGCCATGTATGGTCAGGTACCGCATTAGACCAGTGCACTGAGCCAACTTGGTCATAAATGCTGACCAAGAGACCTGTCGCTTTTCATGTAAACATGCTTTGACTTATAGCTGCATTTTGCGATTACTCAAATATGTTCTTCTCTTGTATGCTTGGCTAGTGGAGTTCAATAGTTCATCTGAGAGGTGGAAGGGGTTTCTCCAAGCTTGTTTGAGTATTGTCTAAGGGCAGTGACTCTTCCTGTACCGATATTGGTCTTACACACTGATGGGTCCTTGGCTCTGTGGCTCTGCGTCCTAAATGTTACAACAAAAAAGTCCCATAGCAGGAAGGGGGGAAAGTGAGAGATAAGGAACTAGGCACATGAATTTAGATTATGAGTGGCAAAGCGGTAAGTTCTCTTGACGTCCAGCGAGGATGTTGTGGTTTGATACTAAGGTGGCAAAGTCTGAGAGTGAATGTTTTATTTTGTGTTGGCAAAGTTATCAGTGCTGTTGTTTTTGTTGACCTTTCAAAGGCCTTTAATTCTGTAGATCATTTTATTCTTTTGGATTGTCAGCGTGCTATTGGGTTTGATATAAAGGAAAAAAAGTGATTTGCCGAAGACCTCACAAATAGAGCTCATGCTGTTTCTGCTGATGGCTTTCAATCTGAATTTTCTCATTTTAACAAAGTGGTCCCCAAGGGTCTGTCCTTGGACCACTTCTATTTACAATTTAATATAAACTCAATAGCTTGTGATCTAAAACATAGTAGCATCGACTTGCAATTATATATGCTTGGGCACCTTCTGCTGCACAATTGAGTCAAAATATTGGATTTTTACATCCAACAAAAGTGTGCTAATTTAAAATTGTTAATGAATTCAAATAAAACAAAATGTATGCTGTTCTCCAATAATGTATCTATTCTTACGCTCAATGGTAATATGATTGAACAAGTACCCTACTACAAATACTTGATAAATGATGATAAACTCCCTTTCAACAAACATGAACAAGAGCTGACAAATAATCTTCTAGCCAGATTGTCATTCTTCTTTAGAAATAAAAGTGTTTTACTTATAGAAAACAGTTAATTCAGGCTACAATTCTCTCAATTCTGGATTATGGTGATGTGTTATACATTTTACATTATGTTGCATTCTACAGCAACAGTCTTAAAACCTCTGAACTCAGTTTATCATTCAGCATTAAGGTTCATTACAGGAGAATGATACAGATCTAACCTCGGTCAATTATATAAAGTAGGATGGCGGGATGCGAGAAGAGAACAGCACTGCCTTTTGTTTGTTTATAAGACTCTCATTGGTATTTTAATTGATTATTTAAGATTGTTCAACATCAGATCAAATATTCACAGATTGAGATCTCAGGACATTTTTATTTTACAGTCACACAGAGTCAATACTGGGTCAGGTGAAAAGACCTTCAGCAACTTTGCTCCCTGTCTGAGGAACAAAACATAGAGACTTTTTAAATTAAATGATTTGATGCCTTTTTAATGTTGAATTGAAGCACTGCTTAAAGATTACCCACAATGCCAGTACCCTTGCTTTGCATGATTTTATCCCATATTACATGTACTTTTATTGCTTATGTTTTGGCCTTTTATCTGGATATCCCCATGTATAAATAAATGATAAATACAAATAAATAATATAAAACTAGGTTTGATTCACAGATTGTATACGACCTGTCTTTGGTCAACCTCACGACTCAAATTGTGCTCCCAATTAAAGCCGAGGACACATAACAGCAAATCTTACCTTTCACACATAAAAGTTTTTGAGGCGTTTCATTTAGAAACCATTGAAAGTGAATTGGAAAGTAGAAGGGAGAAGATGCCAAGGTGTTTAGGGCCTTGCTCCGGCCTCTTGAAGATTATAACATAGTTTATAACATTGCGCTGAAAAATTAGGATGCTAGGAATGCGTCAGGAAAGTGGGGAATAACTTTGGATCGTTGCAAGCAGTTTAAAACTAATTAGTCCTGTTTTTTACATTATCATGATGCTAAAATCAGGTAGGGCACCTTTATCTTGGCCATAATGGTTAATGATGTATGATTTTGCTGCGTTTCGTCGGTGTTCAGACATATTTTAATAGATAGCTACAGCTCTGCCCATGCTCTCTTCCTTTGCACTGCTCCCCTCTCCCTCCTCTCCACCTCCAGCAGTGTCCGATTTGTCCAGTTGAGCGCTCGGTTGATTAGGGACGCGCCCCCCCAGCCGCTCCTGGCCCGGGCCGGTGCAGCGCTGCGGGACCACTTCAAATGCACCTCGCCGCTGCCACCCTGAATAAACCTGACTGTTCCTAATGGACACCTTTAATCTCCCCGGGCTATTTGAAGATTTCGCCCATCGCGGTTGGACACGGCCGACTCAAATTCCTCTGGCTTTGTTGATTAAACCTCCTCCTCTCCACCGGCCGCTTATCGTCCCGCAACGAGACGCTGCATTTAATTAAAAGTGAGTGCGCAATTAACAGCTGGTAATTATCAGCCTCTTCTGAAGTCGGCTCTCCTCCTCCATTCCGCATATAATGGACAAGTGGTTATTTGATCTCAGAATTAGTGAGGGGTTGTAATGTTTGGTTTGTAGCGCATTCGGTTGGTCGTGATTGATGTCCGTACCGAAAAAAGTGATATTAAAACTGTACAGAAATGCAAATTGAACCTTTGTGTTAATATGCAGGCAGTGGGCCGGGCAAGCTAGTCAGCCATGTGTTTCAAGTGGCACAAACAAGCAAGAATTCTGCTGCCAACTGATTAGCCCATCCAAATGCGCGAGTTTAATTAAGTACCTCTAATGCAGATTGTTTAGGAGAGTGACATGTAACATCGAATCGTTTGATAGTTAATTTCCCCGTCGTTTGATTGCAAAGCGAGCAGGACTGAATTGGCAACGCAAGCATCGAAAGCCAGTCCCAGAGGAGGTGGAAGCTAATGGACTTTGTTTAAAAGCTTCAACTGATAACTGATGAAAATGTATTTAATGACCGCTCCACTCTTTGAGCACATAATAGCGGAACACTTGTACACTTTTAATTACAATTGATTTCCATCTCCGTACACAGCATTTTCTTAGTTTGGACTTTGCGTTCTTTCGCTCGTCTATCAATATGAGGAAAAGCGCAGGCTGATTGATTTGGGGCTGGGCGAAAGAGCGTGCTATCAGGTTCAAATGCAGCGATTAATAATTGGCAGCAACACTGTAACGTCTATGGGGGATGCGGTCAGGCCGGCCTCTCTTTACTGGATAGTCGATGCATCAAGTTGTTCAAGAAGAAGTTTAATCTCACAGCTGTTGTGGTTTTTAATTGCTTTATTTCCCTCGTCAATACGCTTCTTGTTAAAATGATTTCTCTTTATGCGGTTGTCCAAGTGCCTGCTGTAAATACGCTGTAAATTATATTATTGTTTGTGAATGAGCAAGCGAATTACATGCAATTGCATCAGGGTCTAAAATTACGGACGATTTCATGCTTTGTTTCTTCCGTCTGCGTCGGCGGTGGTGCTAACCTACTAGCCACAGCTGCCTTAAGGTAGACTGACCAGAGTGTGGCTGTGATTCGTCTCCATTGGCCCCTCATTAGCCACTATACCACCTTGTTATACCACTCAATTATACTGGATCATGCAAAGACAAGATTGAAGTGTGTTGACTGTATGCACAGGTTTGAGCAGGAATTGAACTGCCGAACTGTACGTTTCTTAACAAATTCTGTACTCTAACTACTGAGCCACTACCCCTCCAATTAAAGGGGATTTACCCCTTTTTTATTATTCAAATGTATATCAAAATCAGTTTTGGCCCAGTACAGATTTTTTCATTCTTTTTATATATAATCTATTTATGCAGGGAAACCCAATGAGAGAAACTCTCTTTTTCAAGTTTACCTTGTGAAGTATAAAATAGAAATAAAACAAACAAATATTTAATTTCCAGATAAAATGCTAATGAAACATAAATAAAAAAATAAAAAACACACTTACACTTACATTATGGAATAAAATCATACAAGGCAAGAGCACTGACATTGTGGGAAACCCTTAACCAGTGCTTTTAATCCATTCAATAGCATACAATCATTTATTTAAATAGTCTCTGTGTTTTGTTGCTGAAAAACTTTTCAGCAATATTGATAAATAATCAAATTTGCAAACTACGAATGAGATCCTTATAAACAGACAAAATATAATAGGTATATCGTAAAAGCAGCTTATGCCATCTTATGAAAACGAGACCGCTGTGCACTGGCTGCATCAATTCTTATTGTTACGTTAGCTTTAATGTGACGATAAACTCCACTCTGACCTCTGAAAGTTGCAAAAATCGCTCATAAACTTAATGCGGTGAATTATTAGGATGCTCAGAATGTATTAGTTAAGTACGTTTGGGCCCTTTTCAAGACCTTTAAAATATATTTTAAAAATAAATAAAATCCTTAAATAACATGGTATGAAATTACAATTGAGATTTTATTCTTCCACAATTCTACTGTGTTCGGAAACGTGTCATCAACCCATGACTCATACCATGCCAAATTATGAAAAGCACTATTGCATTGGTGAATATTGGCTATTCAGTATAAACAGTGTATATGAAGTCAAACCAGATCATTATGGACGTTCTTAAACAAAATGTCAGTCATTAGGAGAGGCCATGTGGCTCTGCTTAGACTCCTGTTTGTTTAAATTCGAAAGAAGAAACTGGGGATTTCTGAGCGCGCCCATGATCGACCCCCATCGGTGCGGCTGCGTGTGAGCGTGCATGTGTCCCGCGTGTGCGTCGGACTTTAATCTGAGCTGCTGTTATGTCATGTTCCTCGCCGTGCCTTGTTGCCTGGTGTTGCCCTGGTGCATTCCCTCCTCAATCTCACTGTCATTTGGCAGATGTCACTCTCCATTTGCATCCCAGGCCCAGGCGGACCCTCTGCGCGCACTCACACAGACATAGGCATCCGCACGCACACGTAAGAGCAGCTTTCTACCACCAGTTTGACCAAAAGCCGATTTAATTCAATTCAATGTTCAATTGTTATTTCAACATTCAATATTTTTCATGGTTAAAAATGTGTTTTGTTGAGACCCCTGTTCATGGGTTTTAGCTTCCTGTTATACGCAACATTTTGGAGACCTTTTCCCATTCAATTGATATCATATTTAGTTTCTCATTATTCTGAAACCCATGAATAAATGACACTTGTCACTGTTTTGTAAAAGCTTAATTTGGATTCATGTTGCTTGTTTAATTACCATATTACCAATTATTATTTTTTGGAAGTGTTATCATGAAACTGATAATGATATTTTGTCATCTATAGACAAAATGGGCGCATGCAGAAAAGAAAATCTGTGTCAAATAAGAAGCTACTTTGGTACATGTCAAAATGTCTGAAAATATTTGTTCAGTCGACAGAATAAAATGTAACTTTTAGCCTCTTTGTGTTGTCTCTAAAAATGGGTAACTCCATCTTCTGACCCTCTACCTTTGAGCATTATAATTCAGTCAAATTTTTTAAGCTCAAACTGCTTACCCCCCCCCAACGTTTACATCTCATTTCCATATACATCTGTTCGTTTCATACAACATCCCCGGCTTTGTGTATTGTCTACTCAAATCACCTCCTAAATCGAGGGAAATTGACATGTAGAACAAATAACATAAACAGCTTCACTTCTCGGAGGGGGTTTTGGGGCTTGGGTACAGCAGGGCTCAGTGCTGGCCCTCCTACAATCACTAAACAAACATCCTGTCCGGACCCTTGCATGTCCCGGGCCGTTCCACATGTCGCCCCGTGCTTTGGAAAGTGTCTGCAGTTGGCCGTTTTATTGTATGTAACAAGTGGAGTAAGAAAGTGAAGGTGGAGTTGGCCCGCAGACCCCGGCAGTGGAAAAGCAACACTCGGACCAAGTCGATTCACATCCATAAATATTAAATAAGAGATGTCAGGTTAGATGTAGGTGGTCATTGTTCCATTTTTCACATGTTTTTTCTGTTACAAAAGACTGAGGTGTTGATTGAATGATGAAATAATGGTCCTTTTTTACATATGCGTGCATGTCCTAACCTAAATGTCTGTTACCCAGGCCTTAATAAAGTTAAATGGATGATTTCATTGAATACCTGACTATTCTGATAATGGTGAATGTGTAAAAACGGTATGTTAATGTCTATTTAAGTTATGTTTGTTTTCATACTTGCCAGTTTCGCCTTCTCACTCAAAGTCTTCAGAGTGGTCATGTGATGTTGCTGTGGCGTGTCTTGTCAGCTGATTTACGCAGGTTTTGAGGCCCACAGGAGTACGAACCGGGACGAGGGGGTCTTTTTACTCTCACGAAACTGGGATACAGGTCTGAAGAAGTCGGGCTGTAGACGGCGCTGTCCTACTGCCACTACCCGAAGGAGGACGGCAACGAAACCTGTGTAAATCGGCTGACAGGACATCACATGACCACTCCAAAAAAATTTTAAGTCGCCCAGCTTCACGTCGGAAAGTTGAGAACCAAAAATCATCAAAAATTCATGCACGTTAACGCTTTACATTTAAAAACCTACATTCTCCTTTCATAGTTTGAAAATCATGTACCCTATAGCCTACATCTGACCAATAGCAACATAACATTTTTAACTCATACTATCATCATTATTATAACTATTTTAGTAAACACTGAATGTCAAAGTTCACCCTTCAACGAGAATAAAGCCAGTTCCGCTTCATGCCAAAGGTTTAAGATTGCTTGTACACTTTTAACGTCCTCTTTTCCTCTGCATTTGACCCAGTTTTTGAGATGGACTCAGAACTACCTTGGCTGGAAGATTGTATATATCACCCAGATTGTATGTACCTCTAAACCCTCCCAGATATGAACGGGGAGAAGACACAATTCGCTGTATGTGGCTGGTCGTGGAATAATCTGATTTGACAAGACAGACCCCAACCGAATTAAGGGATAAATAAAGGGAAAAAATGAAAGTTTCTTCAGTCGTGATCCTGTGCAGCCCGATCCCCGTCTTTGACTGTGTGCGCGATGTGTCCGCGTGATGAGTTTGAGTTTGTCACATGCCCGAGTCCACCGCTCAGGGCCATTTGTCATTGGTGGGATTCATTATACATGTCCCTGTACCCCCCAGCGGCCGGTGTGATCACAAGTGACCCCCCTGACAGCCACAGCACCTTCATTATGTCAGCGCAGCACCCTGTCAGTTCGGCCACTCTCTAACTGTCTGGGTGACACCCCTGGGTGGGACTCCAATCTCTCATCCGGAGGCCTGGCTGTCTGTGGAGCTGTCACGCTGTGTGCAAGTGTGCATCCGTCTGGTGTCTCTGTGCATGAGTGTCATGTCTTTAGTCTTTAGTCTTTGTTAGCGTAAGTCTCGGCGCTGTATTTGAATATTTGACTATGAACGTTACATACAAGTTGCATGCATCGTGGCATCTGATTACAGTGCATGGGAATGAGATATAACGGACGAATTGTTCATTTATTTGCCTGTTTGTTGTTTGTTTAGTTCCAGATTTAAGGTGCATATGACAGGTTCTCATGTTTTTTCTACATATTACTTCGTTAGTTAGTCAGTTAGTTAGTTGTAGTTTTACATCAGGTAAGTTGCAGCTTGTGAAGACGAATTGAAAAATAAAAGATGAAATATACAGGAAGTAGAGCTAAGTAGAGTATACAAAAAAAAAATCCCTCCCTCTGTGATATTACATACAGAAATTGGGGATGATTTCTACACAACAGACACATGTTTTGACAGATTAAACAATCTAAATAAAGATGTCAGGTAATTTATATGGTTTTTGGACCTTAAGTAACAGTTATGGAATTACCTCGACCTATGTTATATCTGCTGCTCATGTTGAACCAGGGAGTAAAATGATACTGGGAAGTGGGGAAAGTAGGCATTGTTTTTGTATAATCTTAAATATATATTCACGATGTTTTGGTGAAATGTGTTGTCATATTTAATATTTTTATAACAATGCCGTGAATTGTGTCCGTCCCTTTCCCCTTGTGATCGTCCTTCCTGACTCCCTGTGGGATGGTTCCAGATAACCCACTGGACACTGTTGTACGATTAGCGCTCACTCCTCCATTTTCTAATCAGCAATTATTCAATTATGTCCCATTAGCAGGAGGGTGTAGCCAGCGCGGCCGCCCTGGGCGTTTAGCCCCTGCTCTCTGTCAGGGGGAGACCCCGAGGGCCCTGGCGAACGCCTATGATTAGTGTTGCATCTGCAGAGAGGTGACAGAATCCCTCTTCAAATATTTTGTCTTCATTTTACGGCTCTGAGATGCAATTATGGAGCAGCAGTTCATTACGCAGTGGCACGGCGCGCTTCATGTTTTATGCATGGGGACTATTTAGGCCCTTTATTAACGAGCTGGCTCTGACCGGCCTGATTGTACCAGGCTGCTCTGACCACTGCCTGTGTGTGTGGAGCGTGTGATGACGCCCAGAAGGAGAACCACAAACTAAGATGAAAAACACATTTGTAGTAAAAGTGAGTGAAACGGGGAGAGTGTGGTCAGTGCAGTGGTCACTTCACCGGCATGCCCCTTTCATCCCGGCCTTGCACCTGTAATACAGCGCAGAGTGGTGAGGCGGGCACGTCCAGGCTCGGCTTAAGCCTTTAGATTGAATGGGCGGGGGCAGCAGGGGTGACTAACTGCACCTCCCCGAGCACAAGAAACTCCATCTGCATCCAACATTGAGACAGATGAGGCCAATTTGACTCCTTAAATTTCTGCGCTGTGATGGATGTGGGGCGGCTGCGCACAGGAGAGGTTGCAGAGAGAAGGGTGAGAGAGGAAAGGGGGACACAGGGCCATGTCCCGGCTGTGAGGGGAGGAAACTCGGGAGTCTCAAATTGTTTATTGGCAATCGGCTGTTTTACTATGCACAAAAAAGAGTAATGCATAAATGAGCAAGGTCTGGTCCATTACTGCAGAAACACGTGTGATGTGGAAGCCAATGCATCCAGCTAGATTCGCTGACTCTAAATTGAATTGTTACATGTAACTTGTCACAATGGTTTAAATCTCATAATTACTACCACTTGAAACGGGATTAAGCAAATTTAAAAATGCTTGATAAAAACTGTACATTAATCCAAACCCAAACTTTTAATAACTGGTGTAGAATAGTTGAGGACCCTAGTGTTGACAACGGTGGTTGAGCAGGACAATAGAACAATAAACCAACAGTTTGAAAATGTACCTATTAGAATGTCTTGGATATTTTTAATTATTAATGTTCAAACTACCTATTTTTGGTGGCAGATATTTATTTTTCTTTAATACAGTATTTATAGCAAGAAACTCTATACCTTCATACACTATATTTTACAATTGTATAGTTAACATAAAACAAAATTGATATATTCAAGCCTGATTTATTAAAGGTTTTAAGTATAAAAATGTTTTTAAAAAAATACGCCATCTAAAAAAATATGCCATATTCCAGTAAGATTTGGTTTACTCAAATACAAAAAAAAAATACAAAATTGGATTTTGTAAACACTATATCAATAAAACGAAGCAAGACATTAAACCTGGCCCTGTCCACTTTTCAAATTTGCAGCATATGTTCAAAATGTGCAATTTGGCCATTTTATACACAAACAAATGTTATTTACCTATGAAAACAGTACATGATATATATATATATATATTTATGTCAGTAATATACAGAGGACGTTTCCAACTGGCATCTGTAAATGTAAACTTGTTTTCCTATTCACCTGCAATGTCTCAACTTAAAGTTTATCCATTTTCTTCAACCAGGGCGGGCATATTGTTCTTGCGTTTGGCTTGGGAAACAAGAACAGAGCTCATTGAGTCCAGTAGCAGCAGTCGAAGTCTGTAGTCTAAATACACTCACTCGTGATTACCACAAAGTAAACAAGTGTTTTACCATGCTTCAGTACACTCTTACAAATACACTTTTTATGCGGTGAATTACATCTAAGCAGCCAGGTAATATTGCCCAGAAGCCTGTAAGTGACTGATGGCCTCTTTGCCTCTGCTCCATCTGTGCTGCAGCCTGTGATAAGAACTCCCATCCTCATGCCGCATAAATATTTTATCAAGTATAATGGAAATTGTCAAATCAATCTAATTGTGTAATGCATTATGAAGACATCAAAGTTAAACAAAGCACATATGCTATCATTTCTTTTAACGAGCAGGCCTTTGGTACCCAGGGGGCCGTAGACAGAGGAGGGTAGGGAGGGGGTCCTGGCAGCGAGCGCTCTCACCCCTCTGCCCAGGCCTTCCTCCGCTCACATCTCATCAAAGGAATCAATTTCTCAAATGTGCACAACTGTGAGCTGTAATTATATTAGGGCCCTATGGCAGTTAGCCACCACATAAAGCGAAGAAAGGTGGGAGACTAAAGAGGAGAAGGAAACACGGTTAAATTGTGCTAATGTTACGTCTTTGAGTGCAATGGGTTATGTACATATATATATTTTATAAGATTATAAGACATATTTTACAAAATTTAAAGGAGACATGTTATGCTTTCTTCCAGGTGTCTAGAATTGAAGAAGATTCTCATTTTACATTCTATTCACTGTAATCTGAAATGAGGATCTAAATCGGCTTAGTACCAGTAATAGAAGGAAGTCCATTAACTTCATGTTCCAAACCGCGGAACTGTTAAGCCCCGCCTCTTCATAGTACGAATTCATAACAAGCAGCAGATTTTCATTTGCAGTTTTTGAAAAGTGGCCATATGACAACCCAACAGTGTTTCAGTTCATTTTGAGTTCATTTTTCTAATTTTCTAACATTTAAGTCCAGGGACAACAGGAGTTTTTCGGAGCACTCGAGCCTCAGTTGCAGGACAATGTTACGAGTATTACAGAACTAGAACAGAAATAGAACTTTAAGCGCACTAATGAAGAGGGTACAGGCTGTCGTATCCATGTGAAACCCTCATTATGTTTATCTGGCATGATATTGCCATTCAAGATAGAACTTTGACTGTGTAACATTTTGCATCATGTTGAAAATGAATAAATCCACACAAAATAAATAAATAGATAAATAAAATAAATGTAAAGACATAGATAATGCATTTGGAGCAATTTATATAATCTTGAAAGTATTTTATTATGTTATATATTTAGTATTTATTTGTACATTTTTATATTAGTAGGTTTTTAAAGTTGTTTGTGGGAAGCCATTTTCCAAAATCCAAAATATTGTGGCGAAAGACAAAACACTACATACAATACAACAGACATTATACAAATATCACAATACACAGCAGCCAAGACAAACTTAAATATACATAATCTATAATCCCTGAATCAACTTCAGGGTCCATCCAAGTCCAAGATACAGCATTTGATAGTAGTTTATAATAAATTCCAGAAAGTACGGCATGACTTTTTTCTTGTTTAATATCAACCGATTATTACGATGCCAAATTAAAATCAAGTTGCAACTGATTTAATAAATCAATAAAAGAAATACCAAATGTAACCGTATTCTGTCCCGGCCTGAGCAAACGAAAAGAACCCATGTCTGAAAACCTGCTCCTGCAACATGGAGTTATGAATAATGGCAGGGTATCATATTGGAGCTTATGGTAAGATAAAGTTCCACAAGTTATTTTGAAGTCCAAACATTTCTGGAGAAGTGCGTTCAAACGTTTTGGTCCAGTTTGGCCCTGATAGTATGATTGCTTTGGTTTGGACCATGTTTCCAAGGCATTTCTGACTGGTTAGCTTAAAGTTAAAACAAAAAGGAGCAAGGAAAGATTCTTTCATTTTACTATCGCTTGTTCCCATTAAAGGTCGTGGGTGACCAGAGTCTATCCCAGTGACCTTGGCCCTTAGACGGGGTTTACTTTGGTTCCAAATATATCCTAACTGGTCAAAACATCCAAAACTAAGATGAATATCCTGAAATCAAGACATTTTAACTCATCTTTTTGCTGTGTGTTTTCTTTCGCTTCTCGTCTGACAGGCTTGAGTTAGCGTCCGACCGGGGTCCTCATCTCATTAGAGCAAATGTGGGGTTAAAACCATCATAAAAATCCCTTTGGCAACTGGCATCCCACTCAGGAACACCTGTCAACACATGAAGGGAGGATAAACTCGGAATATTAGACTCAGCACTGGGAGTGAACGGCCCATATGCTGCCCGTGCGACCGTTATGGGCTAATGATATGAAGTGGCGGAGGGGCTTCGTGGTTGATGATATTGATTGTGGTTTAGGACGCACTGTAAAGCATGTGTGCGTTTGTGTGTTTGTGTTTGTGTGTGCGCGTACGTGCGGTTCATTCATCTGTCAGATCACTATGGCCTCATTCATTTGCATTTCATTAGCAACAAATGTGCTTTATAAATCCTCCGTATTGATTATGTCCCAAACAAGCAAAGAAGTAAAAGCATGGTGATTCATCTTGGCTACAAATGTAGAACAGGCATGGTAAAAAAAAAAGAAAGAAAAAAAAAAAAGTGTGGTGTCGGACCATTGTGTGTGCCAAGACCATGGTAGAACAATAATGAAAAGTCAAGTGCTTATGCAGGAAATTGTATGCACTGTATGTATTGTGTCATCTCATGCTCTGGAAGTTAAAGGTACACTGCGTAACTTTTCTGGTGGCGGAAAAGTGTTGGAAAAGGCACGGAACACGTAAAATAATTCAAAACTGTAAGATGTTTATTAGCCAGAATTTTCCAAACGGACGATAGCTTGGGCTCATAAAAGAGGTCAAAGTAACACAATGTTACCAGATGGAATTTAATCTAACTCCCTTAACATAACATGGAACACAAGCCAACTGACCTAAACAAAGAGCGCACGGGGGGGACATTTAAACTGGCTGATCAGACCACTCCAGCTGTAATGAAAGGGGTGACGAGGACTAATAGACAATAAACAATACTCAAAATTAAATGGAGGCACATTATAATAGAGTATATTCATAAATAAAGTAAGTAAATGCATATCATATCACAACTGAAGCAACTCAACCTGACCCCTCACCAACTCAACCTGACCCCTCACCAACTCAACCTGACCCCCTCACCAACTCAACCTGACCCCCTCAGGGTGCAGTCTGGTTGAAGAACAGATGTGCTCTTCATTGTTGGAGGCAGCTATCACACCCTCCCACAGACTGGCATGGCTCAAATCTGACATTTAACTTGGCCTGGTGGTTCCTCCTACTTATTGTTGTTTGCTGTTGTTGTTGTGTTGCTTTTAATGGCGGTTGGCAGCCGAAGGTGCATTTACCGCCACCTACTGTAGTTGTACGTCTTCTGTAGTTGTACGTCTTCAAAGTATCAAGTCGCTTATACCGTAAAAAAAACAGGGAGAATGAGAGAGAGAGAGAGAGTAAGAGCGAGAGAATCTCCTCGGAATATCTAAGTTTAGGACTGAAGAAGAACAATCCTTCCAAAGCAAAACAACATCTCCAGGGCGGTGAAGCCTCCACCGAAAAAGCAGCGCATCTTAAACTTTTTGATGTGACTGAAAACTTTGATTCAGGAGTCATTTGACTGAAAATACCCTCAGTGCATATACTCATACTCAAAGTTCAACATGTTCAGCACCTCCATATAGAGCGCTAAATTTGTGGGAGCTGCAATTCTACTATGAAAAATGTAAAAATGTTGTGTGTTCTTCAAGACATTTGAAAGTCATTGTTACAAAGGTGGGTTTTCGGGATATAGGTGACTATTTTAACGGAAGCAAATCATCATTTTACATTTTGTTCATTGTAAACCACAATATTGATCTAAAACGGCTCATAAAAACAGGTGTACTGTCCTGAACCAAACAAAACTGCAGAACTGATTTGCCTCTTGTTGTAGCAAGCAGCAGATTTACACATTTTTTTAAAGTGGTCATGTGATTATTTCAGAACCCTACATGTATCACTTTTTCCTTTTTCTACTAATCACAATATTTTCAATTCAAGTGACATTCTTATTCAAACATTGCATGACCTTTTGTTCGATTAAAGTAATAAAATATATACTGTATTTCTCCCATACATTTTTTTTCTCCTCTCATCCTCTTCCTTCTCTCTGTCTCTCTCTAAGCCCATTCTCCAGCGTGGCCCCGTCCCCTCCTGGCCCTGTCCAAACATACATCTTTATCAAGTGGCTCTTGTCAGACAACATTAGATAATTAATAGGCCATTTGTCAGGCCTGTGAGGAACATGTTAAAATCCCCCGATAAATCCGCTCACGTCTTTGTTGTGCGCCGCCGCTTCATCCGAGCTGGCCATTTACCACAATTATTAATCAACCCTAATGCTAATTAATGAGTTGTCCTTGTGTGTGCGTGTGAGTGTGCACGGAGGCATTGGCTCAAAGTTGGCGCTTGTTGTGCAGTGTTAATTGGATAACTGGGCCCAGAGCTCCCTAATGGACTGTTTTTCCATTTGGACCAGTGTAGTTGACTAACACTGGAGTGAAAAACACAAGACAATATGTGGTCATTAATTAAGATGCTGTTTAGAGCTGGGGTTGCTTGGGTGCCGCTTGGGTGTCGCTTGGTTCATTAGAGGTTATAGATGAACATTCAGAGGAAAATGGGTATTAGCTAGATATATTCAATATATAAATGGCAGTAAGTCTCACCATAAAATTTCACCCAATCACTTGAAGGTCTTCGTTCACACCATTGAACTACATAGACCACAATTCAATGTTTATTATTATTCTTTATTTATGCTGAGGCAAACAGGAAATATACAGGAGGGTCAAGGTTTATGATTGTTGTGAAATAAAAGAAGTTATGATGCTAGCAGGTGCGTCACAAAAGCAGTTGATTCTAATTGGGGAAACTTAAATGCGCATTTGTAGTCTTGATATTGCAATGAAGGATAACCAGGAAGAGAAGCTGTCAATTTGATGACAACTCATGGCGATCCAAATAAATAAACAATAAAGGATATGGTGTGTGATTTGTGAAGAGATGTATGATAGGGAGAAACACAACAGGCCCTAAGCATGATCCTTGAGGTATCCCACAGCAAATGTTCGCAGAGGACAACTTCTTCAACCGAGACTTGTTCAGTCCAGCTCTATCCAAAATAAATGTGTGCTTCATTGTAGACTTCCATATTTGTTGAGTCAAAGCCAAAGCAATTGCTGAGAAATATTCAAATAAGTTGGTATGAGAGACAAGCAAAAAAATGTAACCGCAAATGGTTAATTATTTTTATTTTCTCTGTTTTCGCCACCATAGCTACAGCCGTTTGCATCAGCCATTCCCCTCGTTTTCCCAGGTCAACTCATGGACCAAACGAGCCCCCCAAAGCCCAGCTCAGGCTCTGTTAAACACAATGGAAGAGTTAATGAGGAAGCTTATTGGCCCTCCTGAGGGGTCCGCACACTCGGCTATAGAATCAGCGGAGGGACCAATGGATGCACTGTAATTAACGGTGCTTAGCATATCAACGACCGCCATTTAATATCCGCCAGAAGCCACAAAAGCATTTAAATGAATCCAATGTGAAGATAATTAATTATTGTTTGTTTTTGGGGAAAGCCACAATGAGCCGTCTCCCCCCAGGGCACGCCAGTACTCCAGACCAAAAGATTCCTTTCTGTATATCAAGCTATACTGGCAATATAAAGCTTGGACAAATACCCATTTTCAATTGCTTTAAACATTGTAAACAAACTAAAGAAACCACGGAATGAGAGATTGTGTACACAAAGTTATACCACAGTCCATAATAATATCACATATAAACTAAATGGAATTGTCATCACAAAAAATTGTGGGAGGCTGTTGTTTACCTGTAGCTATTAACTTAAAAAAACAAAAAAAAAACACCTCAATAAACCTTTAATCTGTGATGATTCATGACTGGAACGATACAAAAGAGACACCTGAATGCAGACTGTTTGACAAATGGGTCTGGTTCACATTTTGGATGAAGACTAATGCAGGGGATCATGTGTGATTATGTTTGACCTGTACCACCAGAGCCAACCCCTCCCGTCGTCACCCCTCAGGCTGTTATCACACAGAGCACATGAGCTGGACACGGATACATGAGAGCCCCCCAGCCATGTGGAGGTGAAAGTCTATCTCCATATTTCCTCATCTAAAGCCGCGTCAGTCTAACGCTAGCTTTCGGAATCTGCTGTGATGAAGTGATCAGTGCATTGGGAACTCCGTTTAGCCCGTGATTAATGAGCATCTCTTACTCCTGAACAAATGTGGGAAGGCTTTTTGTTTTATTTGGACTTTTTTCACAATTTACAATTCAATCACAGTTTAAACCTAATATGACAGGGTTGGTTGTGACGTTGTGAGCCTAGCCGTCCCGCGCAGCATCATGGGTAATCTTGTGTTTAGGATTTTGATGACGCTTAGTTATATTTTGCTTTGAGAATCGAATTGTTCTTTTATTTACAGTATTTTCATTCATTTTAGTAAGAAAGTGTAGGAGCAGGAGCACTTGAACAGAAACGTTATGGAAATCATAAGCAGAAATATTGAATTTGTATACATATATTCTAATTTGAACATAGGCAATCAATGGTTTTATTTATTATTTTTATTTTAGAATGATTTTGTTGCGGTGGACGAAAGTAACAAAGTACAAAAGTAATGTACTGGCCCCATTTTTCTGTACTTTACTCAAGTTCATTTTACAGTCGATACTTTTTACGTTTACTTCACTATATTTGACGGCCGGTATATGTACTTTTTTTCTCCACTACCTTTTCGAACCGGACTGCAGACTAGAAAGTACCTTCCGTGTTTGATAGGATATTTTTAGTACATCCATGGGGAAACCCTGTCATTGGGCAAAAAATAAATACATCAAAATAAGAATAATTTGCATCTTTTGACCCAAATCAACACATTTCTTTATCAAAAATCCCTACCTTTGACTCTACTAGTGCTCAAAATGTGTTTAATAGTGCTCAAAGTATGTTTAATTGCGTACTTCAATCATTTTACTCAAGTAGAATTTTGTATGTGATACTTTAACTTATACTTGTATAAAGTAGCAAACTGAATACTTCTGTAACATTGTAGATTTTGCATTTTTAATCACATCTATGTCACATCACATCTATTTAAATTGTGAGATAAATGTATGTAGAATTATATATTATTTTCAGTCAACAATCATTTTAATTTTGGGGGTCTTGAATCAACATTTTACTTGCCAACACTTAAAGACACACAACCTGCAGGACAAGATTACTACGTATATCTACTTCTAAGCTGTCCCAGTCCTGACACTGGGCTGCCTTTGTCCACAGGTAGGTTATTGCTCTTTGTAAACATGTGTATCCATTTGTCCCGTGGGTGCGTCCCCGCGGCGTCCCTGCAGCACGGCCCGGGTCACTCCTCCATTAGGGGCTTTGTCACTGTGATTAATAGCTCTTTCTATCATGTTTAATTCACTCCCTGATGACTGGGGCCTGCTCGCTGCTCGGGGTAATCGTGTGATGTATGGCTCCGTCCAACACCTTGTGGCAGAAGGTGAGGAGCATTCTACCCATGCAGATAACGGCGCTGCGGAAAATCTGTTCTCGCCTAAGAGGAATGCATTTGGTATTGGGATTTTAGCATTTCAATACATTAATGTTCCAGTCGTATGTGAAAGATTTGTTTATTTCAGTCACAGGTATATTTTTGACATTATTCCAGAAATACTGTAGTAAAAATGAGAACAAAATTCTAAATATTTTTCTTAAAACATCTCTGTTCCTCTAAATTCGTATTGGATTTTATGATTTTGAACATGTTTTGTTGTGATTTTGACAGGAGATAGATATAGATTATAACTAGCACATTGGTTTGTTTTGTTGAAAATGTCCTTTTTTTTGCTAAGTGAAGATTGGTTTTGAGTTAGTCTTATATGTATTAACCCAAACCTCAATTAAAAAATAATATGTAGGGCAATATTAATGAGTTTTTTATTTGAAATGTATCTTCTATAAGTTATTGCTATTTACTTTTGGATCATTTCTCATATTATTTATTACCAAATTAAAGTACGGTCCATAGTAACAACTTATTTTGACTCTATAATATCTATGTTTGAAAAGTAGTGTTTGTAGCGTCAAAGGGTAAGGTGCTTTTGAATAACTTTGATAATTGTGAGAAGGATTTTTTCGATGGTGGTTCAGGCGATGAGCGGTGACTATATTGTTTGCGCTTCACCCTTTTTGTCGAAGTATGAGTATGGTGTGAGAGAGTGAGGGGTGTACGGAGCTTTGATTGCTACAGATTGGATTAAAATGTGTGGAGTGAAATTGTAAACCGCATCTGGGGCTCTGACATGCTCCCTGCATCAATTTGTCGACTAAAAGGGGCATGATGGCCTTGGCACTGGTAAAAGCTTTCAAACTTTTTAAATATATATGATTTGAACATGTATCTGTGACCAAAGTGCACTGATAAAACCACAAGAGAGAAAAGAGATCATGCAATAACAGATATGTATGCAGAAAACTACTAGTAAACAGTGTATTTATATGTTATAAATAATAATAATTGTAATAAACTCACACAACTTCACACAATTTAGAAATGGGTTCTACCACAATCTTGGGTATTGATACGATACCATGTACTTTAGGGAATATTTTTGCGATACTGATACTCGATACTGGTCTGACTTTATGGGTGAAGGCATTTAAATAAATAAGTAAACAAATAAATGTATGAAAAGGGTTTCGAATTGGCTCTAAACAACAAAAAGAACACCTGACACAGATGGATACGTCCGTTGAGCTGCTGTCGAGGGCGTTTTGACACACAAACGATTAAAACACGGTCCAAGCATGTCTAAAATTGATGCGACATTTGAATAACAGTATTGATACCTACATTTGCATTGAGTCAGTATCAATATATCGATACTTTGAAACCTCCATCCCTAAACTTAATCCTAAAATAACTCAGCAGATGTCCTTTCTTCTGTTGAGATTCCTTCAGAAAACTTCATGTTTCGGCTGATTGATCGACTAAACGACCACATTTCTACAGCCCCTAGTCCACATCAAAGACATCTGCTAATGATCGTGTCTTATCAGTGTTTTGTGATGCTGCAGTCCATGTTCTGGTCCCAGCCGGAGTTCCCCCTCTCTGCCCACTCTTGTGTCCGCGCGGCCTCTTTGATGAAGGGCGTCAGCTCGCACTGATGAAGTCATGTCCATTTACAGCACAAATAAACAGAGCTGTTTGCTTTAAGTGTGCCCGCACGCACAACATGGACACCAAATCCCGACGCCTGCGTGCGCGCTCCTCACCGGGCCACATCTTAGCCCAAGCACCGCCACGCTCTTTGACTTATCCATCATCTGCGCAATAAACCACAATTTTTAAAACCCTCTACGTCGCGTATTTGCTTTTGGCCAGCGTTTACCTTATAGAAACGTATATGTTTATGAGCTGAAATGCGCTTGTTGAGTCCAGTGGAGCAGGGGAATTTCTGCGCTAAATCAAATATAAACTTGGACACCAGCGTGAGAGGGGAAATGTCAGAGGAGAAACGGCAATGGATGGATACAGTTACCTTTAAAAGCTCTGGTCCCCGCACCATATGGCAAGCCCCTCGTTCAAGACTCTAACCGCGTTACACAGTCGCAGTGCTGAAAATCATTACACTCACTCCCTCAGATGCATTTTCAGGTTTCGGGATCTCCGTACAGCCTATAAGAGTCTTTTCTCAAACAGTCTGGGCCCACACAGAGAGCATGTCAAACACAATAGTTTTACAGACCGGTCAGGTTCGGCTACAGGGAGAAAATACTTCAACTGGACGTGGAATTCTATAATATGGACGC
Source organism: Chaenogobius annularis (assembly GCA_015082035.1). Taxonomy (NCBI): domain Eukaryota; kingdom Metazoa; phylum Chordata; class Actinopteri; order Gobiiformes; family Gobiidae; genus Chaenogobius; species Chaenogobius annularis. The sequence continues at coordinate 2,209,765 of BJKM01000011.1, read as the reverse complement.
AGTACAGTTTGGGCTGGAGTGTTAGGCCAATATGGTTTAGCTTATATGATTATGGTATGGTCTTGGGTGAAAGCTTTGGAACAATGTTTGAAGGAGGAATGGGAGTTACAGGGTCCCTCATGATTCGATAAGATGCAATATGTAATAGCGCAGTACTATCACGAGATGGCGATGCGCCTAATAAAACGGCATATTGAACATTACACTTATGTCACATATTTTAAAGAAGCAAATACATTTTTCGTCGCCTGAGAATGAAAATGTTCTATCTGCGTTCAGGATAGTTCTGAGACATTTAGGTTGAAAGTTTTGACCAATTGTAAAACTTATAAAGATGATATGCATTTATTTAACTTTAATTAATTTGCAGGTAGAACGTTATAAATCTGAAAAGGCTATATTTATTTGGAATTGTAAGGTTCTGTTACAAAACCATGTCAAACCAAGAACATGTGTTTCTGTGGTCAATTTATTTGAATCAGAAATTATTTTAGAGAAAACGTCATACATTTAAAAGCTAAATGTGAAATATTTTGACAATATTTTTAACCTATACATTTTAACTTTTTCAATTCTTTTACGAAGAGTGAGTCGCGCCTCAAGCCAAACTCTAAACATACCGTGCAATCAGATGTGTTTATTTCCGTGACGCAGGTGAAACAGACGAGTTCATTGGTCATTTCGAACAAAATCAGACTTCTCTCACCTCAGATTAACAGCGTTTTGTGCCTCGCTCTTTGATTTTGCAGAAATCGGCAATGTCTTTTTTTGTGTGCCTATTTCCTCGTGAGCCGCCATGTTTGTTTTGAAACAGACAGACCATGCGAGTCCCTGATCGGCTAATCCAGCTGTCAATCACGGACATCTGATGGGGATTACAAAGTGACCAGACTGATATTGATCTGTATACAAATATAGAGAGATTGTTCTAGATTTTCCAGGCAATTACTTAAATCTGATAAGAAGATATCGATATAAATAAATGTCCGACTCTTCCATATTATCAACTGGTAATATTCAAGATTTAATCCAGAAATCAGAACAAAAATTGTAATTCCAAAGCAGTTAAAGGTGATTGCTCCATTTTAATGTATTCTATGTTCTTATTGGTTCAGGCAAATAGAACTTTATAACACCAAATTCATCTTGAAATTATTTTAGCGCATAAAATCCTCAAAGTTGCACTAAACAATAACATTTAAACATGGAAAAAGAACATATGAATAACTCAATTTTGACCAACATATTTACATAGTTCCAATGTTTGTGAATGTTGTTCATTGACAATGGCAATACATATTTTCTGATTCTAATTCTGAACTCAAAGGGGACATTTAGTTAAACCACGACCTGCATTTTCTGTTTATGAAATGCTCTTAATTTAGAAACTAAAACAGTGAAAACAACATTTCATTCAAACTTTTTCTTTCTCTAAAGCCTGCGACATCAATACTGCGTGACATTTTTGCACATCCATAGTTTGAGCTAATTGTTTTGGTGGAACTTTTGAGGAAACTGTATGTGCCTTCAGTCAGTAACAGATTTTTTTTTATCTCGCTGATGCGTGGGATCACTCATGCTACTGTTGTGTTGGGAGAGTTTAAGTCCAAATGGAGGTAATAGTTGAGTCTAAAAACAAGAGTAGGACAATGACAACACTAGACTTATACTGTTTTTGGAGACGCTCTTTAAAATTTGATGCATTTTTCATTTGTTGAGTGAGTTAGCGCCTTTTGTGGAGCTCTATAATCTCCAATGTCTCATCATTCTCTGTAGTTAATTATCCCAAAATGTTAACGTACTGACTGTAAATCAGTGAGGTGCAATGGCGTTTGTTGGCAGGATTAACTGCGGCGCTCAAAACTCGACAGTTAACAAAATCCGGCAGAAGAAATTTGACCAAATCTCATGTTGAAAAGGAGAACGTGTTTTTTTTTTCCCTGCTGTTTTTTAAGCTCTGGTGTCATACTTGTGGAATGATATGAGACACATCGGGGCAATTCAGAAACAAACCAGCTCTCTTGCGTTATAACTTCTCACAGAAACGCAACATAACTTCAGCCGACTTTACGTTATAAGCTTGCTGAATTTCGATTGCATGACTGGCTTCAGAAGAAAGTGGTGATCTACCGCCTTTCATGACACGATCAATAAAACAAAATTGTTTTAACACGTGATAAACACTCTTGTTTGAAAAGCCCGTCCTGTGATGTTTATTTGAACAGATCTTTATTGCGAGAAGACATGGTACGCTTCACTAACTTCTTGTTTCCATTTCAAATAGGATGAGGGTCAGGGGGCTGCTTTGTGGGCTTTTGTCATTGTTGTAGAACATGAATGGGAAAACAAGCTGCGGCTCCGATTGCAATTACATTTGTGCTATAGTATGTAGGCCGTGCTGCGTGGAGTGGCATCTGGTATTTATACATATCTTTACTACTTTTAAATGACCCTCTATATATTTGCTAACATAACTATGAATGCGAATATGCGTCTATAACGATTAAGACCAATTGTGTGCGCTTGTAGAGGGAGCTGTTTTATCTGGAATGCTCCACAGTATGGTATTAAACGTATCTAGCGTTTCAGTTATCTATTCGGCTGATGCTGGAAAAGGATTCAAAGTCATCACACTTCTAGAAATCAAGACGTTTTGACTTCCACCCGAAAGTCATGTTCAATCTGGTGTAAATGGTTTGAAGCGTAGCATTTAATACTCTCCTGAGCTTTAATTGGTCCTGACCAAAATGAGGAGTTATGACTGAAACTTACCCTGCTCAAGTCTGTCAGTTTCTCTCATACAGGTTGGGCGTTATTGAGGTCTGGCCAGCTCTACCTCAGAACTGTCAATTACTCGCCATTAGCATTTGATTGGTTTGATTTCTGCCAAGGACTTATGAGGCTTTTGTAGACTGAGGGCAGGTTGTATCTCAGACTGTCATTTGTATTTTGAATAAGGAGTAAATGCTAGCCACTCAAACAATTTTGATCAGATTAAAAAAACACTTTCAGAACATTGTCCACATAACTACCTCTGAAACATTTTCCACCGTCATATATGGTTTTACTTCACTTACTCAGCAGGTGTTTTATTGCTCAAAACCACCTTGAAAACCATCATTCTTACTGTGAGTGAGCTCTCCTATTCACAGATCTTATCTGTAACTTGGACTAATAGCGTCATATTCTTGTTTCCATTCTAAATGTAGTTATTTCCATACTGTGGAACAGGTGGTCGACCCTTCACCAGAAAGGTTACATCGTTCACCTTTAAATACTAGCGCAAGCGCTGGGTGACAGTATTCAAGTGGTTATAGTAAACTGTGATGAATAAAATAACTGTATAAAGGTTGCATGACAAATACATGAAAATTAACGTGTTTCTTCAGTTCCCAAAAACTTTTCTCCAAAAATAGCAGAAGACTTTGGGAGAAAAAAATATATGATCGTAATCACAAACCAAACTTGTCCCTCACTTGGAATCTTTCCTGTTTGTTCAACAGGTGACCAAGATGAGAACTTGGACCTCTACCCAGCCGGGCTCTTGGACAATGCATGCGTCTCCAACGGCGACCATTTCTCCACGCTCGCAGAAGACCAGCCATCACCTGCTCTGTCTGAGGAGGACATCTCACCCTCCTTCCAGCTCCATCCACACAGCCTGGTTTGGACGCAGGAGGACTTGAGTGTTCCTGAAGACTTTGAACTGAGAGAGTCGTCAGCTCCTGGCGCTGCTTTGGGAGTCTGGACTCACAGGAAGGTGGAGGTCGGAGAAAGATTTGGACCATACATCGGCGAGCAGACGCCCTGTCTTCTGGATCGCACTCTAGGCTGGGAGGTAGGACACGCAAAACCCATATCGTTTGCTTTAGTCTTCTTCGTACCTTTGGACGACTTTGCTGCTTACTTTAATGTGTAGAAAACTTGATCTTATTGTTATGGCTGATGCCCCCTGCTGGTAACGGCTAGTATTGATCCAAGTTGAAACAGTTTATTTATTTATTTTTATGTGGCAAGTGTGCAAAAAGGTTTTAAAATGACTCAACTGGGCTAAGTAAAGCCTGGTGTCCACTGCACCTTTTTAAATGCACGTACTACAAGACGTGAGGAATTTAAAGTCGCAAGACAGCAACCAGTCACACTGTGTGATGGTTTACATGGTCAGTTATGGCTGCGACCAAAGTTTGTCTGAGCCAATATCAGGCTTTAGGCGCCGTGAGGTGAAGTTACTGTACTAACCCTTGACAGACCGTAGATCGTAGTGGCAGTGAGAGGAACGCTCACTCTTCAACCAAGATTCCATTATATCAGACTCGCTTGACATAAATCGCAGCTTGTCTTAGGTCCTACGACAGTTCTGATTTTAATCTTTGTCCCTGACTCACTGTGAGACCCACAACCCACAATTTTGAGCCCCAACTCAAACTTTTCCGCACAATCAGAAATCTTTCATCGCAGACGGCCAAATCGTGCAGCGGACATCTGGTTTAAGAACACTTGCATCCCTATTCTAAGCTTCTGAAATGTCTTCAAACCTTTAGGTCCAGTTCACACAGTTTAACCACACACTTTGTTACCCTTTTGTCCTGAATAAATTACAATACGGGCCAATAAACTAAAGTAACATGCTTTTGGGTAGTTGCCTCATAGATTTGCACATTCACGTTCTCAAATGCTTTTGCTTCTACAGTTTATTTTGCAAATCGAATTCCTTGCACTATCTTCCTGCTTGTCTTCAAACTTGTTTTTATCCCTTTCTCCCTTCAAGTCAACGTTTAAATTGCAGACAAAGATTTTCCCTGTGCATTTTGTTGTTGTCCGGTGATGTAATCTTAGACCGCCAGCGCTGTTGAAAGAAAACAGACAGGCTTCTTGCTCTTAACTCAATTAAAATGAAAAGCCATAAATCCCTCGGTCAGCACGGTTAGGGACCCAGAGCGGCCATTGGCAAATCACATATTGGTCAGCGACATAAAGGGATCGAAGACGGGGTCACAGGACAAGGTCAAAGGTCGGGTGTGGCCTCAGTCAGTGTCAGTGGCTCAGCTTTTATGGAGCTGGAGACAGACAATCCGCCTCATTTACTCTGCTCAAATGGGTCCTCCATAATTTGGAGGGGTGGAATTAACTCCTCACTCTCAGCGCATTGTTCCTTTGTGGGCATATGAGATTCATTAAGTTGTGTTTTCGAGAAAATAAAGGAGTAAAAAGTGCATTTCCCTTGTAGTTTTGGGGACAATTTAGATATAATGCAAGGCCAATGAGATATACTTCTAATTCTATGGCTGGGTATGCAACGAAACCAAATAGTTTGACTTTTTTGTTCTTATAGGAATCGTCCAACATGTTTTGATCATTTGATAGCAATTATCTCTGCGTTTCCCAGCAGCTCATTGCAAAAACTCAAAATGTTTGTCAATGGGACTAACTTTGCAGAACTGAAGAAATACAAAAAACTCTCTCGATCAGCTTCAAACCTGAAAAGTCTCTGGAGTAGGAGGGAAAACATCTTCAACTTTTTAAACTTAGTGGCACATTTGAATCCTTTTGCACATCTGAAAGCAAACACACATCACAGTTGAAGTTGTAAATGGCCATATATAACATTCAAAAGAGGTCATCGCGTCAACTGTGTCCACTGTGTAGTGCTGGATCTCTTTTGTCTATTGTAGTGCTGGAAAAAGTTTATAGGTAAATAAAGAGTTCAATTTCAAAAACAGATAAGTGCGATTGAAAACACTAATTGGCAGCTTGGAGTTTACTCCTTGTACAGCAGTGTTCATATATGATTCTATTCCTCCTTGATCAAATCGAATTAACATTATCATAACGGGGGGGGGGAATTGGTACAAATAGTTTATTAGGAGGGATTCAGGCTTAATAACTAACCTAATCAAGAGGTTCGAGTTAGGAGTTGGGTAAGTCGTTACTAAGCCTGAAAAAAAGAAATTGTCACGTTTTATTAAGGATTTTTTGAGATCTTGCATTTCTCCAGTGCAAATCTTCAAAACTATGGTTGATTTGAGGTTTCATTCTCAATTACACGTACTGCAGAATGTATCTTTTCTTGTTGATGTTAAAGCCGCCTAATACTAATTTTCGTATCAATAATTAAAAAAAGATTGGATTTGATGACGTCATTAACCTTTTTTTTCCCCTTCGACCGAAAGAAAAAGAAGACGTATTATCATGAATTTTAATCCGGGTGCAATGTATAAGTCTTGAATAATAATAATATGTATTTAAAAAGGTGTGTGTGTGCATGTCCCGGGCCAGACGGATAGATGGGGGGGGTGAGGAGGGGAGGGCGGGGGGGAAGGGCGAGGCGGGGGTCCGAGATGATATCCTTCTCAGGACGCGGCACTGCATCACCATGTTTAATTACCGCCCTGACAGCGCGCCATAAGTCTTTCCATTAAGTAAATAAGTTGTAAAGAATTTATGATGAAATGCCACATTATTCAGGACGGATATTCAGCGATGACATCCCCTTTTGCATTAAATATGGTAAACGTGATCGAGAACCCCCCCATTCCCGCCGACTCTACCCCACCCGTACACCGTCAATATGCCAATAAGACTGGCGAGGGGTCTGTAAAAAATAAAATTGATTCGAGTTAAGATAGATATGTTTGCTTTCATCATCAATCCCACGATGCAGTGCGGCGGGGTGATGTCACCGACCAGGGAACGATAAAGCGGGCGCTCCCATCTGGACGGCGGCCGTGATGGAGGGTGCGGAGTGGCCCGGGACCGTTGCCGCGAGCTGACGGTGCTGTGGGGGGAGTTTGTCACCTGGGGGGCCACTACTCTTCCAATGCCATCACTATAAATTTCAGGACTTTATTCATAAGAGGGGGAGAGTGAGATATGAGAGCCGCGATGGTTTATGGCTACAGGAATGGAGAGTTATGGGACGGAGCGCTCCGGTAAATAAGATGTACAGTAAAGAGGGGGGAGAGGAGGAGGAGGAGGAGGAGGAGGAGGAGGAGAGAGGAGATGAGCGTCTTCAGAGCGGCGGAGAAAGACGCTGATGGGACGTTGGCTGTGGTGGAGTTCAACAACCTCCATTTTAAACTAGCGTTATCCAACTTTACTCTTGTACATTTTGTTTTCTAATTGGAAAACATTTTATTGATTTGAAACTGAAAAAATTGGAATGGCTTGTGTTCATTTGTAACTTTTATTCGTCCCACAATGGGGAGATTTCAATGTTGTAACAGTTCAAGAACAGCGGGAGACTAGGAGCATGCAGAACTTCGACTTCCAGATTCAAAATAACTTTATTTTGTGGTGAAGGACACACACAAAAGTACCCATAAGACAGACATAGAACTTCCTGTCTGAAAAAAGTAGTTTTAAAGCTGTGAGAGCTCTGAACTATTTATGATCGATTTCAAAAACGCACCTCCTTCTATCATGGTTTGAAAATACTGTAATACTGTATATCCCCCATAGCCCCCAGCTCACGACCGTTGCCCTTCCCCACCCCCTTTGGATTTCATGTAATACATATAAATAATATAAGAATGTTGTCTGTGATCATTTTGTATTAATCATGATGTAAAAGGACAAGAAGCTGGAACTACTTTTCAGTCAAGAATCATTTAAACTTTCACTATTTCAAGTCTTGTATTCATTTTTTTTCTGAATTAAAGTTTTGTGCCCTTTGCTTGGACTTATAAAGAACATGAGTGGCATTGTTAGAAACATTAACTAAAATAAAATGATGAGTGGTCTTCAATGCCAAAAAAACCACTCAAAATCTGTAATGGAGGTCCTTTGTGACCATCCATCAATGTCAGATCCTTTTGCTTGGATATTATCTTCTCAAGTGTGTGTCAACAATCAGAATAGTTTCAAACATTTGATCTGACTTATTATTATTGTCAAATGCACGGTTAGCTACCACAACTACCTGTTTGCACGCTTCCAAACAGTCTGTCCATTGTAGCACAGTTGAGTGAACCTGACTACTCTTCCACAGCATTTGCATGTATATCTCCTCTTCTTTTGCCTCCGCCTCGGGAGTCCCCGTAACGCCTGGATGCCCACCACTCCATATTCCGCTGTCTCTTTCTCTGAATCATTATGCACATTGAAATTCAAACTCCATTTGTGTCTGTCCTCTTCTCAGCGCCACCAACAATAACAGCCAGACTTAGGAGCCGCGAGAGAGTTATCCAACACTCAATGAGCCTTTAGGTTTTGCTCGGAATCCCAGCCCCTCCGGATTACGCTTCTTGGATTTAGAAAGCCTGGTACCTCCTGCTGTAGGGGCGATGGGCGGGGCAGGTTAGGGGCGCGGGGAGGGCAGGGGTGCGAGCGGGCTTTTGTGCACCTCTCGAGTGGGGAGGTTGAGGTGGCCGCGGGGAGGTGGTGCCGGAGATTAGCAGTGATGGTGAATGGGAGTGAGGATTAGCGGGCCGGGCAGGGTCTTTCTCCGGGGACTCCTCATGAGAGTTTGGATGATAGGAGGAGGAGAGGCAGGTGTCCGGGCCGATTTTGTTCGCATAAGCATCGCATAGACCCATCAGTCAAAGTGCTGTCAGTGGTGAAGTAGCCATTCCCAAGGCCGACGTGTGTAGTCGGCGCTCCCATCATGCCGCAGACCGGAGGGAGCACTTGGCTTTCAGAGTTGACACATGAGGGTTTGGAGAGTAGAATGAGGTACATTTGGGTTTGGGGCAACTGTGCTCAACTAGCTCAAAGTTATCGTCACTACTTCCTCCGGTCTTATTATTAAATCTCTTGTCAAGTCGAGCTAGAAACAATAAATACTTTAAGATCACACTTCGAACAAGGGCTGCAACTAAGGATTGTTATAGTGGCCGACTAGTCATTGATTATTTTTTGATTAGTCGATTATTAATATGGTGACTGACGGCTTCCAGAGAAGTCAGCTTCTGGATAGAGAAGTCTATTGACCAAAAATAATGTTAAAATGTTTTGACATTTTGTTTTAATAATGCCATCATCTTTGTTATAAAAGTATTTTCTTATGTTGTAGAAAAAGATTCAGTGGTTGTCATCTGGACTCTGTTTGTAGAAAAACAAGACTTATCGACTGTTTTTCTAAAAGCAGATTCCAGATGACAACTGAATCTTTTTCTACAATGGCACACTCCTGGACAAATAAGGGATTACACCGACCTATTTTCTTATGTGTTTTAGTCTGTATATTACAGATAACAATTACAATTGTCAAAATATGACGAATTATTTTTTATAGTTGACTAGTCACGACTGGTCAATAAATCATTGCAGCCCTACCACGTAAACACAACAAACTTTTCCCAGTTTTCGATTCATATTGGCCCAGTAAGTGCTGTTTTCCATGGACAAACAGAAGTATTTTCTGTGAAAAAAAAGAATACAAAATTATTTGTTCCACACCAGATTAAAGATACATTTTGATTTCCAGGAATAAATTATAGAAGGCAATTGCACACAGACAACAGTAAGAAGAATTCAATGTACTATACAACAACCTGTAATTACACAGGATTAGAATTAGGATTAGGGTTTGAGCAGTTGAGTTTGAGGTTATTACATTTTGTATTGTACTTGGAACGAAACATGGATGAGACCAGGGCTAAACCAGGACTAAAACAGGACCAAAACAAGTCTATTGGAATTAAACTGTGCTCAAACTAGTACCAAACAAGTGTGAACTCACTTAAACATCTATTCAGACCAAATATTTTAAACCATATTTCAAAATCAAGTTCATAAATGGTAAGCCAAACACATTTTTCTTGACTGTAAATAAGGAAAACAATGAAATAAATTGTAAACAAATGCTCAGAAAGCTGCTCACGATCTTTGCCTCTCTCTCCATCCACACCTCGCAGCGTAGAACCGAGTGTGGGAGTGTGCTGCGAGGGCGTCTCCGGAGGGCGTGTCCCTGTCCTCCGTAAGCCCTGTCTGAATGAATGCAGATGTCCCGGCTGCCTGTGGCCTGTCCCTGGACTCTATGGCCCGTCACTTCTCTCTGTCACCCACAGAAAGAAGCGGTGGAGAGCCTGTCCAAAGCCCCTAATCCTCCAGGCCTGCCTCATCTCCTCGTCTCCTCCTCTGTCACTGCCCAGGCTCTCACCCCTCTGTCACTCATGCCCCGCTCAATGGACACACATCTTCACCTTTTCTCACAGATATACTTTCATTTGAAATTCAAAGCGATTAAATCCAGCGTTTGGGGAGGGCGAATGGCGGTTGTCAGTGCATTGTGGGACACCCTGAGCCATCATCTGCTTTCTCCGAACAGATGAGCCACTGGTATGGGGGTTTAATTAGCACTTAATGACATGTAAAGAGGGAGACAATGCAGCAATTTAAGTCTGTTAGGTGAAAATGTCTTAGGGAATTTGTCCCGAGTACATACAAAAAAACACACTGGAGACATATTACGCTAACACTTTCAGAGACCACTTACAGTATTAATTATGAAGTGGTAATAAAGTATTCATCTAATAGTTTTCATAAAGCACGATATAAGATTGTAGTTATTTATTTATTTAACCAGGCGTGTTGTGCATATCCCAATATCCAATTTATAAGACATTTTACATGAGACACAATTCAAATGTAAAATAACAACAACACTACATTTAGCTTCCCTGATTGTTTTCTCCTGTAAAATGTGAAGTTTATTTCTCGAATTCTCATGTTTTCACAGAACTATATTGTTCAAAGGTGGTTGTGGTTGTATAGTCAAATATAGCCATTACTTACAGTGGAGGAATGTAACAAAGTACATAAGTAAACGTATTGAACTTAAGTAAAGTATAAATAACAAACAAATACCGGTAAGTATGTTTTCCATTGAATAGTTACTTCACTACATTTAAGAGGCAGCGTTTGTACTTTCTACTCTGAAAAGTAAAGTATTGTTCTTTAGGGTTTGAGACCTTATATATTTTGGGTGACATCTTGCCTAAAAAAATGAGTTATTGTGTGGGTTGGATCTGGGGATTGTAAAGCACTTTGTATTACAATCCTGGCTTTAAAGCCGCGACAATAACCGGATAACCATATCGCAAGAAAAGATAAAACAGAAGCTACCCGTTCCCTTGGCCGTCGGAGAACCTGGAAACGTTGGTGAAGGCAGAGGGTTATGTGAATGTATGATCGGGGTGTGTGTTGAAGTGTTAGGGCGATGCGCAGTGGAGAACAAAGAAAACTAAAGAAAGGGACGATGCACACAGGTGGCTGGCGAGCTGAGAGGGTGTCGCACAAGCTTTAAAGCACCGAAACTCCACCCACAGCAAAATGGTCAAAAAGAGCCCCATAAAGACACGGATTCCTCTCAGGAATCACGTAACCAAGAGCCAAAACATCCGGATCGTTCTATCAAGTGTAAAACCTCTCGTCATGCTAAAAGCGTCTTCCCACAAGCTGTCAGAAGCTTGAGCAAGGCACTTTACTGTTAGGATCTTTACTTGATTTGATTTATAATTTTTCTCTTTAGCTCGCTTACTTTCACAGTGTCAAATTTGACATGCGTACTTATAGTGTTTTGCAACTTATGTCCATTGTTTCTGTTTGTGATTTTTTTTTTTTTTTTTGCAAATGTCTTTCCAATGCGCTTTTTAACTGCAAATGGCGAATAAACTGAACTTGAAACTTGAACGTGAAGAGAATTCTCAAGACGACCAAAAGCTCACTGTCATCGGGTTCTGACACAGTGCCATCTTGCGCCACGGCCGATGCACCGAACCCTGGTCAGGAACATGCTGATAGTAAGCCATCAGTAAATCAACATGGTAGAGTTGCTTAGACTTTCTCCTATCGGGTGTCACAATCAAATACTTCAAGTTCAACATTTTCCCCACAGCAGTATAAGGACCGTCAAATTAGGCCACAACAGTTGTAACGGCAAGCACTTGGTCGCCAGGGCGAGAGTCATGACGCTCTGTTTTACGATCAGAAATATTTTGAGACTGGCACAATTTTTCTTTGCCCGTACATCCAGCCATGAGCAAGCGGTGACGAAGGTTATTAGGTAGATCTGCTTACAGAACTTTACTTTTCAGAGCAGCCAAGAAACCACCCCCAGACTGATATTATATAAAGTTTTTACTTAAGTAACAAAATTGAGTTTTTCTTCCACCACTGAGTACAATACCTTTCTCTTAATACTCGTCATAACCTCCCAATGTCCCCGGCCTTCCTTTACGCAACCAATTCTTCCTCACTAATTCACCCTTTTGTTGTGCGTCTGCTGCGTTGTCTTTGGAGAAGATGAGTTGTGAATGCAGTGTAACCGGAGCCTGGCAGCTTGAGAGGGGAGTGCGCTCCATTGTACCCCAGAGAAAAGCCCACACCTGCTGGGGGTCTGGGTGGCTTCCTCCTGGTGATGGGTAATCCTGCTCCTCAAGCGAATCTATTGTTTGTCTGCGGTAGTTTGGACAAGTTTGAAAGGAAAACGAGGGAAAACTCTTTTAGATATGAATTGTTTGTGAATAGTTTAGGTTTCAAATGTAATATCTGCATGTAGAAAATGAAACAAAATAATCTACAGGTCTCACACATTTTGGTTGACATAAATTAGAAAGGCATGAACAAAGTCAACTAGAAAGTGATGTTCTACGGTTTTTCTGTTATGGTTCCTTTTTGTAGGACTTTTGGTTATTGAAAGGATAAAAGAGTCAAAAAATTACTGTTAACTACTTTTGCAACTGTCCTAGATTTCCATCACAAAGTAGTGAAATTATGTTAGGAGTAGAAAGTATACTCAAGTGACTACCTGTAAGAGTAAATATATTCATTTATTTATTTTGTCTTTTGGGCCATAGACTTCATTTTACAGGATAGTTTAGTGTGAAATGGGGATGAAACTGGGGAAGGACACGAAGCAAATCGTGCCACCCGCTCAGCCCCCGAGTGGCACCTGATTTCTAATTTGAAGTTAACGTTTTCAAAGGATAGAGTGCAAAAATCATTTCTAAAGCACTGGTGCAAGAAACGCAAATGGTCAAATGAATGGTCAATTTAATACATACACTGTTCGTAACCAATAGGGCTGTATTCCTTCAGTTGTTTAGTTGATTAAGTGGTAAATGGTATTTTTTTTTAACTTTATGCAGATTACCGGTAAAACATTTATGTTGAAAATGAGAAGAGTACTCCCAATGGTGTATGGTGTACTCCCAATGGTGTATGGTGTACTCCCAATGGTGTATGGTGTACTCTCCCATGGTGTTATGGTGTACTCCCAATGGAGTTATGGTGTACTCCCATGGATGTATGTGTACTCCAATGCGTGTATGGGTGTACTCCATGGTGTTATGGTGTACTCCCAATGGTGATGCGTGTACTCCCAGTTGTGTATGGTTACTCCAAATGGTGTATGTTATCCCCATGTGTAGGGTGTAACTCCCAGTGGTTGTATGGTGTAACTCCCAATGGTGTATGGTGTACTCCCAATGGGTTATGTGGTACTCCAATGGTTGTATGGTGTACCTCCGTGGTGTAATGGTGTACCCAATGGTGTACTGGTGTAACTCCCAATGGTGTATGGTGTTACTCCCATGGTGTATGGTGTACTCCCAATGGTGTATGGTGTACTCCCAATGGTGTATGGTGTACTCCCAATGGTGTATGGTGTACTCCCAATGGTGTATGGTGTACTCCCAATGGTGTATGGTGTACTCCCAAAAGTACAATTTGACGGCGGTTTGTATTAACTCACTTTTAGTAGCCTTAATAAAACTTGAACAAGAACTTAATCAAATAAACAAATAGTTTACTAAGAATGATTCAGGCTTTGTATTCATTTATTTCCTTTAATATACACAGATTATTCTTGTAACATGCCCTTGCATTCCTCCATAAATCCACTAGACGATTACCACTCCTCCTCTCCTGTACCTATACCTCGCCGTCCCAATAAGAGCTCAGTATGAATGATGTAAATGCGTATTACAAGCCAAAGCACCTTATAAAGTCTATTTGTCTTTGCCGTCTAGACATGTGTCATTGTGTTATTGGCTCATGGGCCCTGCATGTGCTTCCAATCAGATCAACCTCCTTTTCTTTCTGCAACGTTGCGACGACCATTATATCTGTCTGCAGAACGGTTGGAGTTTTAAAACAGGTGTACTCCCTCTTCCTCTCGCTTCTTTTCCAATGCAAACCTGTTCTTTTATCTTCTCTGGGTGACCTTTGACCCTGCTGCGGTTGGAAGGCCCCCTTCACCTGGTATTGTGCGGCGTAAGGGCAACACCTTCCGATTGGCACTGGCCCCCGTTCGCGAAAGGCTTTTGTCCCACTTGCGATTGAGGCTGACTTTGTTCACTTAGTTAACCTGGCTTCCCCTCCCTGCTGAGAGCTCCGACAGAGGAAGGAGGCAGTGTGTGAGGAGAAGGGGGGGGGGGCACTGTGGGGCAATGAAGGGGCTTTGGAAATCAATTAATTTGGTAGCAAGGACTTATGAGGCACTAGGAAAATGAAATGTTTATTTGTTAATGTGTCTGTTTACTCAGATAGCTACACAGAAACTGTCAACTGTTAATCTGGTGGTAAGTTCTGACCTCCACTTTGCACCTTCTGTTTGGCTTCATCAATAATGCCATCACACACATTCAAATAAACAAGTTTGATTTCGGAACCGAAGAAGCTACTTGGATGAGTAGTGAAACATCTTCATTCATACACTTTTGTCTGGTTGACAGAATTCCATTTTCTTTCAGATTTAGAAAGCTTTCCCAAAGGCTTGTTCATTTGCAGCATTCCCAGAGCAGTTTGTTTAAACACATTTTCTCAGTCCATTTCACACTTTAAAAAGTGGAACTCAACGAGTCAAACCCAAGAAAACACAACAATATATTACAATACAATAAACGTCAGAAAACACCACCATCTGAATTCATCTATTTAACAAGTCAAAGCTCAGAGGGTGGTGGTGCTAACCCAGAAGGCTCCTCACTTTCTTCAGCACTTGCTCCTCCCACAGAGGGTCTCTCAGTTTGACACACTTTTTGAGCAGGTTTTTAACAACACTCTGCAATTCACTTTTGTCTTTCAAGGACAGACCTTGAAACCGACTAATGAAGGGAAATTCCTTTTGCTATACAAGTTTGGGAAAGCATATTGCCCAATGACGCACCAGAAGTATACAATGTATTTTATCTTACAATAACAACAAATTAAACATAGTAGTTCTACAGAGAACCATTCTTAAAAAATCAGCCCAAGAACCAACATTTGGGTCATAGTTTGGACTCCTCATCATAAAATATGCCTATCAGCGCACAGTTAGCCCCAGGCCCAACCAGCCTCTACTCTCCTCAGACAGGGGTGAGAATGAGGGGACCCTAAACGGCATACAGGAAGTCAAGGTGATGAGTTCCTCGTGCTGTCGGCTCAGTAGATACCTTATCTATGGGGGATTGATATGGAGGAGAAACCTACTTTTAAAACATGCCTCTGATTGTTTCCAAATGTCCTTCAGAAGTGGAGAGGGAGTAGACTTTTGTTGGGGAATGCAAAAGGGAACGGTAGTTGTGTCCTCGATGATGGGCTTTAACTGCCAGTCAGATTCTGGCTCATGGTTTTTCTAATCACTGTTTTGTTGTGCTGTTGTCATGGAGTTTAGGAGACCTTCTGACCAACTAATGTTTGCAAACCTCCCACAGTGGACCCATCCTCTTAACACGGTTGCAGTGGCATGTTAGCGGGATGGTTCAAATTATTGTCTAAAAATTCTAAATTGCTATAATTATATTTATAGGGCCTGTTCCTGGATTCCAATCGGAGTGTCATGGTATCAATAAAAAATAAATAAATCCTTGAAAAATAAATAAAAAGTACATTTTCAATTTGTTGCATGCATGCGTAATCTTAACTTTGTGTGTTCATACTTTTTTTCCTGAAGGTGCACAATGAAACAATGCTTTGCACAAAAGGACATTAGGAGACAGGCAAGTGACTCCACCAAGCCAAGTTACAGGTCAGATCTGTGGAGAGGCGACCTTTCTCGCAGGAAGGATGCGCTTGCGTGACAAAAACATGCAAGGTAGATATGTTTAATGCCATACTGTGGAACATTCAAGGCAAATCAGTAGCATCTTCATGGAGACCAGCAGGTGGCAGACCCTCCACCAGAAAAGTGACATATTCCACCTTTAAGCCTGGAAATAATGTCTGTTTTATAAATGCGTGTGTTCCCGATGGTTCCGTCTTGTCATTGCACTTCAGTTCAAAAGGCTAATAGAATGACACACTTGCTTTGGGAGCTTATTACTGCTTAACGCTGTCTTAAACCACATATTGCGCCTCCAATTAGACCAAAGCTGGTTTAAAAAAAACAAAAACAAAAAAAAACCGCGACAACTCCCAGAACTGTGAGGAGAGGGAAAGCAGAGGCCCCCGGGTGGCAGTAACGAGGTCCTAACCCCAACTCGGCTCTATTATGCCATAATGCTTTCATTTGAGCCATACCATCGGCGGCGGCTGCATGCGCACTCTCTCGTGTTACTGGAAAGTCAATATTTGCGAGGATGCCCTGTCTTTGGCCCCGTGGAGATGTCATAGAAGTGAGCGGACAATGACGGGGAAAGAAAAATAAGAAAATAGTATGATTGACACATTGAAAGGGGCAGAAATATTGTCAATAAAAGTAGTGATAAGAGTAGATTAGAGCAGCAATGATTAGCTGTCACTGTCTTTATATGAGCCGGGGAAATAACTCATCATTCAAACAAATGTCAGATTAATCAATGGGTATACACTTTATAATTATACATAGGATAGTGTAAGCCATAACATGGATACTTAGCCATTGCTGTTGACTTTATGTGCGATTTTACGGACCGACTATGATGACGTATCGGACACAGCTATTAGCTTAATTATAAACAGGGGGAGTAAAGAATGTGTGATTGCAAAGCTGTAACAAATATACTTTTATGTTGTGCTCATGTTTGATTGTACAGCAGTGCAGATTAGGGTTGTGGCTGTTCCTTCTTCACTTTTATGTTCGTTTCCTTTTTTTCTTTTAACGATACACCTTTCAAAAAGTCTAAAATGGAGGCAAAAGCAATTTCAAAGGAGAAACTTTGACTATTTCTAGAATCTTAGAACATATGAAAAGTGAAGGGTTTTTTCTGCAAATAAAAAAACACTCACAGAGGCATGTACAGTTGTATTTTACATTGTTTATTCATGCAATAGGAGATTATAGACACATAACATTTTTGATGAAGGCAAAATCTTGATCTATAGGTTTTAAAGTACAAAGGCTTACAGATACTTTTTTTTTCTCAATTTATCTACAGCTATATTACATACTTTGCCACAAATAAAGCTTTTTCTGAAGCTCAAATGTAATTTTGAGGCTAGAAAATAGTATTTGAACATCCTTTGTAGTAGAAAAGCAAACCAACATTTCTGCCCTGGTTATGGAAAATGTTTGCTTCTAATTTTAGGTGTAAAAAGCATTTGGATCTTATGTCAGTAAATGAGTTAATTAGTTCAGTTTATCTCCAGTTTTTATTGATTTTAGAGGGTCTATACAACAGAAGTGGAAAGATTTGGTTGAAAAATGTGATCAGCTTTTTGGAAAAAATGACCTAATGCTATGAAATCCTAAATAGCACTTTTAACTTGGCTGCACTGATTTCAACAAAATTAAATATTAAAGGAATGCGCAATATTGTCATTTCGTTAATTTGTCCCGTCCCATGATGAGTTGAAGGTGAGCACGCGAGCGTTGGGCGTTACATTCAGCACATTATGCGCAGCTGCAGCAGTGACATGTGAGGCTGTGGAGGCCGTGACAAAGAGACAAAGATCTAATCATTGGTTTAGAAGTTTTAGGGTGATGAAAACAGTGTCATGATAATAGGCATGATTTCTGTAGTCGATCTGTTTCAGGGTTCTGTTTGGCTTTAGTTCCCTGCCCAGATAAAAGCAGACCAGGAAAGGGTGTTTGTGCTTATGTTTTAAGAGTAGAAATAATATGTTCTCTGTTGAGTATTGCCACCATGTGTAGACCTTTCAGTCCAAAAAAGAGTGTAGACCCTTTAAAATGTTTAAAAAAAAAAAAAAATTGAATTCCAGAATGGAGGCAACTGGAGGCGACAGAATATCACAAAATGTTAAAAATAAATTGGATCTTGGCAAAAGATAATGCCACAGATACATGTGAATGATTTCAGCGCCAGGTTTAGAGACATTTATAATTATATTTTTATTATTTAAGTAGGGGATTATGAAACACACTTGGCATTTTTGACAAATCATGAGGTTTAATTTTTACAAGACAAATCCTTGTAAATGTAGATTATTAATATATTTTTTTTAAATCTACAAATATATTAGAATTTATACTTTTTCTGCAACCAAAATGCAATGTTAAGGCTAGAAAAAAGCCAGTCTTATTTTATTTTTTTAATTTTAAGATCAAATTGGCATTTTTATCCTGGAAATTCAAACTTGTCGCTTATTTTTTTGGCTCTTAAAAAGTTCAAATCCTTTGCATTTTCATCTGATGTGAGTTTATTTCTTAAAACATATCTGTGCGTACCTCTGCACATTCAGGACAGAACATTTTAAAGGGTCCTCCGTTCATGACTGGACACATACGCCTGTACAACCACTCTCCAGCAGTTTGTTAATGTGTGTTAATAACATGTCGGGGGGATCACATTTGTAAACGAGCTCACTTCTTGTATTTAATTGCGTTAATTAGCGTAGTAATGAGCCGGCGTCGCTTCACGGTCAATAATTGTTTTGTAATTGCACAGGTCGCAAACAACAAAAACACAGCCATCAATTCCTGTCATTGTGTGAATACAGTAAGAACGAACAAATATTAAATTCAATACGCATGTCACAGTAGCTCCATAAACAAGAGAAAACATCGATTTAGCTGAAATATAAAGACATTTTATGAAAGATTATTTTAACACGAGAACGTCTCCAAACATCCTTACTTATAACATGTGTGCCCTGTGATTCTTCATGTGTTTTGGTGCGCTACGTTACTTGTTTACGTTTCACAGTCATTTCAGGAATGTTCTTTTAGCTCAGCTGCATAAGTGACATATCGTTTTTCATGCCGAGCGCCGTCCGTTGTTTAAAAATATAAATTGGACAGTAAAACGTAACACCATGCTGGATATATTGAGTTAGACACTGACGACACTCTATACACGCTCATCTGTTTTGTGTTGTACAATAGACCTGGAACATTGGCAATAAAGTGGGCTGATCTAACAACATCTCATCTTTATCTGATTTCTGGAGTTGTCAGATTATTGAAATAGCATGTACACAGTGACATATAGTGGGAGTAACCTGGTTTCTTTCCGATTGTTACGTAAAAAGGGGGAAACGAATGTGGCAAAGACAAAAAAGATGTTAATGATTGAAAGTTCATTGTACTTTGTCTTCCGAATGCAACAGTTGTTATTACTATTATCCTTATTATTATTATGATGTACTAATCAACTGCAATGTGTCACCAGATGTCTTTGATGATCAGATTTCTCTTGAACATGTAAACACACAGACCTTTCTTTGTTTTTTATATATTATTAAATGAGAAACAGCTACAACAGAACAAGACCGGAGAGAGAAAAGACCAAGTTAAAAGGAAGTATGAAACAAAATGTCCCCCAGTGTAACGATTACGTTATTTCAGTCTAGTTCTGGATAGTCTGTTCCATCCCAGTCATCCATCTTTTTTGTTATAGCCTTCTTTGCAGTGAACACACAGATCTAATTATTGCGTTATATGATTATACTGGATTTTATTTCTGGCCATGTAAATGTACCCTCTGACAAGAATTACATTAAATATAGTTTAACAATATGTCATCGATAAGGGACATCTGTTTATAGGAGTGGTAGTGGTAGTAAAAGAAGTAGAAACAATAAGTTGGGAGTCAAAATGTCACAAAAGCACAGAATAGCAGCCATGTTGTTGTCTTTTTGCCCCAGGGCAGCTTCAAGTGTGTTTGAGGAGTGGATGATTGTTAGACTAATGTGCCAAATGAATGCTAAACTCTCATTTTAATAGCATTACATTTTTTTCTTGCTACTTATACTTTAGTCTGCACAGTTGGTACTGTAGAACTCTAGTAGTCTGTAGTACTGTACTGTAGAAGTCTGAGTAGTCTGAGTAGTTTTCACGGTTGCCTACTTGAGTAATATTTGGCTATAAGTAACGTTTTGGTTTATGTTGACAATATTAAAACATTTGAACATTTTGTGCAGTATTTAATGTTCTGTCCTTCCAAAACATAAATCAGATATTACGTCCTGATAATGAATTACTCTTATTAAGTAGTATACATGTACTTTTTTACTGTCATTTTCTGGCTCCTTTACCGACCTCTGTTTATCTGTATTAAGAACTTGACAAATGCATTTCTTCACAATGAGATCCATAAAGTTCTATCTTCATGTTCGGTGCAGAGCTACAGTGTGACACTCTTTTCTGTTCCAGTGTCCGTACTCAAACATTGCTTGAATAACGTTAAACTTGGCTGCGCATCAAATTACCATGTTAAATCCAAAGATAAATAAGTTCCAGAGTGAAAAAAAAAAAAAAAGAGCTATTCCCCTGGACGAGATGAAACGTAGTCTTAACCACCCATCCTCTGCACGGTGACAAAAGGTCCTTCGTTGAGAGGACAGAAGAGGCACAACCAGACAACCAGACAGGCTTAAAACAACCGTGATGGATGAGACCGAGGAGAAGCGAAGACGGTTCAGAAGTGGAAGAAGAGTACAAGTCAGAGGAATCCATCAGGCTGAGTGAGGAGACACCAACGCGGTAGAGTCCTGAACTTGGATGTAGAGAATTGGACGTCTCGGGTCGTGCTACGTGCCGAGGGATACAGATTTCCCGGTGGAGTGTACCTAAATGCCCCCCCACAAACAACACACACACACACACACGCTGTTTGTAATAGAATTTTCTGTGATGCAGCAGGTAGTAGAAGCTCACAGATGAGGTTAACGTCGAACAAAAGCAGCTATGGGAGTCGCCGCGCGCTCCTCGCCAGCCGAATCCGTCGGCAGCGATCATCACAGAGGATTTCAACGGAAATCGGGCATCTCCTCAAAACGAATGGATGTCAGCAGCAGAAATGTTTTGTAAAGTTGCAACTACGGCAAAGACAGAA
Source organism: Chaenogobius annularis (assembly GCA_015082035.1). Taxonomy (NCBI): domain Eukaryota; kingdom Metazoa; phylum Chordata; class Actinopteri; order Gobiiformes; family Gobiidae; genus Chaenogobius; species Chaenogobius annularis. The sequence goes on along the minus strand of BJKM01000011.1, from coordinate 2,188,628 downwards.
AAATGTTGGGCAAGATCGATCGGAATTATTGACTGATGAAAAAGATGTCAAGCAGATTCTGTAAGAGATGTTCCGGGACACACTTTTCTGTTGTCGTCTAGGAACCATACAAAGAATCAAGGACTTTAAAGCGTTGTGTAACTTCTCTCATGTTTATTGATCAGTGTTTTATGTTGCATCTTTCCTAAATTCCTATGTTTGTGAATTCTGTTGTTTATGAGACATCAATGTGAAATGTCTTCTGTAGTTTACTTGCATAAATCTAGAAAAAATACAATACAAATGTATGATATAAATCTGAAAAATTGATAGAAACAGCTTTGAATTTCTTTCTTCAGTTTTCTTAAAAGTTTTTTGGAGGATTTTAGATACAGTATGTTATTAGATCTTAATGAAAATTGGCATTAAAATAATAACTACAACATTTCTCTAACCTTTTAAAACTTCAATAAACCATGCTTGGAATTAGGTAGCAACAAATCTGTCAGCACGATGAATCCTCCTAAAATTTGTGAGTTGAGAAAGTCGAAAATATCCAGACTCCAGCTGTTGCGACTGAGTGGGTGCGGAGACTGCAGCAAAAAGATTAAGAAATGTATTACATGCAATAATAAAACATATTTTGTGCCTGAATGTAAGAAAAAATACTTTTACCTGTAGTGTCTCACCTTGAGTTATGATTCAAAATGACCGTAGCATTATTTTTGTAAAGAATGTTGCTCATTTTCTCTCGTCAGAGCAGAAGGCGGTGTATATGCCCACAATTTGTAATAGTTCGTGTACTTCAAAATATTATTACCCTGCAAGTAGAGGAGTGACCATCTTTTCTCCCTTGCCCTGAGTGACAGTGGGATCATGTCCAACACCACACGGACACAGAGCCATAAATCATCCTGCTGGCACTGGACTGCACTTCCTGAACAGCTACCAGCTCCTGTGGGGGACAAAAAGCTCTTTGTGGGCTTTGCCAGCTCAGTCTTTTGCACATTTTGAGGACTTGTAGGTTTACGATGTTTTTCTCTCTTTATGAGTTAGTGGGTATATTAAAAAGTGCTGTGCCAACTTCTACTCAGTGTAACCACCTGTTAAACAGCAGCTTGTAAGCAGGTTTGTCACTGTTTGTTTACATGTGTTACCTTGGAAACTGCTCACGGAGAAGTTTGTTGAGTCAGTTGTCATATTTTGGATGACTGATCAGAAAACTGTTCTTTAAGACTACTTAAATTTTTGATTTATTTTAAGTATAATTCAATTTGCGTTTAGTTTTTCTGTGAACATCCAACAATTTTCACATGTCTAATCCAGCATAACTGTCCCGTTTGATTCAAAGTCTGTCAAATGTTCAAATTTTTCAATTGTTGGTTCAGTTTGTGTCAGCCAGAAAGGCCTTTTTGTGTGCTCCAAAGGTATCCATTTATTGTGTCCATGGCAGGAGTTTTGAGACCCAGATACATTTCTGAATGTAATCGGGATGCCGATGTTGAAAACAACCTGCAGTGCTCTATAAATCTCGGTTTTCAAATTGTAGAATGTGATGTATATTCCCAGATCAGATGAGAAAAGAGCTAAATTCTCTGCATTGAATCATATAACGACCCATTTAGTTATATCCAGAAGGAAGATCGACAGACTTTGCCGTGTATCGTTCTAACAAGGTCCATTATCCTACTCTAGTTATTCAACCTCAGCACAGACATTTTATCTGCCTAATTTCCCAACAAGAAGTTTTGACGTGCTAAGCTCCATCGTTCAACTCAAGATTTACAGTATACCCTCTCCGCTCCGCTGGTGGCCTTTCTCTTAAAGTCCATACTGTGTCTCCAGTCATTCCCCGAGCTCGTGTGTGTTTGGATGTCTCCTCCTCACTGTCAGCCTGTGAGGGACGTCTGTTTTCCTTCAGGCCCCAGATCAGGACAGCGGATTGGGCTCTGGAGGCTCGGGGAAGTGAAGCCTCTGACACCTCAGTAAATCTCCTCTGTCCGTCTCCACTGGCGTATGGATACTGAGTCAATTGAATCATATTCTTAAGATTGTATTTATTTAAACGTTGTGGTCTTCATTTAACAGGACAGCTACAGTTGTTTTTGCACAAAACAGTACGTACAGGAAGAGGGACAACAACAAAACCAACAACAAAACACCCTTGTTACTCTTCATTTTTTTCCTATTGAGTACTGTAAACCATACACGTGAAATTATGATACACAATAAACTCAAGTTGTTTTCTATTTGATACTATCTTCACTACATATTATTATTGCGGGTATTGTTGAGAGATTGTTGCTCAAGAAGGGATAGAATAAAAACGTTGCTAGCCAAGAGTAAATTGTACAATTGACATTTTTTCTTGTAGATTAATAAACATTGTCTAAGTCTGAGAATTCATGAAAATGCTTTCCTTATAAAGGAAAGGTTTTACATGTGCATGTCTTACCAAAAAGGTTCTTGGTCTGACTGGAGGGTACTTGCCCCAGAGCTGGAGCTAAAAAGTCCCCAAAGTGTGGCCCCAGTCGCTAATTCTGACCTGAAAAAGGTTCCTATTGTGCGATAACCCCTTATATCGGGAAATGGGGAGAAAGATGGTAGAGACATTTGGCATTCAGCAAACAGTTGAGGCCAAGAAGCACATCCACGACATCGAGGTGGTAACAAATACTTATGTGCAATGTCTTTCACCACTAGACCACTGGCGTGCACAAGCACATGGGGTTTTTATGTATTTGGAATATTGACTATTTCCACTGTCTTCTTGACTGAAATAATACATTACTAACAGCTTCAATCCAATAGCACTGAGTCATTTTAGGTGCGGTTTATTTAGACTGACCAACAGACAAACCTTAGTTATATAATGTTCTCCAAAGTTCATTGCAACTTTATTATTGTAGATCTCTATATTAGCCAAGTCGACACACCTTCACCTCAACTTTAACCAGACTTCAGGATAGCTTATTGGACCTATTATATTCACCCAACCACATAAAGCTACGTGCGCCAGATTTTTCACCCAAATGAAAATGCTGCCTGTCAGTCGCGCGCAGTCGGCAAAGCGCTCTGTCTGTCCAATCCTTCACGGCGCGCCAGCAACCTCGCAAATAGGCCTGCCACTCTCACTGTCGTCGCAGTAACGGATGTCCCAATGCTATCATGGAGCGGGGACTTGGGGGATCCACTCCTGCTCCCCTCTCACTCTTCATTCCAGCTGTAATATTTTTGAATTGCGGGTCGGACTTTCGCTGGTACAGAATTCTATGGAAGTATTTGAATTTTTAATTCCAAAATGCAGATATTTGGTTTATAGTTAATATGTCTGTAATTATTGGGTTATACAACAAAAATTAAGTTCAAAATAATCAAATATTTTTATTGGATTCTTGTTGTTGTTGTTTTTCACTATTAAGCGGTAGTATGATTCAAATACAGGAGGCAGACATTATTGTGAATGACTTAAAGCCACAAGAGAAATACAACATGTGTCAGTACAGAGTAAGTTCAGAGACAAAAAAATATATTGTAAGTATTGAAGTATCTGTTTAAAAATCTACGTTTACAGTAAAACATTTAAATTATTTAACACAATTATTTTGTATAGTTTTGTTATATATATATTTTTGGTCTACTGAAGCATCTATATACTTTTCTTCATTTTTTAGTATTTTCTATTGATCAAGATTGGAACTCAAATCACAGAACCAGGATGGCACCATGGACGTGCTAAAAAAAAGAAAGGAAAAAGAAAGGAAAAAGAAAGTACAAAGAAAGGAAAGTCCCTTGTAAAACACAGATACCTTAAAAAAACATATATAAGTATTTTTACTATAGTACTCCCACCACTTGTTTTAATCAAACCTGTAAATTGTTGGTTTTTAATCAGCCTGCTGAAACTATCATAAAATTGTGTCGTGAACGCGCAACGATTCTGCCATTTCTTTCTTTCTTTCTTTTTTTACAATGAATTCCGCTCCCTCCACCCCAGCGCCCCATCTCCCATCAAGCCTCAAAAGCAGTAGTATAATAGGACCAAAGGGGTGGGTGCGAAATAAATTGTGTCCCGGGCTGGTAACCTAACAGCCATCGTAAATAATGTAGACCTATTTGAAAGGGAAGATGGGGCATTAGGAGCTATTTACACTGCGGGTGCCTTGCTATCGATCAGCGCGCGGCATCTCATAGATAAGAACGGGATGATGTCATGGTTATTTATGGTGATTCCCGACGGTAAGGCTACAAAGGAGGTTCCGGGGTGACAGCATCATCCGTCCTTCGGGTGAGCACGGGGATATGATGCATTTTGGCGTTAATGGGGCAATCGGAAGCTCGGTTGAGGAGCTAATATAAGCGTACCTATAACAAATACATAGGAAGGCGCGTGCGGGACGTATAGGCAGGGACAAGTACATTTTGTGGTGGATATAAAATGGGGCGAGATGGGCCGGAGGAGATTGATCGTCTGGTAGAATGGGCATTTTGAGTTCTAGTCTGAGCGTATAAACTTAGATGAGATTTAGGAGTTGGACGGTTGAGAGTAGTTAGAATGCGGCTTGGGACTTGCAATAGCACTGACATTTCTTCTGCTTTAGGCTGTTTCCTTCAAATTTTACCACAACTGAATCGACCTATTTGGTCAAACCATATTCTATTGCCATACTTACAACCAAAACTACCGAGTTCGTATTGTCATTAAAGGCGCTGTTCCTGATTTTTACTGTCTTAAAAAGTAAAAAAACAACAACTTTGCTGCAGTCCACATGTATCACTCACTTATCGAATCCATTCCCACCGTCCGAAATATTCACACTGTGCTTTTCACGTCTCTCTGTGCCGTTACAGTAAAGCTAACAAACATCAGCATGCTAACGGCGCACTTCCCGCTTCGCAGAGAATAAAACCTTCTGTAATTAGATTCCGAAAAGGCGATGGTGGTCTCATTCTCGCCCCGAAATAGATGCTTCTAGAATCTGTACTGGGGCAAAACAGATTTCAATAACGCAAAAAAATATAGGCCCTTTAACAGCAACTATAACACTTGCAGGCAACACAGCAACTTGGTGGTGCAGGGCTAAGAACCTGTGAATTCCAACAAGAAAGCCCCAGGGTTTATTCCCAGGCCAGAGAATTGTTCTTGGTGGAGTTCTGTGGAAATGGATTAGTATTATTGTGTTTTCCTAAAAACATGCCTAAAACATGCTTGCTAATTCTCCAGCTAGGTACTCATAAAGAGGGCGTGATCTGGCGTTAGCAAAAACACTTTTATAATACATTTCCTGGTGAATTGTGTGTATTTCAAGCACAATTCATTAAAGCCTTAATTGAGTCATTATTGACATTATCTGATGTAAAAGATTTTTCTAGATGTTACCGCAGACGGGGCTAGCATCGCGGTAGCATTTAGCCCACAGCTATCATAAACGTTCTTGGAAATGTTTACAAATTTGGGCCACTTCACTCTTCTCCTTGTGTCTGTATTTGGCACAGTATAACTCCTAAAGTCTGCGTTGGTGAACAGTGGGTGATTGAGCAGCACTTCTACATTAAAATGAATGCCTGTTAGTGCGTTATCTCTGAATTTGTATTTATTAATTTACTTCAGATTGCCCCTCGATATGTATCATCTTATTTTCAAGGGGGTCCTGTATGTATAGATCCTACTTATTAGAAGGGTTAGATCTAAGTTGAGATAACAAAATCAATAAAGTTACCCCAAACAATAGCTTCCCCTTTCTGGTCAACCGTCAACATTGTAAGTCACTTCCCTATGCTCTCACTATCCATTTTTGTCACTTATAATGTGTTTCCTTTCACTGTCTCTCATAGCACTTTCCGTACCATATAGCAAATGATAAACTCACCTTTTTTTTTTACCATAAAACTAAAACAGCAAAAGTGTACAGACTTGGTCGGGACTGTATGACTGTAGTGACTTCTGGCAGCCAATGGAGTCATATGTGAATACTTAACACAACACATACAGTCTCGATAGTCACCACTCATTTGCTCTAACTACACTCATCAATTATAACAGGGCCGGGCTTTTTCTTGTTACCAAATGGAGCCCGTGACAACATGTGTTAAACACCACTCAATCACACTAATGATAAGAGGCAGCAGTCACACCATGAAAGTAAAACAGAAATTGTGAATGAATGTTGAACAGGGGAAAATGACTAATGTCTCATAATTGTAGAAATATAAAGGTATATTGTTGTTAAACTTTGGTGAAATAATATTGACAATGAATCCCTAAAATGCGTAGAAGTGAATGTTATTTGTATTTAATTTGCACCGGTTAATGGACATTGGCATTTTTTTAATGGTTTTTGGGTTAAAATAAAAGAGCATTTTGAAACTTTTTGGCAATAAAAACTACCTTTTAAGGGCGTGTTCGTACTAGGGATGTCACGATTTAAAATTTGAGTGTAAATATTATTGTGAGAATAAACATTGCGATTGAACAATTATTGGTGATTATTAACATAGTGACCAAAACAACAATAAAACATTTCTCTCCTTGTTTTACACATTACCACTCCTCAATGTGTGAAAAATCATTTATGAAATCAAACTTTCTGAATGATCAATTTGACATGAACAACCTTCATTTTGCGTCTAAAATCATCACTTTTAAAAACAAAATTCAATTAAAAAAGACCTAATCTAGTTTGAAAATTGTCACTTTTCTGTAAATTTTATTAAAAAAGAAATACAAATTTCGACAAAAAATGCCACAATTATAATTTTTTTGTCTTTACGATCATGATTATTGATTAACCTAATAACTTGGCCATCCCTAGTTCATACTTGTTCTGATTGAATTGCATAAAAATACAAATATATGCTCACAGCCCACAAAAGCAGGTGAATGATGTTAGACTACAGACGAGTGGGCAGTGAATATAAAAGTAAATTTACATGTGGTGCTAACATATTGGGATGGGTTATAATAGCAATGTAAAACAAATAATCTGCCAATTTGCATTTAATCATTTTGGTTCGCTAAGGGACTATTTTTCGCCTGCTAAAATGAGCCCCAATTCCAACCGAAGCTGTTTCTGAACCCTTTTAGTACAAACAACTGGCTGGACTCTTCGTGAAGCTGACACTCTAATTATAAGTGGTCACAAGCTATGCACAGAGGAAAATCAGATTTTAAAGCTGGAGTACAGTGGAAGTAGGGATTTATCACTAGTTTTCCCATCCATTTTTATTTTTTTTGGTCACTAGCACAGCTTTAGAACAGCTTTTTCAGACACCAGAGTGAAGCTGGGTGATATCCCTAAATCAGAATCTCATCTCGCATGGCTTTTTTCAACAATTTAGAATAGATGAAATGCATAATCATTATATGAAGACAGCATGTAAAGATGTTTCCACAAAGTTCTGCCTTTACAATAGACTATCTGGGGTGGAAACATAATTCACTAACTATGAGGGGGGGGGCTGCTTTAAATCCCACCTAGATTTTCTGTTGTAAATAAGGAAAAAATTATCTGGAGAGATGGTGTGTTTGGCCCTAGATTAGGCAATTGATGCGTTTTAACAATTCTTCTTTAAAAGCTGAAGCTAATTTCACTTATATAAAATTTAGAGGCTTGTAATAAAGTAAAAAAAAAAGTCCAAACGGAATCCATATAAAAGGACAATTATTATTTTAATTATGGAACATTTACATTTTTAATTTTATTTTGGGCTTTTTTTTCTATTTGTAGATTTGCAGTACAATCTGACCCTGATTCATCCCAGAATGATTGTTTTGACTGGAAACACGACTGTTACAGCTTTGGTTTAATGTTTAACATGCCTCGCAGCTTGATCGTTTCCTTTTATCAGATGGTGGACGAAAAGGAATGCATTAAGAAAAAGTCAGAGGCCGACGCTGACTCATATGAGGTTAAATATTAATAAAAGTCTGTAATTTCTTCTCACACTCCTCCCTACAGGATGCTCCTCTCCTGGTCAGTGGTGGTACTGCGCCAGCTCGGTTCATTTGACAGAACTCTAATGTGAACGCGGACTAGATCGGTGAGGATTTTCTCCCGGGGCTCGCCTCTCCACAGACCTGACTTTTGGTGTCCCCATCATATAAATGGAAAAAAGTATGATATCACATCTTAAGAAAGCAGAATCAGTTGTTAGCGTTAGATTCCAACATGACAGCATAAAAATGAAAATACAGAGGAAATCACCTGACAAGATTACATTTTTCATTTATGATCTGTAACTTACCTTATAGGCTAAAGTGGTGTAACAACATATTAGCAACCACGTTATTTTTCAGTCTACTTCTCTATTGAAGTACAGTAATCTACTTAAACTGACCAAAGCATGTTTTGACTCCAAACAAGTCCTTATGGAGACTTTCCCTCTTGACACTTCTATTAACAGCATAAAAGAATTCCTCAGTAAACTCCATTGGTACACACTCAAACGCCCATGCCGCCTTTGAGTTCGTGCACAACTTTTCCCTCAATAATAATTCATAAAACGCCACGCAGATTAATGGCGGAATTTGAAGTCGCTGGAGAAACTCTGTATTGAAAGTTAGCGGAGATAAGATGGACATCAAAGAGGCACATGTGTTTGCTTATTGGGGGGAAAAGCTGGGACTTGTTATCAGGAATGGGCAGGACTTTAGTCACGTTGTTGTGCTGCCTTTCTTGTCGGCAGTTGAATGCGGAGATTGGGGGTGGCGGTGGTTAACGTTACGGGTTGTGTGTATGATGGAGTTTGAGTCCCGCTGCTAAACCCCGTCGTCCCTCCTGCAAGAGCTGAGGCCGCGAGCTGGAAGGATGCCAAAAGTTCTGAACTAATATTCACTATAATGTTCCTGCGCCGAGGGGCCAGGCGCGGCAAACAGTGTGGACTCGTGCCAAGGCTTCCAGCTAGTGCCTGAACTTTAGCATCTTTATGGACTTTTGGATAAATGTTGAATAATAAAGTCTTTGAATTAGGTGGGTACGTCAGGTGAAATGATGATTAAAATTGCCTGTAACACATCAACTAAGACCTAATTCATAATGAACTAATAGTTTATTAACAATGATTCAGGCTTAGTATCCACTTAATTAATTCCCAAATTACAACTCTTAACCTTACTTCTTGATTAAGTAGTTACTAAGCCTGAATTAAGTCTTTTTTCAATGTTTTTTAAGGTGCAGTTTCTATGAAGTTCTCAAAAACTTATTTCAATATGATTGTTACAAAAATGTGATAGATCTTCAGAATATATTGTACTTGACGCTTTTCAATGTGTATCAAGAGACTACATATATTAATTGCAAATCTGTGGGCGTGGCTATCATTTTTAGTACATCTCGAATGCATGAATGACTCAACATACAACTTTATTAAGTTCATACAGAGGGAACAAAAACAAAAACAAAGCTCATAGAACTTTATTCAGCAAATATCCACTGTCAAATTAAATAAATAACTACATATCTTTCATCCGATGACAAATTTAAACCCATCTGTGCAGTGATAATTGTAATGCTCTCTAACACAAAATAACCATTAAATGAATCATGACACAGAAGGTTCAATGTACGTCCATCAGATGTTTGCGTAGACCCTCAGTCATCCAGCTATACGCTAGGTTCCATAATAAAAAAAGTTTGTGAAGACCTTTCGCCACAACTCAGATGTGTGGCAGTTGACAGAATTATATTTTCTTTTGCTATGGTACGGCCATCAGGAAAGCTGTTGTTTTTATACTTTTAGCTGGCAATAACGGGCAAGGCACTTTCCCCAATTCACTGAAATCCCTATGTTGCTGTCTTTCTATGGCAATCCCAATAACAGGACCAGCGAATGATCTTAAATAAACGCTCAAATAACTTTTATCTGCGCCTTTATCTTCTCTTCAGCTCTGTTAGCATGTTTCCCTGTACATTCGACTGCGGCCTGCCTGCGCTTGCACAGTTCATGCACTTCTCTGACCCAGCGCTGACCCGGCTGCATTGTGTCTCCGTGTTCCCAGTGAAAAGAGCTGCCACCTCCTCCTCTTCCTCCTCCTCCTCGCTGTGTAAGGGAGGTATCGTCGCCCCCCCCCCGCCACCTTCTCCCACAGCTCGCCCTCTTTGTGTGTGCTGCGAGCAGAATGCAGCGAGCGTCGTGCCAGGCTGCGGTTAGCATCATTAGCTTTCTGACTTGTGGAGTGAGGTGAAGAAGTTCATTTTCTGTCAGAGGTGGACTCGGGACTCAGAAATGAAATCGAAACAAAAGGCAAGCTTCTGAAGCAAGATAAATAGTGGTTTTGCAAAAAATAAAAATAAATACAAATGTTGATAGTGACTGGAGTTACTGGTATTTCGTCCAAAAATAAAGTGCTTTTGTCGGGGCCTTTCTGTGTGGAGTTTGCACGTTCTCTTTATGTCTGTGTAGGTTTCCTCCGGGTACTCTGGTTTCTTCCCTTCCACAAAAACATGTACAACAGGCTCCCCTGAACATTATTTTCTTGTTAAATAAATGTGACTGGAAATTATTTCTACAGCGTCCCTCTACTAAAGCATTACCACTATTAATTATACTTTAACAATGCCGATGTTGCAGCCACTTTATCCATATTACTAACATATTGCCATTTTTTTTTTGCATCGAAGCAATTTTTTCTCAATGCTATAGTCCGAATTGTTCAAAATTTACTTTGAAATGATGGTATCACACTTTTATTAGTTTTAATAACGCAAAAACAAATATTTCATTCCTAATGTAGTTATAATCATTGTTGTACATCACAATTGATATTTTATGTGAAGTCACCGGTTGCCTTTAATGCGCCAAGATCAAGGTGTAGCATTATAAAGTGGTAAAAACGTTTTTACTTTGAAACTAACTTTATTTTCACTGTGCCTGCAGATGTATAATAGTGATTTAACCTTTAAAACATCACATAGTCCACATCTGTTTGACCTTTCAACCCTGTTAGATGCTTACCATGGCAAAATTGTAAGAGGATCAAGTTCACGTTTAAATTTCACATCAGGCTCATCAAGAAAATAATCATACTTTTGCATTTAAAATGTGGGAAATGATGTTTACACCTGGCCGCCATTTAACATATGGCAGTTTATAAATAAAGAAGGCACATAAAGGTCTTTATAATGCATTCTATAGAGCGCACATAAAACGCCTCTCATTGCTATTACCCATCACTAACCTAAACCAAAAAGGATGCGTCTGGCCTTTTCTCTGTATCTGTCCCTTCAATAGACATTCTCCAGTCTTCTTGGCCCTCCCTCCTTTGTGTTGGGAGTCAATGTAATAAATCCAGATCTGGTAAATAGCCCATGAATAAAGGGAGATTTTATCCTCGGTGGCACAGAGAAGATTTAGTGAGCAAAGGCAGCGTCCCTTCTCCTCTGAACAACTCCAAAGTGGTCACTCAGCGAGCCTCAGGAGACATAAAAAGCCTGCAGTAGTTCATTAAATGTGCAGCATGAAGATGGGATGCCGTCGTCGCCGTGGTGATTTACAACGGTCAGGTGCATGGAAGGGAAGAGGGTAAACAGGGCTTGTCCGGTGGTGGATGCAGAGGAGGTAAGATAATAGTAGATAATATAGTTAGTATGTTAACCACATGCAAATGAATGTGTCGTCGTGAATAGTTTATGGAATATATAAACTTTGGCGTTTGATCTCCACAAGTACAGACATCTGAAATCGAGTGGGATGGAGATGTCAAAAAGATTGCATTGCTTTGTTAATCTCAATCCAATATTTCTGAGCAAAAGACGTTTCTTGGCCAGCTGAGAGACACAGCGTCCAGGAGGCATCTAGAACTGAGTCTCAGCTGGCTCCTCTTGATGTGGAGGAGCTTCTCTCATGTGACTGAGCTCCTCACCCTAGGGAGCGCCAGCCAACCTATGAACGAAACTCATTTCGACCGCTTGTGTTCATGATCTTGTCCTTTCGGTCATGACCCAAAGCTCATGACCATCGGTAACAACGTAGATTAAATAGAATTTGTGTTTGGCATTTGGGCATGCAAACTCCTCCACCACTGTAAGGCAGTCATTTAGAAAAACAAATTAATTCATGCATTTAGTTTCTTTACGAAAAAAATAATAATTAGGTTTTCAACCAGGCTCCACGTGTTTGATTAAGGGGTCCAAAATATACCGGTATTCTGTTATTCATGTAAGTTAGCTATAACCAGCAGTTAGCCTGTGATAAATTAAAAATGAGACATGCAGTTATAGTTTTATATTTTGTTCTTGAACCAATAAACTGTACAAATTTAGACCGCGAACAATTCATTCAACTATATGAATTCTAATGCAATAAATAATGGACTTAAATCATCCCCAAAAATGAAAACAACACAAAGTAAATGTTACAGCTAGAAATGCCAAACAAAAACTCATGTAAGAAAACCTTATTTTGATTGCCAGCTCATTTATTATAAAACGTGAACATTAGCAGGTGTTAATGATATGAAAACACAAGGATCTGATACACAAATGTATGATTAGCTTTGAGTCAAGTCGGTCAGTTTATAAACGTTTTTACGTCTCTGAGAATTGTCTGAAGCCAAAACACTGGTCTGTTGCATTCCTTTTGTCTTCGGCAATTTGATAGAAATCGCTAAATAGACTTCAGGGATGATGGCTGCTTAGTTCGGACGTGTCTGTCTGGCTGCGGTCGTATCTGAGAGAAAAAATCCTCTTTATTACGAGTTTACCTTGGGAGACGTGATATTTCTATGTGGGAGCCTGGACACTTATTTCAGGAACATGTCTAAGAAAAACAAGGGGAATAAAACGAGAAACGGCCTTTCAATGCTTGATCTAAGCTAGCTAGCTCCGTACCGGTGCGGGCTCCAGCCCATGCACTGCATCTGCACCAGCCACGACGAGCTCGCTCCAGCAGATTCATCTGTGGAGGAGACCTGGAGCACGATAGACCCGGTGAGCATGGGGGCTTTATGAAAGATTACTGACAAGATTACAAAGACAGTGAATGCAAAGATAGACGCGGCTCTGGCGGAAATATGTGATTTGAAATCCATGAATGGTGAACCCAAGCCACAGCAGCCGAGGAGAAGGTCCTGGGGGACACCGTCTCTACTTTACAAACCAAAGTGGCAGACTTGACAAACCAGGTGCGTGCTTTGACAGACAAACTGGACAACTTGGAGAACCGAGAATGCAAATGTAATATGAGGATTGTCTGCATTCTAGAGGACACTGAGGGTAAAGATGTGGTCTAGTATATGGAGACATGGATCCCTGAGTATCTCAAACTTCCAAACAAAGCTGGAAAAGTAAAGCTTGACCATGCAGAGCGCTCCCTGGCCTGTAGCTCAAGAACAGAAACAAAAAAACACACTTGGAAATGTAATGCTAGTCTACTCAATGACCCACAGTTTGTAAAATTATGACAATTGTATTGAGACGTATGTAGAGGAAAACGACAATGGTGAAGTTTCTCCTCCCATTTTCCGAGATGCAGCAAAAGCAGTTTTGAGGGGCAGGATAATTGCTGTCACCTTGGCAAAAAAGAAAAAAAGACAAATAATTTTAATTTTATTTACAGAACAAACTAAAGCTGTTGGAAGCTAAACATGCAGAAAACACAAATCCTTAAATGCTACAGGTAATTAAAAGGACAAGGGGTAAGATTAATGACCTGGCCTCACAGGATTTTTTTTTTAAAATGCACTTCAGCAAACATTGATATTATGAAAGTGGTTCAAAATTCTCAAATGTATTTGCTTGGAAGCTTAGAAAACCACAGGCAATAAGAAAAAATAATTGAAACATGAGATAAGGAGAATAATGTAATTTTAACCAAACAAGACCAACTACAATAATCATTCGAATCTTTCTACAAAAAATATCAGTGAACAAAGAACAAATACAATCATTTTTGGAAACAGATCCCTCCGAGTTGGAAGTAAAGCTATCATATCCTTAATATCTAAAGAGGAAAAGGATCGACTTGACTGTGCCTCATATAGACCAAGGCAAAAAACCATGAATCCGATTTAAAACTCTACACTTATCAAAAGAAATAGAAACTCTACTAAATATTTTTTTTTTTTTTAAACAAATAGGAATGAGACGGTAATCTTGTTTTGACAGATGAAGAGTGGGAAAGTGTGTGTACATCTCTATGGACCACAAAATCACATGTCTCGAACTTTTTTCCTCAACCAGTATGTGATTGATTTAAAGCTATTATTTATATTCCTACCACAAATTATCCCAGCAAATTAAGCCACATTTTGTAAAACCATAAAACCTGTCATAATCATTAATTTTTTTTTACATTTAAAAAACACAGAGGAAAAATGCACAACAATAACAAATAATTCCAAAGTTATCATATTCACAAAGAAACAACATACAATTAATGAAGAGGATACGTTTATATGTTTATATAGTTTTTAAATAAATGGAGGATTGAGTGGAAAATCATAATCTGCTGTGACAGGCAGTTGGGTTCTATGTAACTATAGCAACAGAAAGATTCTGATGAATATTCTATCTTCATGGTTACGGAATGTTAGTCATTGTGACATCATCAGGCCACGTGAATAAAGCCGTTTGTGGTGGTAGTTGTTGTTGTTGTGTTACTTTTAATGGCGCCATAAAACACCACCAAAGAGGAAGAAGAAGAATGGTGGTTAGCAGCCAACTGAAAAGGTGCATTAACCGCCACCTACTGTAGTTGTACGTCTTCAAAGTATGTGTTTTACGCTATACCGTGAAAAAAAAAAAAGAAGAAAAAAAGAGAACGAGCGAGAGAGCCACTACAGCGCATCCGGGACGTAAAGTTTCATTTCTGATCTCAAAGATGGCCAAACCGAGTACGTCAGGAGGATTGTGGGGCTCCGCCCAGCCCAGCGGCTGCACATACAAACGCAGTCAGCAAACACAAGAGCTGCTCCAACTGCTGATGGAATCAAGTCTTGCAAATGCTCAGAAAAAACAGATCCGTGAATGCCTCAAAAATGGAAAACCTTTGCAACTGGTTTGTGTAAATCCTTCTCGTCCTCCTCCTCCTCCGGCAAAACTAAAGCTATGCACTTCTCGTCCACAGCCAGACAAATCACAAAAACGCAGCGCTGAACAGTGCAAAGCAGGGAACAGCTATGTCAGGGAGAAGTTCAGGCCCGGTCCCACGCGAGATCTTGAGAAGGAGAAATGCCGCCTTCAAAAAATCATGGAGTTGGGAAAAGATGGACTGAAAGTTACAATAAAACAAAACCCCGTGAAGCCGGAACCTCCAGAGGAAAAGGACCGCATTGATCAAATAATGGAGGAGATTGAAGATAGACGTCAGTTTCTGTATGATATGACGCTGCTGGGAAAAGTGCACTTGTACGTCAGCGCAATCAACACTGAAATATCACAGAGAATCAGAGAGCTGTCGCAACTAAACCAGTCCGGCGGTCGAGCATCGAAGCGAGAATCATCTGAGAAGAAGAAGGTCGATGAAAAAGAAACATAGCATTACAGATGCTTAGACGTTTGCAGGTGAAAAAAAAGTCCCCGGAGCTCTTCATCCGAGCGGTCATATAAAACACTGATAATAAGCGTGCTTTTTCAATATGTCCATGCAGGTTTGACATCCTCAAGAAAGCATCTTTGACCTTTTATCCAAGGGAAATCAACACCTTGTTCAAGCGGGCCCACAAGGATCGCCTGGAGACCAATAGGAAACAGTTGGAGAAGGTCATCGAGACGTTTGAGAGGTTTAAAATCATCTACATCGCTAATAGCTACAACTCAGAGACACTACAGCACCAGATCTAGGGTATAAAGACAATGCAACTTAAAAAAAAAAAGTTTATGAGTCAAGACAAGGCTACACTTGATTAATTAATAAAGAAGAAACTAAAAACAAAGAAGAACATCTGCCCTCCTCAGATGTGAAGAGCTGCAGATGTCTCTGAAGACGTTAGAGGATCAGCTGCAGCTCTTCACATCTGAGGAGGGCAGATGTTCACCTTTTGTTTTTAGTTTCTTCTTTATTAATGAATTCATTAAGTGTAGCCTTGTCTTGACTCGTAAACTTTCAGCTGCAGTAAACCAAGGCCCTAGTGGAGGAGCTTCAAACCGCGCTGGATAAGAAGAAGAAGAAGAGGAGAAGGTGTGAGGCAGTTAAAAAACACTTTTCTGAAAAAAACAAACACTTTTTGTCAAAGTCTGTTTAGAGACAAATAAATTATTTTACTGTTATTGATATTATTGCATCACTAGAATATCACGATAGCTCCTTCACCTAGTGTTGCTGTAAGTACAAAGGCTTCTGATAAATACATGATCCTACATAATTGTTTAATATTTACATGGGTATGGTACAACTCTTGCATTTTTTATATTTAATGGTCAGTGGAATTATTGGAATTATTATTAAGCGCTGTGTGAAATTTAAACAGTACCCATTCTGCATTTTAGGCCACCACACACCAGTTGTGACGTTATTCCACTTTGTAAGCAAAAGAGTGAGAGAGTGTGACACTGCAGACGACCCAATAATGAGGTCTGATTTTGTGTGCGTGATTCCATTCTCAAGAGAAATGTGATCATCAATTAAACATTTCTCTAAATATGCCAGGATTAGCCCCAAAAACACGTGATAGCGGTTTGCCAGCGGTTAGCATTTCCTTGTGAATAATGGGCATTTTGACATGGTGTTATAACAAATAAAAAGAAATAAAAAGTAATGTCTTAGCATGCTTTAAAGGGCAGAGTCGACTGTTGCACAACCTCCTTAACATTTCCCCAACCGTATCACTAATATTGTATCTGCTTCACTGTGGGAACATCAAACATTTGCACGTACTTTTATCACTTCACATGCTCCGTATTGTGTGCAGTGTTAAAAGTTTAATTCTGCTAAAAAAAAAAAAAAAAAAGAAACACTACAATGTAAAAGCAAGCCACATAAAGCTCTTTAAACTGCCGGGAACTTATCCTCTTTATCTCGAACTTTTCTCATTGCATTCTTTTGTCATTTCACAGAAGAAATATCGTGTTTACATGCCTGCCCTTGTCTCACTGCTCCGTTTGATGCATAAGGTCAAGTTCCATGAATAATCTGCGCCCAAATCTGCTAATCTCCCACTGAAGGACAGCATAAGGGCAGATAAATGCAATTTAACTTGGGAGCGCCGCACGATGACTCCACAAATAGGACCGTTCAGACTTATATTAATCACATATTTCAAACGTCACTTTTCCGATTTAAAAACGGCACACTTTCTTGACTCCTCTCCTGATTCCTTCTTCCCTTTCCCGCTTAGCCCTTTTGCGCTCCCGTGTCTCCTTGCCTCCTTGGCGGGTGTCAGGATAAAGATGTAGGGCCTGATCAGGGGAAGTTGATGTCCTAATAGAGCGGTAATGAGGATGAATCTCGCCAGCGGGCCCCGGGGCTGTCTGCGTGTCTGCTCAGCCACTTTATGGAGACAGGAGCGCGGGACTGCGAGCTGCTCCGGCCCTTAGCGCTAAGATGATATTCGGCGTTTTATCCGCCTCACCTTGACAAATGGCCGTCATTAATCAGAGGACGAAGGCAGAGTGTGTAAGTGTTGTGTGTGTGTGTGTGTGTGTGTGTAGTGTGTGAGAGCGACAGGATACAGCGCTGAATACAGAGAAGAGAGTGAGAAGAAACAGGGATAAATGACAGAAGGGATCATAATGTAGCTCATAAAATAAAATTGAAAATGAATAGTTTCTTTATTTTAAGAGTGTATTTGCTATTTTTTTGTGTATAAATGCAATTAAGGATTTGGATGTATTTTCTGCCGTCTATGCTCATTTGGGTAACAGGGATGGGAGTTGATATGATCTTATGTCAACGACATTGTAGAAAAAGATTCAAAAAAGAAGACATTTCGACTTCCATCCAAAAGTGATTTTCAGTCTGCAGGAGCTGAGCAAGCTAGAATTTGTATATAAAGTCTAAGTATAAAGTCAAGCTTCTCAGGCCAGCTCTTTCAGATTGAAAATTACTTTTGGATGGAAGTCGAAATGTCTTCTTTTTGAAACATTGTCCAGATGACTCCCTTTGAAACGCTTGTGGGCAGGATTGGGCCCGACACCGCATCAAAACTATACAGCGGCCCATCGGAAGGAGGAGACGTACAGTTTCTCAAGAACCGGTTCTCGATTCCCGTGCATTAAGTAGACCTCATAAAGCATTGTAGCACAAAATGAAATCCAGACCGGTAACAATGTAATGCATTGTTAGACCTTATCGAACTCTCATATGTCAATGGAGATGTTATTGTTTTGCCTAGAATGTTCCACAGTTCTGGCATTAGACCAATCCATCTCCAGGCTGCTGGCTGACTTCCACCAGAAAAGTTACATGGTAAACTTTTGTATTAAGTCTTAAAGTCCTAAATGTTGCGTCATCCCATATTCTGCAAAACAAAATATGATTTGAACATGACGGGATTTGATAAAAAATTACATAAAGCATATTTTTCCAGAATGATTCCATAGAAAAGAATGTTAAAATCAGACTCCATGGAGACAGATATATTTAATGTCACACTGTGGAATATTTTAGCCAAAGGAATAACACAATAAAGGCCCTCCAGGTTTGTGGAGATATTTAACCCATTTAAATTTGTGTTTTAAAAAAGGTTACGATATGGGGCTTTAAATAAATAAGAAACATTGACTGATACTACGTCTTGGCACGTTCACTAAAACACAAGAATGGCCCGAAGAAAGAAACTGCAACTTTGACAAAATAAGAAAGTGAAGAGGGAGGGTCAGCGCCAGCGTAGGTTATGAAGGGGGAGGACAAAGGGCCGGAGCCAGGGCCGGGCTGTGATGGGGTGGCAGAGGGGAGAGCGAGAAGCAGAGAGGGCCCGGGGGAGCTCCCTTTTGTGTGGGTGAATGCGTCTCGAGCCCTCCACTGTTATCATGATGGTGTGTCATTAATCACAATCCTGACAAAATACACTGTGACCAAGAATCACCCGTTTGGCAGCCAGGCTCGCCACACACACACACACACACACACACACACACACAGGCACAAGGGCATGGGCTGGTTTAGCTCACTCCGGGTCCAATTCACCTGCTTATTCTTCAAGTCTCGCCTGGTTCACGGCGATGATTACGGGATGAAAGCAGCTTTATTGAGCCGTGCACTGTGGATCCAAAACAACAGTGTGGAGTTTGTAAATGCTTTTTCAGAATGTGAAAAAGCATTTTGAGAAGACTTTCATGAAGGCAATGGCAATCAGTAGGACACAAAAAAAAATGTTTATGGCGCTTTAAATTTGTTCTTTACAAGTTTGACAAGCCACTTCACACTTAGCAGATGTCTGAAAAGGTTTCAGAATTTAAGGATGCATTCACACTTATCTTGGTTTGGTTTAGGAACAGTTCACGGTTGTTTAGTCCTAAATTGAGCCCATTTTAGTCCTGTTTTAAGCTTGGTTTGAGGCTGTTCTAGTCCTTGATCAGGTCCAAGTGTTGTTTGGGTTTAGTCCAGGTTTTGTTGTGAGCAAAAAGTCGATTTGGTTTGGTCTAGTTCAGGTTTAGTCCCAATTTTGTACCGGTTTTGATTGTACGAGTGAGTGAACCCATATTATTGCAATCACTGACATACGGCAATAAAACAAAATATTAGTTAAGGAATACTCGGAGTGTAAAACAAAGCTTAAAGGTGTTGTTAAAGTGTTTTATTGTCTTAAACTCTTTTCAGCCATCCACATATCGCTCACTTACCTAATGCATTCTAAACAAATATTCACCGCAATTTTATTTTAGTTGATAAGCGCTTTTTACAACTCTAAATTAACTATTAAAAAATTATGGATAATACCTGAATGCCTGGAAAATAATTCCCAATCATATTTTGCATTTAAAATTGCTCACACTATTCAATTTTGTTCAAACTTTGCCAAATCTGACCAGAAGTATCTAGTGCCAAAAGCAATACAGTAAAGGTGATTGCAAACAAAGAAGTTACCATTTAAATATACCAAAATGTCGTCCATAATTCTTCTGAGCAGCAGCACTGGTAAACAAGCCTCATAAAGTTCTTTGCTTAATCATTTGGCTGTAAGGGAGGTCTAACTGCTTTTCTCCTTGGCACTGTTCAGCTGGACTCGCCGCTCTCCTCTTGGCACCTCCCCTGTGTCCTCAGTCTGGCCTCAGTCTGGGCCTATAGCCTGGCCCCTGGTCCTGCCAAGCGCTCGGCCCAGCACCTCCCCACGGAGCATCACTGCATCTCTGATCCACTCTATCCAGGGGCACATGCCAAGTCCACAGTCCCCGCTGCTGCAACAGGCACACTGCTGTCTCTGTGCGCAGGGAGGCTAACTGCGCTAACAGATAAACGCCTTTTGAAAAATGCTGTAGTCTTTGCCACAGCTCTGAAAGGCAAGCAACTTCTTCTTTTTTTTTAATACTGCACCATCTGTTTTTTTTCTTCCTGTTAATGACACTTGAGAGAGAAAGAAAACAATAATAATTAACAAGAAGGGGGAGGGAAACTTGTACTTGAGTATCTTTTTTCTTCTTTTTGCCTGGAAGGGGTGAGGACTTAGACATTGGACATGCAAATTAAAGTGGTGAAGACAAAAAATATTTGAATCTTAGAAAATAGTTCTTATTTTTATTTATTTTTTGCCTTTCAGGGCTTCTGTATTTTTGTATTTTGTGTTCACCCTTGTTCAACGCTTGTGGACAGATATATTTACTATAATATATGCAATGGAAATACAAAAAAAGTTGATCAGATGAAAAACACAGAATAAAATAAAATCCCAGGTGTGTTGTAGAAACAGGGAGCAACCAAATGTGATGAAAACTTTTAAGTATTGGATAATCACAATTCAAATTCCGAAGTATTTTTTTTTTTTTCTCTTTTAACAATACGTTTCAATTTGTCTGGTACCCTGCTCTCAGACACATACTCAGCCGGATCACTGGACCACTGGCAGTTCTTTTAATGCGTGCCCATGCCAATAAATGAACAAATGACTAAATGTTGTGGCGCATGTTGTCATAGTGAGTGCTTCATTTACAAGACTCTTTTCTCTGCGTGTCCAAGTCGGAGGAGAGCTCTTTCTTTGGCTTGGGCTCCAGCTAGAGAGGCAAAGGTCCCGCTTTTCCCATATTCAGATCTTTCCCGAAACACATTTGAATGCTGCTCAATTTGGTGGTTTTGCTGTCAGTCTCGATTGCAGTTACAATGACTATTTGTGCTGCGTTTTCTGTCAATGGAAACGGGAATGTTATTGAAGCACATTCACACGACGTTGCGAACCATATCTGTGTGTGGATCTATGGAAAGAACTGTATCGGGCAGGGCATCTTGCTTAAAACGCATGCCACTACAAGCCTGAGAGTGAAATTCGTAGATTTTTCAGGAAAGTTGTGCAATAATTTCATTTCATTTCATTTTCCAAGGAATACAATTATCGTAACTTCCAATAGTTGAGGAACTAACTGATGCAATTAAAAGTAAAAGCTAAAATTCAAAGTTGGTGTGGATGTTTTACAACTTTGGTTATCCCCAGACTTAAAATAATAAATGGGAACCCAAACAAAAACATCATCAACATTGCTAAGCTGTTACAAAGGCGCACCTAAATTGAGTATCACCTATAGGAATTTGCCCACCAGGGAGCAGCCTCTTGCCGAAGTTCCATATACCCCCATAAAACTGCCAAGGATCTGTCACTTACTTGAGCCTGCAGACACTTGAGTAGAAAAGGGCTTGTGCTGAAAGGTAATGTGAGAAACAAGTGTGTCCGATTCACTTTTGTAGCTCTTAACATGGGCTCTGTGACAGTGATGAGGTGCATAAACCCCCCTTTACTGCTGCACCAGGTGAGACTATAAAAATGTAGGTCAGAGGAATGTGGCCTTATGCAGTAGTAAGTGACAGAAGTACTTGTAGTAACTTCATATTCATAATGTTATTGAAGCAAATAGCACGAAGCACCATTTGCTGGTGATAGTACAAATACTACAACTACAGTCTACATAATAGTACTAGGGATGTCAGGATTATTTGGTTAATCGATGATCGTGAAGAATTAAAACATAATAATTTCGAAGCAAAATTACATGTTTTTCTTCAATCTAGTCCAAAATACACCTAAATGTAAATTACTTTTTAATCCGTCAGTTTTTGTAACCGTTTATTTTTTGTTCAGAAAGTTAAATTTCATAGTCACGAACTTGAGGACTAGTAACATGTTAGACGTAATGGGAATGAAAGAAAATGAAAGATTTGCCTTTTGTTTGGTCACGTTCTCAGTAAAATGTTATATTGCGATGTCCCAAGTTATCACAACCTACCACTGCCATCAACATTACATTGGATTAATTAAATAAAATAATTAAATAAATAAATAAATAATAAAAATGTTGTTTCCATGTACGCCCATCACAACTCTGGTTCATAATTGTAGAACGTTTCAATAATACAAACACATAAATGAAAATCTGCTGCTTGCTACCGTGAAAGACCACCAGGAAGAGGCGGGGCTTATTCTGATTTACGATGAACAATAGGTTATCGTGTATTGCATAAAAAGCATAATATGTCTTCTTTAAGTTGGACTTTGTAGCTTTTCTTGGTTACCGCCTGCTTGTCTCCATGGAGATGGTATCGTTTCGTCCGTAATGCTCAACAATATGGCATTAAGTTTCCTGGCTCTTGCCTTTGTTCAAGTACAGGAGTTTGTATTGGCTAGTTCGCCTCTCCACAGATCTGGCCTGTAACTTGGCTTGCTTGGATGAATATATGTAATGCTATTTCGAGACATTCAAGGGAAAACCATATATCCACGAGAAAAGTTAATAGAGCACCTTTAAAACGACTTTTCTATTAACAAGTTTGTTTTCCCCCCAAATTAAAAGTTTGCTAATAAAACCTTGGAAATGCATAAAAGTTGTATCAAGGATGTTAAAGTAAAAGAAATGTTGTTCCTTATGTGTCTTTTTACATTTGACTTCCAAACCAATCAAACCAATGAACTAATCAAAACCAGGTATTTGGGCCTCAAAACTCCTGTCATGGACACAATAAACAGTAAATAAACAGCAATAGAAAAGGCCATCACAAAAAAAATGGATGACACAAACTGAACCAACAATCAAAGACTGGACTGCCATTATAATCAACATAAGTGCAATGGGAAAAAAATAAAAAATAAAAAACATTTGAACACAAATGGACACATTTGAAAGACTTTGGACCAAATGGGACATTTACTTTGGACAATATGCGCCTTCATTTTCTTTGGATGTCTTTGCTGCCTTTTTAATGTTTATTTCCTGCCTTCTTTCTAGGCGTGTTCTGTTTTTGTGTGTGTGTTTTTCTGTTCTGTGCCATGCATTTAAAAACTGGAGAGAAAAAAAAGACACTACCAACACTTGATTATTTTTCTTTCTACACATAACATTCAAAGGTTTCTGTTAAAGCAGTTATTGGTTTGTAGACCCCAAAAGAGCCCTAAACTCATCAAGAACAATCTCCCTCGTCTCCATAACTGGTATATCTCCCACCTTGACTATGCAGCGCCCGGAGCAGAAGAATGCAGACTCCCGCATGTGGAAGTGTTTAGCAAGCTGTACCCATCCTGTTAAAGAGTGCGGCTGATAATTGTGGCCTATGTGTGATGGCTCCCTTGTTAAAGACACTGCCCGTAGAGTGCATTTCAGAGTTGTAATTGTAGCTTGTTAGAGTAATGCCAATCAGCAGCTTTGGCCTGTGCGTGTGTGCGACCAATGGAGGAGAACAGTAGAAACAACACTTCTTTTTTTTTCTTTTTTTTTTTTTTTTTTTTGAGCAAGGCAAAGTTCAACACTGTAGTTACCTCATGTTACACACTGTGCAACAACCAGAAATTATATGTAATTACCTTGTCCTTTGGATTAGGGTTATGTACTATCAAAACTTGTAACATTGTGTTTCATGCATGTGAAAAATGAGCTTGAGAGATTTATTTTTGTGTTTGCATTTGGCTTGGACAAAAAAGGTTAAGGTGTTGGTGAGTAGTGTTAATGGTGGTAGTAGTAGTAGTAGTAGTAGTAGTTGTTGTTGTTGTTGTTGTTGTTGTTGTTGTTGTTGTTGTTGTTGTTGTTGTTGTTGTTGTTGTTGTTGTTGTAACAGTAGTAGATTTAATAAACGCAATAAACACAACTTAACATTTGGTCCATTTTGTAGCCAGTGACACAATGTTAACATTAGCCCTTATTGCATTCTATTTTGTATTCATGGTATTTTTGGTATTCATATGATCCAAAGCTTTATTGAATAGTTTTATTTCCCTAAAATCTTGTGACGGACAGGTGTATCCCCAAAATGTCCAAAACCTGTCAATTATTTCGTTTCAAAAAGGTTTGGCACATATTTGTCCAAACATATGGTTAATAAAGTCTGTTGAGTTCTTATTATTATTGTGTTATTATACAATTTGGCAAAAAAACAAACCCTTTTAACCCCAGTGCAGACATATGCTTCCATGCAACAGGTGCTCTCAAAATGGTATGATTGTAACTGTCACATGCAATATAGAATATTTGTCAAATTAAATATCTCTTTGCCTAACTCTGACTGCCAAAGCAAACGGCATGCATTTCTTCCAACTTAGTCATATTGCGGTCAAGTAATCCATCCTTTGAACAACAAAATTATACATTATCCTACCCCAAACTTGGACGAAACACACTTGTTATTCCTCATATAAAATTTGCATTCTGGCGGGCGATATTTCATGCTTTAAACTTGGTACCAGGCCAATGGTAACCAGGCTTGGACGTTCCGTGGATATGGCCTCTATCCTTTGTGGGGGTTGTACTTCAGAAGCACGAGAGCACATGGCCAGTAGTATAATTCAGGATTTCTGGTGTGCGCTAAATGGCACTCTTGCTCAATAGCCATCAATATGTGCGCTTGTAAAACGTGTGCGAGACGAGCGGGAGGCTGGCTGTCTTGTTAGGTGCTGGGGAATGTGGGAGGCAGGTGGTGGTGGAGGGCCAAGGCCAGGCAGGGTCCATCTGGGTCTGATCACAGAACAGTAGTGGCAGCAGCTTATAGGCTTTGGTTGCTCTGCTCCAGCTCAGGTTCTTAGTGGTTCTTAGTAAGCAGATGAGATTTTAAGATAGGGTTTTAACTCTTTGATACATTTTCGTTTGACCAAAGAACCCTTGCATTGCCATGGTAAGTAAGTAAAGTTGGAGATGATCTTTTATTTTAAGACTATGGAGCCTAATGACAATGTTGAGTGTCTTGCCCCGAGCCGGACGCAATGACAGTATGAGCTTAGGAAAGGTTTGAACTGGCTTTCTTCTTCTTTCCAAGAGATAAGCAAATGATGAACTCGCTGTGTCATGGTCGTCCCATGCGAAAATGATCGCTGATTTAGTTCTTTAGAGGTCTTTGGGTACGAAAATTAGTGTCTACGATTCCTCAACTCGAACAACCAACTCCGAGCGGCCTTAGGTGACTTGTAAAAGTGTTGCTTCGCCAAGTCCGTTTTCTTCAAGATCGACGATGCAAAAAGATCAATTCTTGGACCCTTTCTGTACAGAATTTGTATGTTCTCTTGTATGTTCTACTCAATTTTGTTGCTATTGCTAATGACATCCAAAGCACTTCCCACTTTTCAGACATTGTAGCTGAAGAATTTAGTTTCTGACTGAAGAGCAGCTTGATCAACTTCATACTTCAAATAGACTGCCCTACCTTGCTAATCTAATCCTTGCTGTGTGCATACTGCTTTTCTATAATGTATCCACTGCACTTTTGCCCTCTGTCCTCAAATGAACTCTCTTTGTGTCAACTATTACTCACCTTTGAGAGATTTGCATCTACGTAATATCTGTCAGCCCCAAATCGCTCATCGATAAACCTTTCATAGTTCTTCTTCCCATATTGCACGTTGTCATGTTTCAAAGAACGCTAAATGAATCCCTTCTCCTCTTTGTCTCATTCCAACCTCAAATATTTACTTTTGGCGTAGTCTTCTGGAGCTAGAGAGGAGCGCAGATCTGCAGTGTGCTTTGGCCCCGTGAGGAGGCACACAGCTCAGCCACCTCAGCCCTGCCCCGGGGGCCCTACGCTCCAGAGCCGAGCTGCTTAATTGAGATCTCAACGTGACACTGAGCGCTTGTAAATTACAATGTGCGAGCCAGACGAGCCAGAGGCCTTCATCTTCTCCGCACAGCCCTAGTACATGTGGTGTGTGATTGTGTGTGTGTGTGTGTGTGTGTGTGGAGGGGTGGTCACATGTGCCTCTGCTGCAGTCTGGACATAGTTGCACTCAAGTTTTATGTACTTTTTGGTTTACTGTTACTGTTTCTCCGTTTGCAGTAGCAAGTTTTATCTTTTTCGTTACTTTTCAAGAGTCTTTACTCCGGCTTTACTATAGTGTTGATGCGGACCCTTTATCAAGATTTTGGACCAACATAAAGAATGTACTGTGTTATTCCTCTTGTGGCTGCTTTTAATCAAAATTGGTCATCGTTTTGGATGCGTACCAACTTGCTCAGTACCTGTTTAGTTGTGCATTTTGCACTTGGGCCACCATACCAACATAAAATACAAGTAAATGAAAACTACTTTCGAACGGACGTTAAAAGTTTTATTTCTTAAACATTGTCCAGATGACTCCCTTTAAAACCTTTTCTTTCAAGTTTTTGTTTTGTTTTGACTCATTTTGACTGAAAAAAAGCAAAACAAAATAAACTTTGTATTCTGAATCTGATATCCATGTGGTTTCGCTGTTATGTTGGACATCTTCCTTCATGATGTCGGCAGTGTCGTGGAGACAGGGCGCCTTAGTTCATGATGCTTAAAGAAAAGGTCAGCTTTTATTGCATATTGTTTTTTCTCTTCACCACTCTTCTGCAGAAATTTGCACATCAGCTCTAGCTCATGCGAGACCCTCCTCGTTCTTCCAGGCTTGGTAATAGCACAAAGACCACTGGCTTTGTTCACGTCATCGCATTACAAGCGTAAGTGCATATACTGTACTTAGAATAGTTAGAAACATCTGAAGAATGAACTCTTGCCAAATAAATAAACATGTTGATCTTGCGTGCTGCAGAATAGACAAGCTTTAGCCATCCCTCTCCTCTCCGGATCACTGCCTTGTCCTAAATGACTGATATCTCTAAACACAACTTCAACCGCCCCATCTCAAAAGACCATTTGTTTTGTCCACGTGCAAACACTCTATCTCTCTTGACTCAGCCCTATAGCGGGTGCACGCAGACACCGGCCCGTTTCCTTGTATACCTCCCTGTCCGTCAAGTAGCACCACTGTTTATATTTAGTCCGTGTAATGAGCGTGATGTCATTTCTCTGCGCCGCTGAGAACAATCTGGCAATCTGGATCCTGTCAGTCACTGGTGTGCCCGCGGGCCAGAGGGAAGGAGGGGCGGGTTTGGGGTTTTGATGAGCTTTTCTTAACAAAGATCCAACATATGAGGCGCACATGCTGGTGTTTTTTTAAGGGAATGGGCTTCATCATTCGCACCTCATCAGCACGGCACACTGCTTTAGCCGCTAGCAGCTCTCCAACACACACTCTCACACTTGAATAAAGCAGGCCCTGTCATTCATTTAAACAGCTGCGAAAGGCTAATTTGGAAAGGTGGAATGTTTGTTTATGTTCTGTTGTGCTTCTTTTTTTTTTTTCTCACATGCTGTCATATAAAGCAGGAAGTGAGTGAAGGAGGTCTAATAGACGCTAATCACACAATTCAAGTATTGTGCGAGTAAGTGTGAAATGTAGTGCATACTCATCTTTTGGCAAGAAATACAAACATTGTGTTACAGGGTTAATTGGATGTCAGCTTTTTGATTCGTGAGAACTGTCCCGGCCCGTCAGAAGTTATGTAAAATACAATCAAAACATTTTATGCGAGACATATCAGACAAACGTTATGAAATGTCATGCCAAATGTTCATGTGAAAACTTGCAGTCAAGACTATATGGTAAAACATATTGACTCTTACTCTTTCAAACTGATGTAGCTTACTTTTTAGTATTGCAGTGTATAAGAAATGATCATTTATTTCAGCTTCCTGTCATAAGAAACTAATTTGTTGTAATTCTAAAATGAAATTCTCCTTTTTTTTGTAAATGTATTTTTTCCAGTATTTAATTTAATTTATTTTTTATCTTTATACAGGGAAACCCCAAAGAGAAAATGTCTGTTTTTCATGGGTACCCTGTTAAAACACAACACAAAATAAACAACAAACACAGGATACTAAAACACAAATAAAACATTCAATAAAATTAACCAATACATTTAAACAACAAAAACACCCAAAACCAAAAACATATCAAAACAAGACCAGACAGCAGCAGACAAAACAAAAAGGAACACAGGGAGCACAGACCATCCACCAAACCAACTAAATAGTGGCCAGTCCAAAGTCCGTTAAATATTATAGAAAATGTATAGCTAAACATAGTCCCATTCTAAAACCATTAATATTGAATGTATGTTGTGTATTTAAAAAAAACAAAAAAAACAACGGGAGTTCAAAGTGGGTCTTTGGATGGAATGTTTGAGGACGGTCGCTTTAGTGGAATTAATAATAAAGAAAAACCTGCAAAACTTTTACACTTCATTTCCACGTACATTGTTAGCCACAGAGCTCATTCACTATTCACTATATGCTTAATTACTACTGGAAATGGCTTCCTTTTTGAGACCTGAGAACAGTTGACCATCAAAGTGTCCAGCCAAGCGCCCGCTCCTGCGTGTGCCCTTGCTCTGTTTGTCAAGTGCGTGTTAATGTATTAATAGTATGCAAAATAGGCATGAGGGGGGGGGGGGGTTGTCTGTATAAATGGCTAATTAGAATAATGAGGAAGGAAAAAGCATGTAGGGCTATGTCGCTATTGATTAATTCATTCATAAAGAACAAATCGGGTGCAGTGGATGGAGACACCTCCCTTCGACTTCAAAATTACGAGCCGAATGTAGAGTGAAAAAGTCATAGGGCATAATTAAAAAATAATATAATAATACATTTCAAAAACATTTCAAAATAACTTTAGTTTGAAATAAAGGTTAAATTAAAAGAGTTGTCTTATCTCCGAAGCTCGGCAGGCAAACCCTTTTATTTAATAATGAAAAGCTGTGCATACAAACTGTAATTTTCATTCTGGATATGGAGATTGTGAATTTTTTCAGTCTCTTTATCAGTGCATTATTTAAAGGATGTCATTGTTATGTGAAACTTCCTGGTGTTTTATACCTGAACAAACTTACATCTCACACTTCCTGGTTTGGTTCCCAGGTCGAACATTGGCCGTGGCCAGTACTATATCAGTTCACTAATGCCTTTCTCATGCTTCTTCAATAACAGATTGTTTGCAATGTTGTCCACGCACCATTGCACATCAGAATGAACCACGTAAGCACAAAAGTTTGAAAGATGATCGCACCCTTCCTTTCTTTTCCTCAGGTCCACCAAGTGCTAAAGCGGAAAAACAATAAATTGTGTACATTTATTCATAGTTTGCAGCGTATAGACCCTTTTATAATGCTATGTCATCAGAATTTTCAAAATTACGTAATGGAGGCAAAATGGAGTAGACTGTAATACATGTTCAATGAATGCTAATGATTTTAAGTCTTTGTATAAAAAAATAAATTAAAAAAAATAAACCATTTTTATTTTCCAGGATAGAAATGTAAGTTTGTCTGCTTTTCTATTACAAAAATGGACAAATACTATTTTTTATCCTCAACGTTGTATTTGAGCTTCACAAAAAGTAATTTGAGGTCAAGCTTGTGATATATTTTTAGATGAAATAAAAGCAGCATTTCTGTGAATATCTGTCCGGTAAAACATAAAAATCTGGATTTTTCCTTCATCAAAAATGCTAAGTGTGTCATAATCTCCTGTTACGTAAACAAATAATGTAAAACACAGTAGTAAATATCTTTAATCTGATTGGTTTTCAGTAGCCAAAACCCTCTTGATTTTTCACATTTTGCTTTTAGTTACTTCAGACTCTCATTTTCCCGTTCACCCTGAGAATAAACCCACATATTTGCTCACACATGCTGTTTACAAAGGTGTTTTGGCTAGTATTAAACCGAGACTAAACCCTGGATGTGAACATTTTGAACTCAGATATGCTTTTAATTTCAGTCGATGGTGCAATCCTCTTGTAAGAAAAGGCAAGACAAGACAAGTTTATTTGTAGAGCACAATTCGTACACAAGGCAATTCAAAGTGGAGGAGAAAAATGCGTTAAAATCACAAAGACATGACAGAAATCACAAAACAGTTTAAGCCATAAAAAAGAAGAGTGCAAATAGAATCCTTTGTCATATGCACAGCTAAACAAAACTGTTTTTAGCTTGGATTTGAACATTGCCAGAGTAGAGGCCTGTCTCACATCTTCAGGAAGACTGTTCCAGATTTTAGCTGTATGAAATTGGAACTCGCCATGTTTAGTCCTGACTCTGGGCACCAGGGCTCTGAGGTCCTTAGAGTCCGAGATGGTTCATATGGCACTAACATGTCCGAGATGTACTTTGGTGCTAGGCCATGGAGAGACTTGTATACAAGCAGAGCTGCTTTGAAGTTTATTCTCTGAGCCACAGGGAGCCAGTGCAGAGACCTGAGCACAGGGACTAATGTGAGACTTCCTGGTTCTAGTCAGACCCGAGCAGCGGCTGGATGTACTGCAGCTGTTTTACAGCGTTTGGAGAGGCCATGAGCAGGCCGTTAATGTAGTCTAATCTACTAGAGACAAACGCATGGATAAGTCTCTCCAGGTCTGGTTTAGACACTATACTTTTGATTTTGGCAATGTTTTTAGATGGTAAAAAGCTTCTGATGTTATTTATTTGATGTGGTGGTAAAATTCAAGTCTGAGTTCATTATTACACAGTCGATAGTAAGTCCTACACCGTGAGATTTAGCAGTTTTGATTTGAAGCTCGTTACCCTGTTGCTGTTTGGAGTCTAGATCATTCGGAGTTTGGTTTTCCAAGCAAAATTGTTATCAGACAGGGGTTAGAAAGTTACAATTGAAATCACATTACATTTTCATACGGTATTTCAAGCTTACGTTCAGAATTCAAGTTGTGTAAACCCAGTCTAGATATTATTTTATGCCCTAAGTATGTAAACGCAAACTTCTCATCAGTATGTCTGTTTCCGTTGTGTTTCGCGGACAGCGGCAGCAGCAGCTCTGAGCGCAGACAGACGTTCCCAGCCCGCCGCAGAATCCAGCCCCATCAATCATGTTAACATGTTAATTAGCAGGATTTATTTGATTCAGCAGAAATAACAGTGAGGATCCCATTACGGGGCCGGGCCTGGAGGCGAATCGTGCACCGTAACGTGTCTGTTATGTGTGCGTGGAGAACGGACAGGTCGGCGTCCTTTGGGAAGACCCCCTGCGTAACAAACAATCTCTGAAAAATAACTATAAGGACGTAATCAATCAAAATATTGAAGTAGATCAATTGTGTTTAAAGAAAAAGAAAATCGGAGTTGATGCATGGTGATTGCTAGGGTCATTACGGTGTGTCGTTATCGTGCAATTTCCAATATCAAGTGGGAAATTGAAATGCAAAGTTTGTAAATTAGACTTGCCCAAGTACAAGACAGGATTAAAGATTTTTCAGTCCATTGCGCTCAACTAAGATTAGCAAATAATAGTGATCGGGTTTCTTTTACTTTACAGGCTATGATAGGTTCTGTGTTAAGAGAATTCTGCTTGCAATAAGAATAGTATTTTAAACAAAATTTTAAGTTAAAAAAGTTATTTTATTAAGTTGAATTTATCTTGATTTGAGCTGTGGTGGAAAGTAACAAAGTACAAAAGTAAAACAACTGAACTGTAAACTAAAATTGGATGATCTGTACTTTACTTCAGTGCATTTTACAGAGGATTCTTTTTACTTCACTACATTTGAGGGCAGTATCTGAACTGAAAAGTAAAAAATATTTTTTAGGGACTATTTGGGACTGCCTGAGATGACTGAGGTGTTATTTTAGTGTGAGTTGACCAACAAAAATATAAAAATATAAAAATTTTAGAAAAGTTAGAAAATCGATGAATTCTGTTCAAAAAGCAGCAGGGAAAAAAATCCAGATCACTGCTTTTGACGTTATATCAGTTGCTTTTATTTTTTACTCCGAAAGTAAATTTTAAAACAGATACTTCAATATATTTACTTCAGTAGATTTGTAGTAGTATTTGAAGTTGACTTTTACTTTGACTTTTACTCATTGTGTTGCTTCTGTATCTACACTTTAAGCTATAGTAGGTAACACAATTTAGTACTTCCACCACTGGATTGGAATATAGTTTGACTTTCTTAAAAAATCTATTGCCAATAGAATGAGTATGTTTTGTTTATTTGTTACTTCCTATTTGAAGTTAGAAAATGCTTGTCTTTTTTGTATTTTAAGTTCAACTAAATATTGAATGCTTTTTCCATGCAATCAAATATACTGAAAACAAGATAAATGCATAAAAACATTATTTCAAGCACTTATTAACATGTTATCCTAATGAAGATGGTTATATTTTCCAGCCTGTGGTTTTCTCTACGACCTTGATACTTATTGTCTGTCATGTTACGGCGATGGGAGAATAAGCGCTGACAGTTATGCCTGCGTAATGTGGGATGAGAGCTGTATACGTCAAACGTCATGTTAAATCCTGTGTCTTTGATGAGACTGTTATATGTGATGTACTCCCAGACGGCCCATGTCAAATGCAATCACCAGCTCAAGATGTTGACACGGCACAGGACAAGACATGACAGTAGAGTGTTACACTGTTTTCATCACAGGCTTGAATGGGCATCTGATGTGGGGGGAGAATCACTGTTTTGGTACTGTGTTTGAAGGGAGCAGTCAGGAAGGAACTGATTTAAGATAAAAAAATATAGGTAGGTAGGTATACAGGTTGGTAGGCAGATAGATTGGTAGCTAGGTAGGTAGGTAGATAAATAGATACTAGGTAGGTTGGTAGATAGATACTGGAGGTTGGTAGATAGGTAGGTAGATGGACAGACAGACAGGTAGGTATGTAGATAGATAGATACTAGGTAGGTTGGTAGATAAATACTGTAAGTTGGTAGATAGGTAGGTAGGTAGGTAGGTAGGTAGATGGACAGACAGACAGGTAGGTATGTAGATGGATAGATACTAGGTAGGTTGGTAGATAAATACTGTAGGTTGGTAGATAGGTAGGTAGGTAGATGGACAGACAGACAGGTAGGTATGTATATAGATAGATACTAGGAAGGTTGGTAGATGGATACTGCAGGTTGGTAGGTAGGTAGACAGACAGGTAGACAGATATGTAGGTAGGTAGAAAGATAGATCTATAGATAGATAGATACTAGGTAGGTTGGTTGGTTGGTTGGTTGGTAGGTAGAGAGGTAGTTAGATAGATATATAGTGCAACAGAGTTGGTACCAATTTATGTTAACTACGTCTTAATTAGCCTCAATAAAAATGAGCAAAGACTTAGAGCGACTGTGCTGTTCATCAAGAATTGTATTTCTTCCTGCTGGAACCAAAATCCAAACATGGCTGAGTAACTTTTGCGCATGCGCATCACACTGCATCTGAGCAAATCTCCTCAGGGAGGGAAACGAACGCCGCTTTACGAAGAGTGACAACACACGCAGGTGCCAGAAATGTTAACGCTCGCGTAAAATACAGATATACTAAGCCCTGTCAGGACTCCGTTGAGATTCGACTTTAACTTATTGTGCTTGAAATACACATATCTTCCAGGAAACTACTTAAAAGAAGGAAAAGGTTGCGTCCCCAGTTTTCCTCCATCACAACGCGCTGCTGTCTGTGTCCCAGATGAAAACTCATGACCAATCAGAGCGCCCCTTTGACAAAGACGTCTCCCACTGATTAGACATACTGTAATTTGTCCCACGAGATAGAACTGTATCCTTTTTAGGGCCAATGACGAACTCTTGATAAAACAGACTCACACTGCCTAAAGGGCCATACCTTCCGCTGGCTTCATACGGGCGACGGCGGATTGGTCTGTACTGGGCTACTCTGCCTGAATCATTCTTAATAACCTATTTTTCTTAAGTCTTTGTTCAATAAAAATGTAGTTTTTATAAAGTGTTACCCAAGTAAGAGTAAAATTTGGGTGAAACCTTAGCATAGGAGCATATAGTATTAGAGTATTTCTAGATGAATGCATAGATGCGTGAGAAAGGGCAACTGCTGTATAAACCAAAATATAGTTAATGCGTCGATCTATCATTGTTATACAAGTAAGCTCTCTGTGTCAAACCCTGTGAGAATGCAGCTCAGAAAATATATATGTTGAAATATGTTGTTTGATCAGGTCCTAAGCCTATAGATAAACTGAGAGTGTTGCATCTGGAGGGGCATCTGATATAAAAAAAAAAAGTGGGATCAAAATGCAATCACAAAATCTGTGCTGTATCATTTTCCCAGAAGTTGATGAATGGGAACGGTTCCAGGGAAATTAAAAACACATGCTTGTTGTTTCAATATTATGACAGCATATTAATAAATTCAACCTTAGATCTTATTTATGTCTTCTCCATATTTCCCCACTTGGAGATGTGTGACAGTGCACTTTTTCCACGGGCGCTTCATCACACTGCAGCAGGCCGTGTGCTGCTGTCACATAAAAGAAAAGGTGAGGGCAGGAGGGGGGAACAGGAGCAGCAATCTGATCCCCTATGTCTTTATCTGGGCCTAGTAAAACTGCACTGCTGCCTACTAACTACTGCATTAAATGTGAGCGCATCGGGCAATGTCACAACACAACTTTACATGGGTTTAGATGACACTATTGACTAACGCAATAGTGGATAATAGTGGATTAGCCCCTCGAGGCAACTACTGTTAGCCCCTCGAGGTAACTATTGTTGTGATTTTGGGTGTTACAAACATAAATTGAATTTAATTGAAAATAACGCAAGAAAAAATATCACTACAACACAAAGAAATGTACTGTTGTTGTTTTTTTAAAGTAAAATGTAAAAAAAAAAAAAATGTTTTTCATGATTTGCTACAATCATTTGCATATTATTTAATGTTTTTATTTGAATATAAACACAACACATTAATAGTCGGTTCGTCTTTTCAAATTTATCCTTTTGATTTATCGTCTGATTGTTTGAGCACCTGTGTCGGACGTGTCCACAGATGTGTACTTTCACCCTGACACTCCAGTTTCTCAGCTGTTTTGTGTGTGTGTGTGATTGTGGCGTGTGTGTGTGTGTGTGTGAAGTTCTGTTTTTGAACAGGTTGTATCAGATTACAACTTTCGGGAAACATGGGCAAACGTTCACTCTTTACGAAAAGTAATCGTGATGCCATATTTACCCAAACAACAATAGTCCCAAAATGCCATAAGGTTGATAGTTTGAATTCTGCTGTTACTGCAGCTTTGGGTAAGAATTTCCCCACTCAAAATAAGATTGAATATATTTTAAAGCCAATTTTGATTTTTGCTCACAACCGAATTGCCTTTACCTCAATGCATTTTTTCCCCTTTAGATTTTGAACAATGACATAAAAGTCATGCAGCCTGTATATAAAAAGCCAAGTATATAAAACGTAGTGGCACATAAAACTTGCATCTGCATCTGTCGTCTGGCCTGTCCTTTCAGCCGATGAGTTTACACAGCTCATATCTCACTCCATTCTCATTCAGCAATTTAACTACCGCCACCCCCCAATTTGCATAGGCGGGGAGGACGGGTGGACAGCTAACAAAGTGGCCCGAAGCAGAGTGCATGCATGGACACTTGCCAAGCACCCACGACCCCCCGCCTTTCTCCCCCCCCCCCCCCCCGTATGCGCGTCCATGTCCCTCAGTCTATACCCACTCCACAAGCTCGCAAATTCTGCCCCCTGCGACAATGGTTAGGTCAGCCTAGATAAAGCATGTCCATTACAGGCAATCGAGCCAAGAGGTGCTGGTGGAGTGGGAGAGGGGGCTGGTGGGGGGCAACCGAGTGCAGAACACAGTTGAAGAGAGAAGTGAGCTTGGACAAATATCAGAGGTGATAAATGGTCTACTTGTCTCCATTTAGTGAAATTGTGCGTCTTAATTTAAGGCCTGTAACTTTCTTTGGAGCTTCTTAATTGGCTGTTCTTGAGTAGTGGTGTCCTTTACTTAGATAATGTCTGTGTGGTGTGGCTCAAAACAGTTAGAAATACCAAAAAATAACCATACAATGTTTTATTTTATTTTTCAACTTGCATCTATTATATTTTAGAACGCTTCAGTGTTAAATTACTTGTATTGTTTGCCATTGTTTTCGTATTTCCTTAGGACTAGTGAAATAAGACAATTCTAATCACTTTTTGGGGAATTGAACATATATTGTTTGCCATAATTCTTAACCCATGTACGCCGTTTGCCTCTCCCATTCTCCATGACCAAACTATACCTTCTCCTCCCCGTATTTTTTCAATTAGCCCTGCTCGCCGTGTCCCCTTCTCTTGTGTCTTCTCTCACTCCAGCGCTTCTCCTGCGGTTTGCCGGTTGTTATGTGGTGAAGGAGGTTGATGGGCCGCGGTCATGAGCTGCTCTGTCACGGTGCCGGTTGAATCCGTCTGTGACCGCGTGCTTGCGGTTTGTTCCGACAGCAGACATGGAGCTTAAGATACAAATGTGCTGAGGTGAACCTGATCCTAGAAGGTGTCCGTGATGTTCAGTGTTATCCCGTAAGATTTTATTTTTTTTCGGTATGTCAAGTATTTGGGCAACAGCATGAGCATCGGTGAAAAGATGGATAGGTCAACTATTTAGGGTTAGAAATGCAAGAGCGATAAGGTCTTTGTGTTTTTGATGTTGACCAAAGAAGTTCATATTCAAGACAGAAAAGGTTTGCAGTTGTTATCATTGGGTGGGTATTTCTTCCAGAATCTATGGGCCTTAAGTGGGATACACCTTTGAGGTAGACGCAATTTACTGACAGGCTAAAAGACATGCGTGAAGGAACGATGCAAATGTAAATTGAGTGTACTTTGCACATTTTGGAATATAGATATCAAATTTCAATCAAATTAAATGTCAGCAGCGATGCATGTTATAGTTACCGCAATGGGAAAAGAAGAATCAGAATCATGCATTAATGACCACACAACAAGTTGGTGGAATTTGTTTGAAATGCTCACATCTTCTGTGTCAGTCACAGTCACAGAAGAAAAGGGGTAGAAAATATACACAAAAGGTAAATAAACATGGGTTTTGCCTTACAATGTGGTCTAGCGAGCCCAAAGAAATTGCAAAGATGTGTTTTCTCTTATTCAGATTGTAAGACTCAACTTCTGTTTTGATATAGACTTGCACAAGTTTAGTTACCTTATGCGAACAATTGTTTCAAGTACATGAAAAAAACCGGATACACTGTGTGAAACAGTTTGTGCTCTTTGACATTGCATTCTATTCCCATTACAAAATCAATATTCGAATGAAGTTGCTCCTTGTCCTTATCGAATGGACGGTGAGGTCAGTGAACTTGCCTTGGCAACAGCTTTGACCTCATTCTCCGTCTCTAACCAATACTATTGACAGATGTATCAGCACGTGTCAATACATTTAACAGATACTTTACAGTTTGGACATTCTCGTAATAAACGACAAGCCCGCAAAGCTTCGGACCGCCACCGCAATTCAAATGCAAGTCCATACACTCGGCCGGTAACAAAGATGGAATGTATTTGTGCTGATTTGAATTGCGTATGTGAGTACTGTGAGGAATCAATAGCTCTATAAGAGATGGCAGAAGATGTCGATGCGTCCGCGACAAGCTCTGAGTAATGAGAAAGGGGTCTAATGGCACACAAAGAGGGGGGCACAGTCCATTCCCCTCCTTATCACCTTCTCTGCTTTCTTTAATCTTTCCTTTCCTCTGTCCTTGTTAGCTTGTTTTTCTTCCTAGATCTCCTCTCTGCGCTGACATCACTGATCTGTGTGTGGTAATGTTCTAAAGTTAGCCTTAGCTAGTCGATAGCAGACTTCTGCCGATATGTAGTGATTAGCTATAAATCAAGCAAGTTACCTCATGCTTTCGTGGGCAATCAAATGTAAAGGCTGAAGGGCAGAGTAGGGAACCCCATAGCAACAACATTAGCAGTGTGGACAGGGTAGATTTGTTAGTTTCCCTGGGCCTCTTGTAACTAGGTATGTTGATGGCCTGAGTTGTATAAAAATGTCGACCCAATGTTGGGAAATGTATTAAACATATAAGCAACAACCATGTGTCTGCGCTGTCTACAACCGACTAAATTTGTAAAAGTTTGTTTTATTTATTAAAATGAATGGTATAGAACATAAGTACCAAGATGCATGCGCAGCTAATCTAAACACATCACTCTGGTTTGGTGTGGACAGACACCAAATTCCCTAAAAAACAATTTGGAATCACGATACTGGTGTTGCCCAATTAAATATTGAACCATTTGTGCAATATGTTCATATTCACAACTTTTCTCTTTGAATCTGACAGCCAAAGGCCCAGTTCCATGACAATTTTGATCTTGACTCCTGATACCCAGCAGAAAGTAATCTGCATGATAAACATAGACTAAGCCATTGTCAAACACCAATATTGTTTAAACCAAATGCAATTTAAGAACACACATGCGGCCGTAACCTAGTCTTCTGTAGAAATGAAGAGCTAAATTTCAGTATAAGCGCCGATAGAACTGTCTTTTATGAACACGATGTTGACTGATGGAGCTCACTTTGAATCCATCCCGATCTCAGTTTAAATATTAAGCCGATGGAGAAGCCAGGGCGGTGACCCGGGCTTTCTGAAGGATTTGCTCCTCAGTCGGTTTGAATGGTAACCACTTGATGAAATGCTCATAGACTTTGGCCTAATCCCTGTGGAATGCAAGTGGGTGTGTGTGTTCTGCTCTCCAAGATCCTTTGTCACCTGCTCTAACGCCTGTTGACATGTTCCTCTACTCAACATATACCATCAAAAGACTATGCTAAAGGTGTCTTGTCCCCAAAAATAATTTAGGATGGTGATGTCGCTACATATTTGTGTGATGAGAGATTACTGTTTATCTTGCCATAAACTCCATAATGATGCACAAGATGATAAAATGAATGACGATAAGTTTTACCCCCAACAATTGGAAATAGAAAGTTTTACGATGCAGATGTTTCAGCTAATTCCTTAATCCTCAATAGGTGTTTTGAACAAATATGCTATTCCCTGATAAAACAAGATGGATTGTCCAATGGAATCTCTTCACGTGTAACGCCAAGAAACCACAACAACTAAACAACTTAAGGCCCGGGAGCCAGATCAGGCCCGCCAAACGATCTGATCCGGCCCGCGTCCCATCTTCCAAATGTTATTATTATAGATATTTTTTTTCTTGTTTTCTGGTTTAATTCCTGGTTTATACAAGTTTAAACGTGGTTTGCTGTTTTTTCTGTCTTAGTCCTTATTTCATTCTGCTTTAGACCTGGTTTGGGCCTGGTTTAGACCTGGTTTGATTCTGGGTTAGTCTTAGTTCCGTCCTGGTTTGTAGCCTATCCGCCCCAGAGGCCACGGCCCCCCGAGAAATTTGGCCCTCAGGAAAATTAAGTTGGAATAGCCCTGAACTAGACCGCAAGTAATATTTAACATTCTTATGACAGCTGATCATCAAAATGCCAATCTCTTCTCCTTCATTTGCATTTATAACTAATGTTTCCACTTGCAATTTGCCTTGCCTAAATGGTCTGTCAATATACCAATACTATCTGATATTCAATCAATAATTATGTCTGTTTTTCCATACCAACATATATTATATACAGTTATATGTGACTGACATTTATTTGGTCTGTGAAACTGATCCATATTCAGATTATGTGCTTGTATGGACCACTTCCTATAGTTTTTTCTAATTCACATAATTTTGGCGGTTGAAAACTACGAAATCTTTGACTAATTTTGTGTGCTTTTAGATTTGGGGGTCAGGTTGTGTTGACAGAAGGGAGTGGAGCTCTGAACAGACAGGCTGACCTTGGCACCCTGACTGGAGTTGTGCTCCGGTGAGCCCAGAGAATACCCTCCAGCCTCTCCAACTAAATGTTCTCCACATGTCACTCACACAACTCAGAAATCCTCCCCCTAACCAAGTCTTTAAACACATCAATTGCTCCTTGATTTTTGTAATACTTGTGTGTGTGTGTTTGTCTGTGTGTCTTGGATGGTTTCACACTAGTAATTTCAAAACCATCTCTTCCTAAAACTATCAAGTATTCCAATGTTTCAGTTTTGCAAACTTCAACTCCTCCATATTTATATATCTTTTGTTGAACTCTTTGTTGAATAGTTTGTGAGTATTATGGAAACGTGAATCACAAATGGCTTGAGTTATTATAGCATACAGTTTGAGGTATTGTATCAAATTCAATATGTCAAAGCACCGTTTCTTCACAGCATCCACAATACAAACAACAGACAAGGAATAGAGAGAAAAACAACATAACAAAACCAGAAAGTCACAAAACATTCAAACAAAGTCAGAATTAAGTCATTTGGCACATCTGTTCCAAAGATATCCATCTATTGTTTTCCGTTCAGGAGTTCTATGTCCCAGATAAGCTAAATGTTCTTTAAAATCAAGTGGGATGTTGAGATCGAATATGAGTCTTTATTAATATCACTCCAATATTTATAGACAATTTGACATTCCAAACAAACAACACATAATGGTGTGTTACCAGGCAACTACAGTTTCTCCAGCAGCAGGTGAATTGTTTTGCACACTTTACTTTTATGTATTTATCTATTCATTTGACAGTAGATACAGGTGAATGCTCATGTTAATAATTTACTTTGAGAAAACTTCTGGATGATTTCTACTCAGATTATAGTATAAATGTTGGGGGGCCCTGTATTTGTGGACCCACGTGTATATGCCTACTCTGCCAAAATCTAAATACGCCCCTGCTGGATATAAACTACTCTTTATTTGAGAACATGGCTCGTAGACATAACAGCTCCGTTAATAACAGCATCAAAGCATATTTACTTACTTTACTCCACAAAACATCTTTACAACCAGTTGGGATAAATGTTGCATAAATAACTCTTTGGTGACGTGATAGTTGTTGTCAGATCGCGGCGTGGTTGTAATAGATTGAGCTCCTGCGGTAAAGCGACAGCGGGTGAGGAGCGGTGCACGAGACTTGCGGTTGAGGCGCATGTCTGGACTGTGAGAGCGAGCACACTCCAGCCCTGCACTGCCCTGTCTGCATGTCTGTTTCTTTTTCAAATTGCATTAATATTAACACATGA
The DNA here is from genome assembly GCA_015082035.1 of Chaenogobius annularis. NCBI lineage: Eukaryota > Metazoa > Chordata > Actinopteri > Gobiiformes > Gobiidae > Chaenogobius > Chaenogobius annularis. Next base: position 2,147,362 of record BJKM01000011.1, on the reverse strand, counting down.
TAATGAGGGTCCAGGATACTCACACTCACCTCGCTCTTTCTCTCGCTCTCTCTCTCTCTTACTGGATGGGTCGGGCTGGCCTCTTCCTGTGACAATCTAAACCAGATGCCCCGGGTCAGCCAGTTAAGGAGGAGAGGTGATGGTGGTAGTTAAGTGTGCGAGTCTGTAAGTTAATGTCCGCACATCTCTGCTATTCATTATGGTTATTATGTCACTGTATTTTCTTAGGGATGAATTTGAAATGTGTTTGGCGACATAAAAAATATCCTGTCAACTGTGTGTTAATACAGAATATTACCACATTTGAATGATGAAAATTGAAAAAGTATTATTTTATCTGTAATATTTTCATTAGATTTTGAGCTGATTTCATTTTTCAATGCATGACTGACAGGATATTATCTGTACTTTTTTCGTTTTAAAATGATCAATAAATGAAATTATTATTTATGTTTTCATTTGTTTATATTGTCATTTGAATGCGTCGTTTCTCATTCTGTGAAGCGCTTTCATTAACTGTTTACAAATTGTGCTTTACAAATAAACTTGCCTGCCTTGCCTTTAGCTAAATGAACATATGTAACCCCCAAATTATCTGATATCAACATTATTAATCTTGTCTTGTCAAGTGTGACTTTTGCATGGCTAGCCTTTTGGGCAAGCAAAAGCCAAACGAGAATAAACAAATAAATAAAAGGGGATCCAGAGAATAGAAAGGGTAAAGTCCATGCCAAACCAGGAGTCAATTGTCAGGGGTTGAGGTCTGATCTAGGGGGCTCGGTGGCGCTGGTGGTGGTGTGCAGTGCCGGAGGGATGGAAGGGGGGGCACGGGTCATTAATTTGCTGTCCTTTGTTTTGTCAGTTTGTTTTTAGGGCCGAAAGTAAAAGCAGTCAGCCTGAAAATTGTCTGCTTGCTCTGCACCATGTTCTCCCCTCAGGGCTGAGCGAACCACCCATGGGAGGAGAGAGGAGGGGTGCCGTGGCTGTAGTAGTGCTCGACTAGAAAAGAGCCAGGGGTGAGGGCGGCGGGTGCGGGTGTGGTGCGGGTGGGGGGGGGGGGGAGCAGAGGTCGACCCCACTTCCCTCTTGCAGCGACCACTTCGGCCCAAGATTGATCACAGATAGCCGCCCGTCCTGCCCCACTCCACTGGCTTTTGTGTCTGACAGCTTCACTCACGCTTTTCCTTTGGTCAGCGGACGGCCGATGGGACTGAGATAAGACCGCACCGCCAATTATTACGAGGAAATGAGTGCAAGCTGTTTGGGGTTAATCAATGCACAGTCATGGACGCTTCACCGCCACGTTGTCGGAGGTCTGAAGATTAGGGGAAATTAGCGAAATGTGTGTGGCGCACTACAACATTGCACATCATCTTTACAATGTAAATAGTTAATTTTACAACTTTTTTTGCCGTGTCAATTGGATATTTCTGTAACAAACGGTGAAATGACGGCAATTTGATGGTGTTTATCCATTTATTTTTAATCTATTATGACAGATATGCTAAAATAACAAGAAATTCTAGTCTAAATATGATTTTTGACGTATATTAAAGCCACTATTGCTTTTAAGCCGTGCATAATTATTTTCTTACATGCATTTTACTTTGGGGAGTGTGGCTGCGCAGTCATAACTTTACTAAAATGTTTTCTACCAAGTTTGCACAAATTTTGTCTTCTATTCTGACATGAATTAGCCGACGCTACTGTGAAACTTTCAAGTAATCTACCGGTTGCAGCTCGCGCACTTGTGCTTCATTCCATTACGGCTAACCCGCGATGATGTGTGATTCCAGTGAAGCTGTACGTTTATTTAGTTCTATCCACTTTTTCTGCACTCAATATAAATGCAGCAGAGACATTTGCTTAATCATCTCAAGTTATTTCCACCTTTCTTTCTTTCTTTCTTTCTCCGTCTTTGCTGTTAGTTTTTCATTTCCATAATGCAATTCTGTGATTTTAGGGAAAACGCTTACGTGCACAACTGCAGACAAGGCAAGACGGACGGACAGACAGCTCCATAATGTTCTATTGGTAGCTCAAAAACATGTATCCGTGGAGATGTGATAACTTTGCCTGGAATATTCCCTAGTGGTAGTAAATGTATCAAGCTTGCATTTATTTATTTATGAGTTTTATTGCTCACAGAAGTGGATAGTACTAGACAGTAAAAGTTTTGTAAAAGTCAACAAGTGATAAAAAAAAAACCCTTTTTGTGTTGACAATATTAAATTATTTGAACATTTGTGTTACGCTCCTTCAAATAAAACTTTTGTGGTCTATCCTTTGAAAATACCAGATTTGGTTTAAAATGTTGTCATTCCAATTGCATTAACTTCAAATTGTAAATCCAATGTTACGCCCAGACAATTACTTTTACATTTACACTTTACTTTAGTACTTTCCCTTGATACTTTTTTATTCTTACTTGAATCATTTCTTCGACTACTAGTTTCCTCTTGAGTGATATTATGTTTTACCAACAGTAACTTTGGTAAAACATACTTTTTGACCGTGAGCAAGCTTGCCTCCCTGCAGATCTGAACTGTAACTGAACAGGCAACGCAACTACATCTCCATGGGCACAGAAAAGTTACATATTGCACCTTTACAGTACAGCAAACCAAAGAAAGAGTGCGTTTCTGTCTCTTTAAAACCACGTCCCAGCCACTTGTCGCTGCACGTGAACCCCCATAAAACCAGCAAACAATAAAATTTATGAAAACAAATATAAAAAGAAATACCAACAGCACTAAAACCCATATGTGCTTAAGTGCGTGTGGTTGTCTGCCTTTAAGGTGTGTGTGTGTGTGCGTGCGTGTGTGTGTGCGTGCGACCCAACACTGACAGCACACTGAACCAATAAAAAAGAAAATCTGCACTTTGCCTCTCCAGTTTCAACCCCCCTGATGGTTCTCCGCCGTCCGCTGGAATTCCCACCTCTGCACTCTAGGGTCCACCTAAAGTACCCCAGCTCCACCTCACCCCATCCTGCAATGATAAGGTCTTTATAGGCAGGCCAAAACAATGACTTGTCTTATATTGGGTGTCCGTTGGGTGTGGGTGATCAGAGTGGGAGGGGTGCAGGGAAAAACTTGGGCAAATGCGAGACCCAGATGTCATCTTTTAAAAGCCGCGAGTGAGAGCAGACTGACAGAGCTATGAGGTGGTTGTGGGTAAGGCAGAGAAGCGAAGAATATGTTACAGTTGGAAATGCCCAAGGGCCCCTGGCTTATGGGCCTTGTTTAATGCAGACTCATGATCATAGACTTGGGGTTACTGTATGCCACCTCTACAGTATGTACAGAAAATATATGCAAGATTTCAGTCCTGGAAGTGCAAGTCTGGGGGAAGTTAGAACAAGGATCGGAGGTCTCAAAGTCGTCAGAGTTAGGATAATAGCGGTAGGTCTATTTGCATTTTTAAGCTGTTTGAAAGTTAAAGCAAGAAACAAGTGAAACGATCGTAGATTTCCTGGTGGAATCCATTCATCTGCGCGGTTATCATTGTACGTATTCAAAGTCATGACATTTACAAAAGTGCACCAAGGATGTATGGAATATGGAACAATTACATATGTAGGAGGCTGTATATTCAGCGAAGCAGTTTTAACCATATATGCCTATCCAAGTTTTCAGAATATATATATTTTTTTGTCATTTTTTGCACACTCAATGCTATGATGATGATTCAATGCTATGTTCCATGTGCAAGAGCATGGGAAAAGTCTGTATTACTGATATCTTGGTTAGATGCATTCATTGTTGGGAAATATGTACCAAATATGCAAGTACTTTTGAGCATTCCGGTACAATTACGCTTTAATTTGATGGCTTTCACAATACAGTAAGTTTCCTAAAACCAAATGAATACATTGTGCTACTTGATCACATAATTTAGGATTCAAGCCGCACTCCATCTGAAAGAAAACACCGCTCTTTTAGTGACTGCGTGCAGGTTTTTTTCTTCTCTAATCAGTTATAAAGGAGCTAACAACAAACGGCGCAACAAACATGAAGCTGTTTTAAACATACATCATGTGTTTACACTATAATATAGCGCAACGCAACTCCAATTATTCAGAGTACATGAGTGTTGGCAGTTGGTTCGTTCTAGACAGTTCTGGTTGCCACGGTAATGAGTCAAATTCTGTTGTAGGCGATACATTTGTTTTTAAAGTCATTGCTGCATTTAACACGGCAACACTTTCCCTAACCTTGCCCTTTACCATAACCCTTTTCTTAACCTTAAAGTGCCCATGACAGCTTGGACTACTCATTGAACTCAAATACGTTCATATTTTCACTTCCTGTTCATAATTGATGACATCACACTAAGAAATTACCCAGGCACCACTGGGCTAAAACTCATCAGTCTTTTTTTTTCTTTTTTTTTTGAGAAATAAAAATAAATGAGAGTGCCGTTATTTTGTGGAATTGATGTTTAGAGGTTCAAAAATAGTGTAAATTATGAATAAACTTTTGATGGAATGAGTGTCCTTAGTGTGATGTCACTTCCTGTAAACTTCCACAGATTTTTCTCCACAAATAGCTTCTTGGTTAGTGTAAAACTATCATGTATATTTACAACAAGTATAAAAACACCAAATAAAGTAAAAATTCGAAAATCATAAAATCCTGTCTTACACACTTTAACCATTACCCTTTCCCAACCGTACCCATTACCCTAAAGTTTATCAAAGTTAACCAATCATAGCAGACCACCCATTCAGACACAACACTTTACAAATCTTCCATTTTAATATTTCGTACTAAAAGAGTATTTCATTTACAGAAATACTTGCTTCAGTTGAAATGATCTGAGATGACGATCTATTGGACAAACAGCCAATATTTTGCACCCTTTTTCCACATGATGGGCTAAGGATGGATGGCGGGTAAGTTAGGGGGGACATATTTCACGTCAGGCCCCCTGCAGACTCCTGTGTACCCACATTGTTACGTGCGCACAGATCTTTGCAGCCTGTAAAAATACTGTCAGCCTCTTACAAAGAACCCCTCTCACGCTTTGTTACTTTATTCTCACCCTCTCCCTCCTCCCTTCCCTTTCGTCTTTTAAGCCCGAATGTAATGGCGTTGTAATTTCTCTGTCCGTCCGTTGCTCCGGGAGAGGCCCCTTTGCAGCCAGATGAGCACATAAGCCGCCTAAAGTTTCACAACATGTAATTAGCCAGGTCAACGTTCGCTAGCCTTGCGGTCAGCCATTGCAAACCGTCCTGTATCTTTTTTACTTTTTTCTCTGCTTGTCTTGAATGATTTGACAAAGGTTTTTTTTTGTTTTTTTTGTTTTAGAACGCTTTTCATTTAATTGCCGTTGTATGAATCGCTAATTGAAATGCCGGAGGGTTGGCTGCATGCATGGCCTGAAAGTCAATAAAAAGTTCCTCAGAATAGAAGTTTATAGGGGGTTGTCTATGTGCGTAATTAAACCTTTTCAGGCGTTTAGAGAGAAGGAAAGAAAAAAAAAAAAAAAATGGTGGTGAAAATAGATGGTTATGCAAGATGGGCCTGCTGAGAGAAGGGACCAGAGGAGACAGATAAAGAGCCGGCGTTTAGGACAGTGGAGCTCACAAATCAGAAGCGGACCAAACACCTCTGGGATGGCTTCACGGTGGATGACAAGAGCAATAGTGCCTCCCCAAGAAAAAACAAGACGGGAGAAGAGGGCGGCATTCACAGTATTTGGAAAGTAACAGCCTTATTTACCTTCATGAATTGTCGAGAATGTTTTATAACAATCTGAACCTATATGGAAAAAATTTTACTTATTTGAACATTTGGATTAGGTGTGGAGAGAAATGTGTTCACGCTTTATAATAACTACACTTTACGAACAAAGCATGAACAAAGAGGTGGACAACACACCAATTTTGATGAATTGAGTTAATACAATAAAATAACTACTGATAGATTAGATTTCTGTGAGAAATAACAAACATTGCTTGGGAAAATTGCCGATCCAGAACTGGACCAAAATTAAACTAGGACTAGACTAGAACCAACCAGGTCTGAACCAAGACCAACCCTGAATCAAAATATGTCTAAATCCTAGTTAACCTGGGACTAAACCAGACCAAACCCGGTCCAAACTAGTCCAATCCCAGAAATAAATAAATCAACAAGAGATTTTGTTTTGTTTTCATATTTGGAAGATGGGTCGTGGGCCGGAATAAATCACTTGGAGGGCCTGATTTGGCCCCCGGGCCCTTGAATAGCCCTGAATTAAGTCTTTGTTCAGGCTTCATTAAGCCTAACTAAGATGTAACATTTTGGGTAATGCTTCTTAGTAAACCATTTATACGGCATTAATAAGCATTAGTTATTACTTTTTAAGCACTTATAACGCATTTATAAGCATTTATCACTTTTTTACATGATTTAATAACATTTATATGGTATTGTAAGCCATCTACAAATGCAAGTAAATGCCTTGTAAGTGGTCAAACACATAACTAGTGCTTATTAATGCCTTATAAATGGTTTACGAATGAACCTTATTTTAAAGCTTTACCACATTTTGCATTGAGATAGATGATTTTAGGGACTCCCAAGCAGACATTTTATAAGCAAGAACATTACTTAATTGTGAGTAAAGATGAAGACAAGATAGATGTTTTTAAAATTGCTAAACTTTTGAGGTGCTGAAAATATTACACAAGTTAGCGCAGTGTTCCCTTCGTGATTGCATTGGCTGAGGTTTGCATGGACAACTAATACGGTATCTTCTCATTTCATGGTTGCTCATTTGGGAGTGATAGAACGCATTAGGATACAGTTGGTCTGGAAGGGCAGCACAGGGAGGTCCCAAACATCAGCGCTCTGTTTGCGTACGCTCATGAGCCTGTAGATCATTCCACTCAACTTTATGACTCTTTGCGGGTCTCCTCTTGTTGTCTCTGCTACTGTTGATACGAGGAACGATATATCGGGGGGAAAAAATACAAGGCAATGTTTTCCTGACTGGTCCTGCGATTAAACCGAATTTGCAAATGTCATGGAACAAGTCGGTACTTATTTCAAAACAGGAGCATTATCGAGAAATATCGATCTGCTGAACCAATACAAGAATGACATGCATTTCAGAACATTGTGTCGGTCTAATCTTTAGGTGGTCATCCGTAATAAGAGTGTACTGTAGCAGAGGACCCTATGTAAAGGGCGATTTCCAGTCAATTTGGATTAATCTTGTAGTCCTATAAGAATCTTACTTTTACAATGGTTAATGATGGACCACTAATCTGGGAGATGCAACTATTCTGTAACTAAACCAGGACTGGAGCAGAATGCACCAATACGCCCAAAAATATATATTCATTCGTATTTGTATTTTCATTTTTAATAATTGTATTAATATATATATATATAATAATATATAATATATATATATATATAAAACTTACAAAAGCATATGTTCTTCCTTAGGGATGGGCCAGTATGGGTTTTTTTGTTGCCATATCGATATCCGATATTTGGCTTGCTGCTGTTGCCGATCTGCTGTTGCTGACCCAATCATTTTTTAATTTGAAATTTGAAATTCAAAACGATGTATTTATTGGGGAATAATATCTTTTTAGCATCATTTCTCTTCTATTTACATTTTTACTCTGCCCCAAACATCGGTCTATAGCGATATCGGCAAAAAATTGTTATGCCAATATCAATACTTGAAACCGATATATCACCCATCCCTAGTCTTAATGTGCGCAGGCTTGCATCTCCAAAAACCTGATTCGTACTAGCAGAAGCTTCCACCTGCGTGTTGTTCTTTGACGCAAATCTCCCAATTTACCCAAGCTTGGCACAAAGTACACTTGAACCCTTGTGCCTCTTATCTCTAGCCTGCTACCAGTGCAAGAACAATATCTATTTTCACTGTCCCTGTTGAACATCTGCTAAGAAGGTGGCTTGGCTTCCCTCGTCCTGATGATAAATGACAGCAGACAGCAGCAGATAACCCTCCAGGAGCCAACATTCTGGAACTCCCTGCTGACCTGACACACTGCAGCCTCTGTCCTGTTTGTTTTCTCTCTCCTCCTCTCTCCTCTCTCTTTCTACCATCACTCCAAATTGCCCCAAACCTCGCCTCCTTTAACCCCCCTCCCACCTACCCTTACTGCTACCTTCCCATCCTCTCCCTGCTCTGGTCAGCGATAGAAGGAATAGCAGAAAAAAAAAAAGGGCCCAGAGCGACTTGCGCGCTGTGGGCAACACACCGTTCTTGGCGCCAGTTAGTCGCACAACCGCCCCCACCTTCCAACCCCTCTTTGGAGATTTAGGAGGGTGTGATTCTGCCGACCTGTTGCCAGTGTCTTGCCTTAGAAGAGTGGTTGAAGTGTTATCAGGTAGCAGCGGCGTGGGTCGTGCCAGAAGTCATGTTGGTGCCGCTTGACATTGGCTTCTTTGTTCAAATGGATGGACTTTGAGAGGTTGGGGTGGTTTGGGGCTAAATTGCTGGTTTTGCAGTGGAAGCGATCAGACAGTGGAGGCTATACACGGCAGAAGCATTAGGAGAGCGGGATGTGGCGACCAATTATGAGGAGGTTAAGGAAACATGTAAGTAGATAGGCGGGAGAAATGGTGGGTGAATGTACTAATTGGAATGAGGGCATTGCAACTACACAGTGAGGACTTATTCTACTTTCTTCGAGCGTTTAGAAAGGTAATCTCCTGAACTGTACATTATGTGTCGTTTGAGAAGCCAGGTTAGGACGACCCCTTAAAAGTAAATCTGTTTTTGAAGATGAATATGAAGGAAATAAAATGTGGAAAATCAAACTCAAAAGTTAAAGATGGACCACTGACTCTATATTGTTTGTTTTGTTTCTTGCTTTCTTTCAGCATAAAAATGTCCTTTCTTGCAATAGAATCATTCTAATAATGTTAATCACTCAATTGATTTATATTGAACTTTTGTTGACTCTTGAAGACCAGACCAAATTAAGGCCCTGGAACCAGTTTTTTTGCCCTCAGGCTTAACTGGATTGTCCCAGAATGATTACCAGAAGTACATTTTACTGTAAATTTGAAAATTCTCCACCATCATAACCTTAATATCTAACTTTTTTGGTGTGAAACATGCTTAACGTAAAGGTTCCAGGCATGAAAAAAAGATGTCATGGCTCGGTCAACCCATCCTTGGCTCTCTGCTTGGGAAAAGTTTGGACACCCTTGTTCAAAGACGTTTTCCGCACTTGGTGGTAACTTACTTCCGCACTTGGTGGTAAAACGCATACTTTGGGCCCTTACTCCCATGTTTTCTATAAGTAAAACACACATTACAAACTTTCTGAGGGGCCCTTTCTCATTGGGTCCAGGGTCAATGAGTGATGGAAGTGAGGCTGTTTTAATTTAAAGAGTCTTTCCACAAGAACATAACAACAATAACCCTAACCCATGCGCTAGTCCGAGCGGGAATCAATCCTCTGACTTTCAGTTCGGCGGACGAGTGCTCTAATCCCTGAGCCGCTTAAATTAAATTGTACTCATTCAAGTTGTCAATGGTATCTTTTTGGAAATGTAATTCCCTTTGTCATGTTTCAACAATTGCAATAAACCTGGACCGTATTTGATCTTTAATGCTTAACAACAACGTCGTCGTAAACCTCGCGTAAACATCACGATGGCAACGGGCCGTAGAGGGTTGTGGAGAACACGAGGGAGCAGAGGACGGCGAGGGGAGGCGCGTTGCTTTTACAGCCGGGGAAGCACCAGCAGGCTCTGTTTAATATGAAGTCAAGAACAGATCCAACTGCGTCATTAACTCTCAATTACTGCCATGAGGCTAGCAGGGCCGAGGCTATGTCTAATCTCTGGTTTAGAGCGTAGTCCGTGTGCGAGTTTGCCGTGTGGGGACTGGAGAGTGTTTTGATTGAGAACATATTGCAGAGTTTGGTGTTAAATTAAAACTAGAGCTACAAACACGGAGTTGAATTCGACTTAATAGAATACCATTTCAGTAAGTACATGTAATAGTTGTGTGTGTGATGCAGGACTATGCAAACTGAAAAGTCATAATAAAGGAAGGTATGTAGATGTGAAATGCCGTATGTATTGTCCAGTCTTGAATTCAGACAAGTTGTTCTCATTCTTGGGTATGTTATTTCTCCAGTGTCCTCGATTCCTCACACTCCTCAATAATGACAAAACTACAAAAGTTAAATATTTGTTTGTTTCAGTATTATTAGGATTACCTGAACTGAGTCACTTGTCACTTTCCTATACTGCCACATTCCCGCTGTACATTTGATTGGCCCAACTAATATGCAATGACAATATTTAAAATGAGATAAATAAAAATACTGAGGAAAAATTGTGAACTTATATGCACAATTGTTGTATTCAGAATCTTGTCTCGGCTCGTTCTTGTGGACCCAATCTCGTGTCTTGTTCCTTCCTTCATTCCGAATATTTAACCTTATTATTATTATTATTATTATTATTATTATTATTATTATTATTATTATTATTATTACTATCATTATTATTCTTATTCATCTTGATTATATGCAATTTGTTTGTATATATTTTGCATTTTATTTCAGCTGCCCTACACAATTTTCAATTTCAGAGACAGAATTTAATGTCCACACAGTTTAGTTATGTCTATTTCCCGTAACAGGTTGACAGTTTATACTTTTCTATCGAGCACAAACTGGCACAAGATGGAACAGGGAGGAAGTGCTGAGTGTATGCAGAGACAATTGTATCATCTATAAATCTGGGGCAAGCCCCAAATAAAGTGGAAATGGATTCCCCACATGCTATAAAGGCTTGTCCACAAGGAGGGAACCAGCTGCAGCCTGTTAGGAGCGTTTTGCTTAATTAAATGTTTCTATTAAAAAACAAGTCGATGTGTTTTCTCTAAAGGCTGTCGGTTTGAGAAGTTTAAACACTTGCACTCAACTTCCTCTCTCTCTCTCTCTCTCTCTCTCTCTCTCTCTCTCTCTCTCTCTCTCTCTCTCTCTCTCTCTCTCTCTCTCTCTCTCTCTCTCTCTCTCTCTCTCTCTTCTCTCTCCTCTCTCTCTCTCTCTTCTCTCCTCTCTCTTCTCCTCTCTCTTTCTCTCTCTTTCTCTCTTCTCTCTCTCTTTCTCTCTTCTCTCTCTCTCTCCCCTCTCTCTCCTCTCTCTCTCCTCTCTCTCTCTCTCTCTCTCTGTTTGTTTCTGTGCCTATGAGTTGTGCATGAAATATATCACATCCACACTAAACATACAGACGTGACAAGCACCTATGAAGTCAGCGTGAACAAAGAGAATTTGAACTTGTGACTGAGAGGAAGTTCAAAGTGTTGAGTGGCTGCATGAAGACATTAATCTCAGTATAAACAGTGAGACAATGAGATGTTTGCATTTTTATAGCAGATCTCATTTTCAAAAATTACTCTTCAGTTTAGCCACTCATCCAACAGACTTTCACAAATCTGAAGACAGAATTATTTTGTTTGCATTTATTTTGTTTTGCATTGACATCAAGAAGATAGAAGCAACCCTATAAACACTAGTGTTTATACATAAAGTGGAGATGGTTAAACGTAAAAGCATTCAGGTAATACATTAATAGGGGTTACAAGTTGTTCCTGCCTATGGTAGTGGTTTTCTTACAAAAGAGAATGTTATTCTGTCAACTGGACAAAAGTGTGAATATGTTTCGCCACTCATCCAAGTTGCTTCTTCATCCAAGTTGCTTCGTCAGTTCCTCTGGTGAAACTAACACAAGCTGGGATGATCTGCAGTTAGGTAAGTCTATTGAACTACTCTAAGGTGAGAATTATCACCTGAGATAAATGTATTGACCTTTATTTAACCAGGAAATCCCACTGAGATGTAGCATCTCTTTTTCAAATGAGTCCTAGCTCCAGAGGGGAGGAGCCTATTGTACGTTTTTAGGGGAAACCGGAACACCCGGGGTAAACCTAAGCAGACACGGAGAGAACATGCAAACTTCACACACAAAGGCCGCGCACCACACGGGAATCGATCTCAGGACCGCCTTGCTGTGAAGAGAGAGAGCTAACTGCTACACTAGCCAAAAATGTTCAAGTTGTTCATGCCCTTATGGTTTATCCTGTGGAGCTCAACGATGACCACCCACCAAAGCCTATTTTTATTTTTTCCCATAGAGATTCTGAAAAAATGAATATGAATTTAAAGTTTTCTTTCTGTGTTTTTTGGCATTAAAACAGCCACGTTATGGACATTATTTACCACATGGCTGCTTAGCCTCCATCAAGCCTTTTAACTTAATTAGTTGTTGTTTTTATAAAACTTTATGGCAAAAATAATGGCAAAATTTACGTTCAGAATCACAGCAAACTTCCCTGTTGATCCCATTAGCATACTCTGATTATGCCTATTGTTTCCTTTGTTTTGGTTTAGGCCTGAGGATGGAGTTGTAAATGGGTGACAGGTTGCACCTTGAATCCTCATTTCTGTTCAGAGATGGATTGTCTTTACTGACAAATACAAGACACAGACAATCAACAGCTTCACTTTTGTATATCCTTTGTTTTTTCCATTTGTTATCACTTCTGGCCTAATACAGCAGCCTCTAACAGCAAGCATCTGCAGCTTTGTGCAAGTTTATATGAATGACATCAGACTTTATTGGTCTAGTAATGTTATACTGTTTTAGTTATGAGCGCTGACTTAAAAAGAGAAGGACTACGGTTCTTTGTGGCACAGATAAACAACATAAATTAAACCAAAGTCCAATTTTGTGGATCTCATCACCGGGTATATTTTTGGATACGTGCTAGCATGTAACACAAACCATCTAATTGAGTGGCTAAGTCGTATGTACTACAAGGTCCTTCCTGCTCTGTCTGGTCTATGGGATGCCACAATGACAGTGTTGTTTTATAGGTTTTTCTTTGAGCTTATTCACATTGGACTGGCTCTCTCTCAGTGGGCAGCCCAGAGTTCTTTTTGGCACCCAGAAAGAGAGCCTGGACCTGGGACACATTATGCTCTTCCTTGGACTGCCAGCGAGGTTTACAACGTGGGCACTTTTTGGCTTGGCGTAGGGCAGCTTGGCTTGGCACTGCAAAGGCTGGCAAGTCTATCAATATTGAATTTTAAACCTGATTTTAATGCTGGCGACCTGAAATCCGTTACCTGTGGTATTTACAGACTCATGTCTGTCACCAACAACAACAGTATACTTTTCTCCTGTAATTTTATTAACAAACTTTGCCACTTCAAAGCACCGGTACATCAGAAAACTGGAGCTTTGACATGTTATGCTCAACGTTTATTTACTGTCCCGTGATATAGCAATACTTTGTGGCAAGATTTGTTCTGTGCTGGTAGAGAGGTTGTACCATCAACATTATAGGTTGGTGGGTGAAGAGTCCTTATCAAGATTAGACATTGATTGTATTCAAATAAATGATAATTAACAGTGGACTTAACCAGACTTTTAAAGGGCAAATGTCTAAGTCTAGAAATTAGATTTATCCATTCGAAAACTAGTATAGAAACTAGAAACCAATTTGAGAACGTAGTAGTAATAGTAGTAGTTGTTTTAGATCAGAATTTTTTGGATCAGAATTAGTTTAATACCACATATTAAAATGAAAGAAACAGTCATTTTTTTGTGTTGAAATTTACATTCTATTGTCTGAAAAAGGACTTTATTATGATTGTGTTCCCGGATTCGGTTTTGGATATCCAAATCGAACTTGAAATTTATAGTGTGTGACAACAATACTTCAAACAGTAGTTAATTTAGATATGTCATTACATTAAAAGTGTATATTAGTAGTACAAGTTAGCTCAAGCAAGAAAAGTGGACTAAACTTCCAAATCAGTGAATTCACATTTCTCCTACTCACTTCAAAAAATAACGGTGGTACATTTTTTTTTTTACATTAATTGCTGTTACGATGCAAGAAAATACATTATATGACCAGAGTTTAGTCAACACATACATAATTAAAATCATGCATATGTGTTTAATAGCGTTAAACAGTTTACTACTTAGCATTTTGGCATAGTACTACACATCTGCAGTTGTTCTTGTTCCCCACAGATTGTGCAGTTACTCACACTTTGGTAATGATTCAAGTAGAGCACAGGGAGGCTGAATGGCCCACATGAAACACCAGTATGGGAATGAGTCTGATTGGATAACCCTAAAACTGCATGAACTCCGAAGCAGCTGCTTGGGACCATTATCAGTTGGTGACATGGACGCTCTCAGTACAATGCGCCGTGTATTCAGGCTGTGATGTCTTCTCCCTCTCAAACTGTCCTCCAGAGCTTCCCTCTATTGTGCCTCTTCCCATCCCATCCGCTCATCCTCCTGCGTCTGTGTGAAGGGCCGATTCCCTGCTGGGACGGGTACAGGGATGCCAGGCTCAAGGGCCCCAGGGGAGAGCGCTTTTTGAACCCCTCTTGTCCTCCTGGTTTGATGCAGTGGATCTTTCTGTTGTTGGGTCTCTTTGTCCACAGCCGCAGGAGGTCGATTACTTAAGACCCCAAACTTTTCAAGTCCCTCTTATCCCGCTACCATCCTCTACAGTCGTGGGTACAGCAACAAGAGCACAGTGTCCCGACGTGCAGGCATTGTGCTCGTCAACAAGTTGGTAGTTTCAGTGTATCTCAGGCATTCTGGGTAGTTTGTCTTGATAGTTTTTCCTTTCATTTCATGCAGTGTGAAGTAGTAATGGGTTGATGTGTTTTTTGATTTGATGGATACAAAAGGTTTTTAGGTCTTTATCGTATGAGAATATTTGGGTTGGTGATCATATATTTTTTGCATTATATAGAGTACAATCATCAAACAATATTTTATTTTCATATATTTTATTTATTAACCTTTATTTAAAAAACAAACAAAAAAACATTGAAATCAAAACCTCTTTTTCAAGGGTGACCTAATAATATTCATTGCATTAAATTGCCGTTACTTTCGGATTGTGTATTTATTTCATGGTTTGTTGTCTCCTTGTTGACACACACACTTTGTATTACCATTTGCATTTCTATTGTTATTAAATATCTAAATCTATATCACCGGGAAGAGACCCACGACACGCTGGAGGGACTATGTCTCTCGGCTGCCTGGGAACGCCTCGAGATCCCCCCCGGAAGAGCTGGAGGAAGTGTTTGCAATGCAATAAAGAACTGCATAAAAAAGGTATTGGAAATAAAATCCAAATTATACCATATTGACAGAATAAGTGCAAATACATCAGGATAACATCTGGATATTGCTTATTTGTTACCTCACGATCGGAGCTTGATGCGATACATGTCCTGATATTTGGATATCCCTTAAAAAAACGAATGTCAAAAGCTTATTAATATGATGTTTTGATTATGTAGGATTACAAAATGCCTTGGAATGTCATGTTTACCTTAATATCAGAATAAAGTTGTTCTGTATAAATCACCTTTTCGGCCCAGCAGATTGAGCCTTAATGCAGTAGTCAGCGCACAAATGCCAAGAAGTCTGTCACAAAATATTGCCATTTCGATATTTTGAGTACATTTTGAGTTTTTGAGTATCGTTAAAATGAGTTATTAAAGGAGCATGTGTTATGAGTTCCTGAGTATGAGAAAAGACCCATTTAATTTTTTTCTGAATCACAACTATTCTGGACACTAAACATGCATTATACATTATCACAATTCTAGCTGATTTCAAAATATGAAAGTTCTAAGTAAAAAAAACTGCAGCACAAATTTGGCTAGCAATCAATAGTGTGAATTAATTATGTAAAATTGTTTATTACTTTAAAAAAATACAAACTTGCTTACTCTTCTGGTCAGCCTTTCATCGCAAAACTATTCCATCATTTCCAAACGTATCAGCTTCAAACTGTATTGCAGATGTGCGGACAGTTTCAGAGCACACGTACAGTACACACATTTGCGGTTTACAATGACCAACACATTATATGGTCTAGACTCTGTGTGGTAAAAAGGCTGAGATCATCGATCCATGTGAACAATCATATATGCAGCGAGAGCGGATCACTCAGCTACTCTCCCCAAAGGTCAGCCCGGTGCCTGCGGCGGAGCTGGTGGAGGGTTCAAATGGAGAGAGTGGGGAAAAAGAGGAGGGGAGGTGTCCTGAGAACCAGGGGCAGCCGAGCAGGACGGTCTCCCTGGGTATTTCACCGGGGGGCGCTCTGTTTGGATTTGTGATTTAGGATGTCCACCGGGTCAGAGGGCACAATTATACACACAGGCCGGGGTCAGCCTTGGATTGGCTTTCTCCAGCTCTTCTCGGTTTACCCACGACGCCGTGCTCCCCCCTCAAATAACCACTGCTAAAACACACCTCTGATACTCGAGTAAAATGTCAAGCTACTCACTGATGTTATGCAATTTGCAAACTCCATCCAACAATTTTTACATATATTTCTGCTAACTTATCCAAATCAAAATGCAAAGGGGTAGTCTTGTATAAAAAGCAAAATATTTCATTGAGGGAAACATTTTATGGGAATGCTTGTGAATAAATGGCGACTATTAAAATTATCACATTTTGATAACCGTAATTTTCTCTAAAACACTTGCCTAAATACTTTTTCTTTTTTTTTTACAACAAAAACAGCACATTATTAAATCAAAATGACAAAAACAGAATAAACACTTTCAGATTTTCCACAATTATATCCTTTATTCATAAATATTCTCTTTAAAAAAATAAACATTAAAAAAAATAAATGTAAATCTACTATTAAAATCCTTGTTCGACTAGTTGACCAATCAATAAAAAAAAACGACCAGTCGACTGCTAAAATAATTGTTGGGTGCAGCTGTAAAAGGAAGGTCAATTGAAATGTTGAAGTCCAGCTTTTGCTTACTCAAAAACTCGTATGAACTCAGAACTCTTAATAATTTTCTGTACCTTTTCGAAAGTAAAGATGACGAAAAAGATCTACTACAACTCACACTGACATGCCGTTTTACCTTTAATAACTTCAAATAACCTGAGGCATAGTCGATACTGGAACTATTTTTGAATGTGTTGTTGTTTCTTATGGTGATGTCTCAGCTGGTTGAGGACTAACCTTTGTGTGCTTCTAATCCTTTAATTTACACTCTACCAAAAGCAATACATTAACATTTGCTCAATTTCATATTTACAATTAAAACATGATAACGTAACCGATTGTCAGGGGGACCCACTATGAAACATTTGATAACTTTTTGGGTGGTCCCGACCTCTTGTTTGGGAATCACTCTGTACGCTTATGTGCGCCAGGAAAACCAAATTGCTGCCTTCTCCAATTTGAACAGGATTTACAAAATGCATGTAAATGGGAAAACATTGAATAGTGTGACTGCCGGTTCTCTGGAGAAATGAGATAAAAACTGCATAAAGAGTCTACTTGGAGTTATCTGTGTATGTATATATAATGTACACATGTACTTTTTTACTTTGGCCCTAAAGCATTCAATTGCCCAATGAATATAAATTGAAATACCAAAACACACCACAAGAATTTTGTTGCCACCTCTCCAAAGTTACATCTCTGTGCTTACCCACTGACACTTCTTACCGTAAAGCACTGAAGTTCCTAACAAGAACACGAGTGTGCACACGAACACCCCTGCTCTCTGCTCCGGCCTTCTGAATACATTAATTCATTTACCACTTCGAGGTCGCGAAAGACAAATATTTGCCTCTGCGCATATTTAATATTTATGATGACGAAAGCAAACACGGCTGGGTGGATTGAGTGACACGGAGGGGTCAGCCTCGGGGCTGGGTTATGGTGCGTTTGTGTGCTCTCCTGAGAGTCCGAGTCCACATCACAGGCGCACTGATCGCTGCTCTGCTTGCACTAATGCACATGTGTAAATAGAACACGCTTGGGCAAACTATTTACATGATTTTTTGTATTATGGATTCACAAAGTCAGATCTTGGTGTCTGGTTCTGAGTCTTCTTTTTAAAAAAGCCTGCATATCTAAGCTGTGGTGCAATCAATTTAGGGTTAGGGTCCAATGATCCGTGTAATTTACTCACAATTCAATAAAAAAGTTATGAATATTTTTTATATCATTCAAAATGGTTTGATCCCCTACCTACAGGGTTATTTATGTGAAGTCTTATGTTTGTGTACACCAAATGCCTGCAGGGGGCACAAGGATTCCAGTTAGCCATGTTTCAACTGGCCCTGGTCCCCCAGACTGGTTCACCAAGGTGCACTTTGGGGTGGTTCTTTTAAAGGCGGAGTCCATACTTTTGGCTTGGCTGCTGGTCCAGGGTCAGGGGTCTGCCACGTGAGCAGCCGACATCACCCAAAAATAACAAAAACGTTCTTTATAAAATAACGTTTTTCTTGAAAAATCATTTTTAATCATGAGGCCGATCTCTGCGAATCACAAAAAAAAGTTACGTAATACCAAGTTTATCGCGCTGTGAGACGTGGCTAAAGCTAGCCTAAACAAGGGACTACTTCCGGTTTATCATCAGCTTTTTCTGCATTTATTTCACTTCTTTGCACCTCTACACTGCATTTTTACATCTCTTTATGTATTGCACTGGGTTTGGATAATACTGGATGCATTATTCTCTGGAAATGTGCTGTGCGGCGAAACGGCTGATGCTAACCTGCACGAGCTTTGTCAGTGTGTCAGTTCAACAACAAAAAACGTTACCATCATTGGAAATACAATGGTTTATTATAAGATCAAGTCAGTGTTGGTGAGAAATTATTATTTTCTTTTTCTACCTGCTTTCAGCTTTCCCTCTAAGCCAATCAAATACTCAAAAGCTTTCTGTTAGCCTAAAGCTAAGTTTATGCTTGACACCTCTGTAAAGTCCACGAGGATCCGTGCGGTGCAATTTGGAATACTGAATTACCAAAAGCCTTTTGAGTTCTAGAGATGGGAGATGCTAATGGGAGAAAAATAAAAGCTTAAAAAAAAAACATCCAGTTAGCATAGCATATTAGCATTATGACACAGTTAAATGTTAAAATAAAGTGTGCACATGCTAAAAGTGAAGTGTTTGAACATAATCTGATCTACATTTGTCTAAGTGTGACTTGACATGACCACATACCGGGCGGCCCACATGCATACACGTGTGCCGCAGACCTATATGTTCCAATGAGGTGATCCATTAGGACGGACAGGTTTACGAGCTGGTCTAAGATCTGGATCAATTCACCGCAGATCCCGTTTCCTCCGGACAGATCGCCCTCACCGCTGAATCCGCCCTGAAAGCTGCATGACTAAACGGGCAGTACCTAATCTCTTTTGAACTGCAACCCAATAGACATGGCCTTAAATTGTACTATCAAGTTTGCTGACAAGATCTACTTTCAGATAAGGTTGCGCGTGGGTTTTGATGGATTTATTGCCAGGGCTTATAGATGTGGAAAGAGGTCTGAAAAGGCCTACCTATATTGTTGTAAACTTTGAAGTCAAATAAACCCCTAATTTCAACAAGATTATCATAGAAGCATCAGGAATACTGTTTTTTTACTAGTATGTGGTATGTTGAAATCACGTATTTAGGTTGAATTTTTGAATAATATAATTTTTTTTAACATCAGAAGCAGTTACAAAAAGCTATTTTTTGTGTCATAGAACAGAAACATCACAAACTTCTCTTTTTCTTTGGATGGTGTGGAACATCGCAAAATCTGCTCAGTTCTTCAAACACATTGAAATATATTTACAACTATTAATATAACTATTAACAATACTTTCATCTAAAAAAAACAATCAATACAAAATATAGAATTTATTTGAACCATTATTTAATTTCCATCATTTCAAGTCGGCTGACAGATTATAGCTCCAATAATCCACAACAATTAAAATATGATTCAGTTTTAGATCTTCAGGAAATGTTTTCATTTTTTCAAACTCGACGGTGAACAAGAAGTCTAAATACCTAATTTCGGTGTTGAATTTCGCCTAATACTTCTAACCCCTCAGTGACCTCTGAATCGGCGCATCCTTGAGGAAGCAAACAAGAACGATCTTTAATACACAAAGGCGACCTCCTCACCTTCACCCCTATCTCCACACATTCTGCTCCACGCCCATTCATTCCGAGGAGCTATCATTCCTCTACACTTCCTGCTTTCACCTCCGATAAGTTATTGTTCACATTTGCGGAATGTACACACGGCACGGCTCTGGATGGCGTTCCATTGTTCTGTCCGTTGAATGCATCAGACGGCTTTCTTCTTGTCTCTTCAGATATGAGCAGGGCATAAAGGGGCCTTCATGGCAGAGCGATAAAGGGTGTTTGAGTGGAGCGGAGACAAAAAGTGGAGGAAAACCCTGGGACAATATTTGACGGTGATTCACCTGCACTTCACACCGCTTTGGAGAGATATGTACTTAGTGACCTAGTGGAGGAGAACGCAGGTGTGAGCAGAAATATGTATCTCAATATGTGCATATCGGACTGTTTTTATATTTTGGAAACAGTGAACACTATTGCTAAAAAAAAATAAAAAAAAGTTGGGATGTATAGAGTAGAAAGGTGCTGAATATCACAACACTGCGTTATTAAAACAATAACACATTTCGAAGTGCAAAAAATATCTTGATAAACTATAATATTAAAACGACTTTGAATTCACGTACCCAAACGCCTATAGCTCAAATAGGATTGCGCTACAATAAATTAACAAAAAAAAAAGATGATGCCGTAATGGAAAAGAAAGTGTTCACACGATAAATATTGATCCAAAAAAGATTGTAGCAGCTGCCATTTAATGAACGATAAATCAAAGTTATTGTTGGAGGCCTATGTGTGGCCTATGAGTTCCTTCACACAAATATTAAAATCGACAATGTATTTTAAAGGTGCACTGAGTAATTTGTGTAACTATGTATGTTTCCATGTAGATGTTATTTATTTACCTAGAATGTAAACTTAACATTTTCAGCATTGTGGTTAGATCTGTGGAGAACGAAGAACCAGAACCAGAGAGAAGTTACAAAGTGTACCTTTAACACACGTATTCTGAGTTAGCGATTAGTATTCATGTTGTAATAACTTCAATTGATCTAAATGAATTTGCTACGATAACATTTGTGATTCAGTGTGTTTTAAATGTACATGTGTCGTGTTATTTCAGAATATTGACCATTGCGTTTACGCTTAATTCAGCCGCAGCTATCATACTTGCCAATGTGTAGATGCGTTAAACTCCAAGTTCATGCTAAAATAAAACATTCCACACTCCACTGACAGCACGTTTTTCACAATACGAAAAAGCTGTCCCAATTTGCCAATTAGTGCCTTTCTATAAGCTCTGTGACAGCCCTGGGGACCAATAGGCGTGAGTGATGGAGGACGATATGGCGAAAGACAGGGACCTACTGCTGCCCAGCGGACTCATCATATTAAACATCCGTCTAACTGTGAAGACAAATGGGCGGACGCAGTGTGAACAGAAAGATGGATGAAAAACATTTCAGATTTAGTGGTAGAAAGAGTTGTATTATCTAAAATACACATGATGGAAAGTAAAACGAAAGGGACTTATGGTGGAACCTTGCGGGACACCTTTTTTAAAAAACAGTCTTAGTTACTCAATTTCGTTTTAAATCGAGGTTTACTGCATCAAATCCTGTATTTTCAAGTTGGCAACAAATTGGGTTGTGTTTGCGAACCCAACCACTTTTAGCTCATTTAAAAAGATACTTACTTTTTCCTCCTAGCCACAGCAAACAGCTTAACAAAAGTTTGACCGTCCAACGCTACTTTGTATGTGACGTGTTCTTTCGCCTTTGAAGCCGCCTCAAGTGCCTCTATCTACTTAATTGTGTTTGTGGGAAAGACAATTTGCTTTGTGTATTCAGTTAGAACCGGTAGATTGTTTCAAATGGACCCGGGTCAAGGCCACGTTCATAGCCAGCGCCGGTAGATCCTGCAAGCCCGTGTGGGAATGACCTCAGTGGGGCAGCTGGCAGAACTCCCTCCTCTCCTTTGTCCAAACCCTGGCCATTTGATGCTATTGAAACCGAGCGCGGCAGAAAGAGCAAAGGCAAATGCTAGTGTGAAGGTGCAGAGTGGCGTGATGCAATGCGAGATAGCAGCTGAGACAGAGTGGAGGAATGATTATGTTCACTACCAGCTTGTCTATTATGGCCTTCTATTCTTTAACCATCGCATGCATCCATTTTCCTAATCGCCGGTCCATCCCCTTGTGCCCGTTATGCCACAGGTGGTTGCATGGGGCGGAGGACTTTGGTCAATGTTTTGAAGGGTTTAGCAGTTTCGCACCTGTGGATGTAAAGACAGTTTGTAACCCTATCTCCTGTGCTTTGTGTCTCCTCTTTCGGCGGATTTTGCATATGAACAAATGGGGAAGGGTGTTGAGAAAAGGAGCAGAGAGGATTTGGAAGCGAGCAAGTCCAGGCCCCGCACAGCAGTAGCCCGAGCCGGCAGACGAGGAGTGATTCCATGTGTTAAGATTCTTCGGTTCTCACGGACAGTGCTAATCAAGTGTGTGCACCCTTTGTTAGGCGGGTTCCTCCTAAAGCAGAGCCAAGAAGGTTTCTGTGTGGGGTTTTGGGAGATTTCAAATATACAAGGCTTTTGAAAGGTTTTTAATGAGAAATGAAAACGTCTGATGTAACTTTAGGGGGGGAAACATTGGCTAGTGTGACATGAAATGTGTTTAATTTGAGATATGAATGATGAGTTATTTTGCAAGAACACATATTTCCATTTTGAAAATGTGTCACAAAGTTGAGGAGATTAGTTTAAAAAGTGATGGATTCATATTTCTATTTCACTCAAATAGATTTGGCTTTTGAAAACTTTGCTAGACAAAGAGTAAATTGTAAGCTTTTGACAAATAATTTCAAATGACAAATGTTTTTGCAAATAAACTTTTTTATTTATAAATTTGGTGGTTCAATAGAAACCCTGAACTTGAATATATAACACTTTAAGTCAGCGTTTTTGCACTATATTAACATTTACTCGGATAATCCACCCAACTAACTGTTACATCTGTTCTTCTGTGACTGCTTAAATTAAAATGCGGGATTTTCTGTCCAGCTTTTCAAATTTGCTCCAATTACAACCTAACAATTTCCCACTTGCGAAGGGATAATCATAGATAATTTTGCATGTCATGTTGCTTTTTTGGACGTTCATCTCACCATCAATCTTTCTTGCACTGACTTCCATTAAAAATCCTACTTAGAACTCCCAGAACCACAACATTTCGCTCACTCACTCACCCTACCCCAGTCCAGTCTGATCTGCCTTGCTCACCCTGGCGTGACCTGAACAAGCAGCCAGAGGATCCGCTGTGCTTTTTCGTGTGCGGACGTACATGGAAGGTATAGAGACTCCAAACCAAACCTCAGCCATGCCAGGCCTGTGCGAGAAGGAGGGGCCCCTGTTTGAGGAAGTCATCACAGAGTCCAAATAACAGGGCCGTGTCCGCCTGGGGCCCGCTGTCAGCCCCGTGATCGATGGTCCGGGTCTGGGATGCCTGCCCCGACTGGCCGCTGCTGAACAAAGAGGTGCAAATATAGACACATAGAAGGGGTCATCCTTGTGGTGGTGGGAATGACAGTCAGCCAGACAGGAGGATGGATGGATGAGGCGAGTTTGGGAGGACAGGAGGGTAGCGTTGAGGCCAGCATGTTGATTATAGTCTCCTGTTTGATTGGAAAAACAGACATGTCGTGCTGTTTTATTTCATTTGTAACCAGTCCAGAAATCGCCAGCTCAGAGACAGCGCCGCATTTCAGTGATTGCAGCTCCCGCAGCTGTGGCCACAGGAATGCGGCCTGCTTCGCTCACCCGTCTCTTTCCTCTCTACATCTATCTCTCCTTCAAGCGCTCTCTCGTTTCCTCACCTCTGCGTCCGTGCCCTCCGCGCTCTCTCTCTCTCTCTCTCTCTCTGGCTTAGGGCGATGACTCCAGCTCTTCTGGGAAATCTCTGATTAACACTGAGGCCTTTTCTTAAGCGAGAAGGCAGTCTTATTTCACCTCCCTTCACTCCCTCTGCCTCTTTTAGCATTAGATGTGCTGAGCGCTAGCATCAGCTTGACTTCTGGACACGGGCTGGTTTGGCCCAACATGGAACTCCAACAAAGAGTCTCTGTTGAACCAAAATGGATGGCGATGACACATATTATCCATCTTAAGCCCGTACATAGTCTGTCAACTCCACGTCTGAGAAATGTTACCTTTTTATGTTTTTGGAAGGTCGTGGTTATGGAGTTTTACTTCACGGATGACTGCGGTCTTCAATGCCATCCTGTCTACTATATCTCAGCAACATTATTTCCTAATTTGTTCTCAGTTAAATTAGCGATTAATTGGTTTAACATTGGTTTGGTGCACCTCACTCAAACATTGGGAGGCTGCTATGTTTGGCACTATCCGGAGATCCAGCAAAGTGACTCTGTGTCCCAATGAAAGCAGTGATGACACACATTATCCACAATTGGTACTTTTCCATGCGCTCTCAATAAGAATTGCAACTTGAGCATGTTATGGGAGTGTTTCAGTGCCAGTACATAAGGTCAACCTCTTAGTACCAGGGTTTTGGTGACAGGTTGATGACAGCCATCTTCAAGGCTACAGTAATGGCGTAAGTAGAACTTCTTCAAAATGGATCTACACATTCACGTTTTAAATTATGGACCAACAGATTAAATTTATCTTAGCTTTAGCTGAGGCTTGTTAAAGCATCACGGAGGTGACGCCGCTAGCCTTGGCTCACGAGGATGATGTGACAAAGATTCTTTGTTGAGCCTGAATGAATGGTGATGACACACATTATCCAACTTTACTGAAGCAAAATCATTCCCTAAAGGCAATGACTGCTGGGTATTTATCAGCACTGTTATATGTAGTTATATAAGTCCCAGTTTATTGCCAATGTATGGACGATTTTGATTAGACCTGTGACATGTTAACCAAATGAAATCTTTCAAATGCTTCTTGAGTGATAAGAGTCTAGTCTCATTTGCCAGCTTCACGTCTTCGTTTCAATAACACACTAATTCTAAGGCAAAAAAAACATAACTTCAGTGTTGGTGATGTATTGAAATCCGTGTCCTGCTTCTACACCTCGAAGGTACTTATACTGTAAGTACCTCGGGTATTGCAGATACAAAGTGACGTATTTTGTCATTCACCTGCGTTACTGCAACTTGAATAAATAAAGTCATAAAAGAGGTCATTCTGCTCTCAAATTGGCAAAGTTATCTGGAATGTGCTGGCTTATATTAACCTTCAAATGATTTATGAACGTACTAACAAAACAACGCAGAAATAATAATCTAAATGAAAACTGATTTTGAAAGGCTTCATCAATTTAAAAGTCCGCTATGTAACTTTTTTTCTGGTTAGGGTTTACTTGTCTCCATGGAGATGTTATTGCTTTACCTGGAATCTTACACAGTATAGCATTAAACTTATTTGTCTTGCATCTACTCAATTGCAATTGTTTTATTGATTAAAAAATAGCCAGAAACGCATGTATTCTTTTTCTGCAGATCTGACCTGTAGCTTGGTTTTGTGACATCATCCTCTTGTCTCCATGGAGATCGACGTGTAAGTGGTGGACCCCCAACCAGAAAAGTTACACAGTGCACCTTGAATTGGTTTATTTGCATTTATATTTGCCTTGTTTATTTTCTATTCTACTTATGCTGTGGAATGGAAAATAGGCGTGGTAAGTGTTAACAACATTACTAAGTGTCATTGTTCCAAATTGGATGTAGCCTCACTCCTTTCGTTGCAGTCTGAAGTCTAGCCCTCATAAAGATGGAGAGGTGTTCTGTCATCAGGGTCCTCATTGTTGTCTTTCTCTGCATATATAAGTCAAAGTGTGCGGCTTGGATGTACTTGACCCCTGCCCCCTCCTCTTCTCTCCAACACTCCTCCACTCCACTCGCTCCCCTGTCCACTTGTTTTCTTCGCCTGGGTCCTTCTCATGTGCGTGCGGTCCGGTCTTACCACCTTGTCTTATCGGGGTTTGCAGGAAAAAGATTGAGTTGGGTTTCACTGCACTTGGCATGAGTGAAGTTTGTCAATAAGATGCAAGGATTCATGGGGTCTGGAGGAGAGCTAGTCAAGTCTTTTGTAATAGCAACTCTTTACCATCAACTTTAATGTTTTAATTTAATCACATTTTTCTTTTTCTTTTTTATATATTTAAATTTTAATTGAGGGAGCTGGGAATTTTGAGACACCAATTGAATTTCTTTTTAATTCATGTTGTTTTGAGATTGGTTCAATACATAAATAATCAAAGAGGTAAACTCTTTGATTATTTATGTATGAGGTTTTCTACTAAAGGGATTTAAGTTCTATTTCAAGACCATTAAGCAAAAGTTGTTTGGAAACCTTACTTTGAAAAATGTTGCTCTATCTACAGCTCTGTTTTACTGTATCCCATGTACAAGATTTCCCCCCCCCAACCAGAAAATATCTTCTTCAAACCCCCCACAATCGTTCACTGTTGTTATGACAAAGCCTGTGCTTGTTTGTCTCGAAAATGCAAATACTCTCTGGCAGCTGTGATGTACTTTTGTGGAGTACTTTTTGAATAGTGCCTTCTGTATTTTACCCAGGCTAAAGGGTGTCTTCTTTTCCAATAATTAACACGGGAAATGAGTGGACTTCCAGCTGCAGTTGAAGGAAATGACCTATAAGACACATGAGTGAATACGTGTGGTCCAGTGTGTCATTCTTTATTTGACCACTGTTGGCTCACTAGACAAACTGGTGTCACGTCCTGTCTGGTGCGCTTGTGTTATTCATGAAATCATAAATGTGTAGTGAATGAATGACCTGTTAAGAGGGAAAGGAAAAGCAGCAACACCACCACAGTTACTCATTCATGGCTAAAACTCTTCTTTAAATAATAAAATAAACTCATTTTCTTAAACAAACTCGAATCATTTGATCTGGTTTGATGTTATTCATTCTAGTTTCCAGTGCAGCTTCCAATCAAACTTTGCATTTACAGAATGGGTTTTAACAGTCCATCCAATACATTACTTTTTACTCATGCTGAGGCCCCGAAACAGGTCGAAACGTTTCAGTATTAATGTGTGTGACATTTTGAGTACTTGTACCATCTTTAAATTTTTTTCTTTTAGGGTACATGCATCAAAATGTATTCAGCAAGTTAAATAGTGTATCGGTACCCACAATGCAATCAGCTTAATGCGCCAACACACCAAGCTCATTATCCAAACGCCTTCAAACTCTTTTCCTCCTCGCCCTTCGCTCTTAATGTCGCTTTCAGTAGCCCTTTGTCAGCTGCTGTTTGGCGCTCTGTATTCTTGCAGGTGGGCCGTGCTGGGCGAGGAATGCTGATCAGACTCCCAATGTACTCACTCGCCTTGTACATGTACCGTATGTGTGTGCTGCTGCTTTAATACCCCACACATCATTTGGTCTGCTGCTCTAAAACAAAAAGGGCTCTCGTCCAGTTGACTCCCACGAGACCTGCACCTTTCCTCCAACGAAAACATGCCGCTCTCCAGGTCTCTCCGACTCTCACTACTTTGCGGAGGGGGTCAAAGTAGTTAACTAGTGGCAGCCTTTCCAATGGGCCCTTGCTCCCGACTTCAAACGGAGCACATTATGGCCAGGATATTGCATTGTAAGGTTCCTGAGCACGGCTGGGTTGCAGAGTGGAGGCTGTGTATTGAGGCCATTAGACCCCTAAACCAATACTAATGAAGCTGTTTCCTGTACAAACGAAATAGCCCGGTTAAGATCCCATTCGAAGACAACGAGAATTTTCCAACCTAGGCTTCCAAGTGGAATTTTGTCTGTTCGGAAAAGTTAATTACGCATGATTAATAGAGCATTTTCTACCCCGTAGCGCGACGATATCTGAAGCTTGTCTTAAGGCTTGTCGGCCCCAATTCGAGCTGAATAAGTATTTATGTGATCGCATGTGATGGGCCTCCTCTCTGCAGCGCTGGCCCTCATCAATCAAGCCCGTGGCGCTCGCAGTACTGGGAAATTGGTCTATCAGCTACACCACCTCAACCCTCCTACCGCCCCACCCCATCTCAGTACCAACCAGCCAACCAACACCCCCCAATCCCTCCCAATTCAATCAGGCCCGAGGCTACAATGCTTCTTTAGCTCTTACTTCTGACCAACGCAGGGGTCATGGTGGGTAGGGGGTAGCAGAGGAAGGTGGGAGACGGAGAGAGGGGGGGGGTTAGCCAGAGCCGAACCCATCCATTACGGCTCTTGTTTCTCGCAGTGGCAGCCGGACGACGGGATTCTATTAAGAGCTCGCGTCTATTCAGCAGTGAGATTACACCAGAGTACACCTAAAGGAGAGGCAACCCCCGGAGTTGGGTGCCGACGAGCCCAGAGCACGGCTGCATTAAGGGGTCTGGAAGAACAAACCCTCCCTTTCTCCAATCAAGGCACCTCCCCCCCCCCCTCCAACCTCAGCTTGTGTTTTTGTACACTTCCCAGCTGTAGTGGTTGCTTTCTCGGACGACAGCGGGAACGACAATAATAACTAAAGCAGAGAATGGGAGCGAGACAAAAAAGAGGAACTGACAGAAGGAGAAGGGCTACAGAGGAATGAAAATAGACGAGCATATGGGAGGAACTGGTCGAGGTGTTAAGGACCGGGAAACATGGAGCCATTTGGTATAACTGTAAAGTAATTGATATTTACCAGCCGTATTTCCGACAAACAGCACCAGGGCAGCTGTGACTATGAATATAGATTATCACCACCAAGTATGCATAGGTAGTTAAAACCAGTGTATTACATTTTGACCATCTTAAAAATGAGAACGCCTATCTCAGTGACTTTGGGCCTTAGGCGGGGTACACAGAATGAATTAATTAAAAACTTTTTGCAGTGCTTGAAATGTATTCGTCACTCCTCAATTCTTTACCACGTTGCACAACTGTCAGGGGCCAGAGTGGGGTTTTGACGTCATGCTAACCGGTTTTAATCCCTGTTTCGCGGGCAATAAAATGCTAGATGCAGGCTAGCACACAGCGATCTCATTTTGACACTAACATTTAAA
This sequence comes from Chaenogobius annularis, assembly GCA_015082035.1. Taxonomy (NCBI): domain Eukaryota; kingdom Metazoa; phylum Chordata; class Actinopteri; order Gobiiformes; family Gobiidae; genus Chaenogobius; species Chaenogobius annularis. The sequence goes on along the minus strand of BJKM01000011.1, from coordinate 2,118,355 downwards.
AAGGAATGAAAGGATATACTTCGGTGCACAGATCGCGGCAGGTAAAGACATCCATGATTGAATGAAGTGACTGATGGACGATTCCATGCATTCTTATGGTTTAAAAGGTGATTCGTTGAGAGGAGAAGCTAGAAGACACCCACGTTGTAAGCATGTGCTACCTTCAATTTATAAAGCTTTCTGTAACCCCTGTTTGCACTTTGAAGACAGAGACAAATAGAAGGACCTGACTAACACTTTGAACTATCTCTGTCTCCATTATAAACACACTTAAACAGGGACCATCGCGGGTAGTAAACACGCAACCACTCCTCCAACCATTCAGAAGTCCATTTATCTAACAGCTGTCTCTACAAGCTCTTCATTTGCTTAATATGTGTTAGCACTCGAGAGGGGGGCAGGCTCTGGTTGTAACCCCCAGTGAGATGGATGAGGGTCTTCCTGTCACGGCGAAGGAGAGAGGCGGCATTACTGTCAAACAAACAGAAATATAATATGCAGCCTGGTATTGAGATGTCCGCGCTGAGTACATACGATGGGGTACTTGATTATGAGAGGGGCTCTTCATCTTATAAACAAGCGGAGAGTGGAGGGATTTGTCAGGGGAGAGAGAGGCGAGGGTGTGAGGAAGGTGGAAAGTCCGTGGACCATAAAAGAATCTATGGGTTATATTTTTAAAGATGTTCAAAGTAAGGAAGAGGCAGGTGTTGTCTTATGTTGTATAGGCTTTTATTAGCATATCAATCCATAATTTTTTTTATTTTGGATACTTAAAAGGACAGCACACAGACATGCTTACTATCATTGGAGTTGGAAGTATTCTGTCTAGTTACTCTGCTTTGTCATTGAATTAGGATACATTTCAGAATATCAAACTGTTTTCATCTGTCTTTTAAGTTCTAAAGAAATGCTTAAGAAAGACTGTGACCGTGACATCCAAGCTGCTGGGTCTGAAGCTGCCCTGGCTGGAAGTGATCTATTCAGAGAAAGCGGCCCAAAAGATCCTCTCTGACAATAGACATCCTCTTTTCTCTGAGCTTTTCCTCCGGCCACCGCTTCTGCCTCCTCTGTTTCGGAAAAATAGATCCAAGTTTTCATCCATTCCACGAACAATAACATTTCTGAATGTCTAGGTTGTTCACTGCGGTTAGATTAATCTTAGGTTACAATGTTTTTATGTGTGAAAGTGTGAAAGTGAAGACAGTCATGTGAATGTGAATTTGCTGCAAACCAATTTATCTACAGGGAGAATAAAAGTCTTCTAGCTATCTATCTAGATGGAGAGAAGTAAACTAAATGTATGTAGTTTATGTTTCTTGAAACTTAATTATTGAAAAATTGGATAATTGTTTTATGAGTATATTTGATATATAGCCTTCATAATAGTACTTAGTTTCCTTTTGATACTGATGACTCAGTAACCACGTGATGAACTGGCAAAGGTTTCATGCTCACTTATTGTTTACCTTAATAACCTCCTCATTGTAAAAGCTTTGTTCAGTAAACTCTGACTATTTTGTTGATTTAATAGTTCTATTCACATTGGATGTTAACAATACAGGGATAGGTCAGAGTTGTTCTAATCTATATTTACGTCCACTTCACTGCTTTGATACTCCCATTTCTTTGTAGGATAAATAATGTAATAAATGGTCTCAGCTCAAGTATTAAAAAGTGTTAAACCATGAAAAAGTGAAATTCTTTGCATGTTTGTAATTGCATTTGTTGGACTGATTATGTGTTATTACCAAATCGGCGTTTGAAAATGAATATTGCAGCTAAACTTTGTAAGGGATGTCATTCCACCATCATCAATATGAGCTTGACGTTCTCCAAACTGTGATGCATGAGTGTGAGAGCAAATGGAGACAAATCATGTCTTTGAAACATCTACCTACAGCCAGGAAGTATCAGGTTCTTTACAAATGACTTAGGCAGGAAGTCATGGACAAGACACCAAGTATATTTAAAGTGTAAGGTGTCCATGTGTGCCTGAGAATATTTCTGGAGTTGGCGACTGACTATGTAGCTGGTTAACAGGATCGGAATGCTTCTTTTTGGGGCAGCGTAATCAGCACCTACTTCCTCTGATTGAGCGCAGAGGGCTCGCTCTCCGCCTCTTTTGTTTGGGACGGGGCGCGCTGACAGCACAGAGGAAACAGCCGTCCCGATGGCCAGGGGAGATGTTGAAAGTGCATAAACAGTGAATCCAGGAGTGGGCACAAAGAGTACGCAAGGTACCACAAGTGACTTGGCTCTACACAACTGGGTTTCTTTTGGCTGCTTCCATGTTTTCTAAATAAACAATTACACTAACGCTAACTAATGCTGGATGCTACACATTGCATTATTCATACTCTTCCAACAGCCAAAACGTGCAATCTGCATCAACAATCTTTCCGACCACCAATAAGCACTTAATGTCTGGTGTCTTTTATTTGTGACAAACCCAAATAGACATTGGTACAACAAACATGGAAAGTTATTCCCTCAATTTTGTTGGGATGTTTTTAATTGGGTTCCATTTAATCATTTTATAGCATTTATTTCCCAGGGGACAGGTTTGAGTGGAAGCTGCAGCCCGCTGAAAAAAGCAAAACTTAACCATGGGAAACATGTGTCTCGTACAAGTGGTGTAATTTCCCAACATGAGGCAAGTTGGGTGAAAACTAGAATATGCAGCACTTTGTCATCTGCCCCTCTAGAATTTAGAACTTAGGTAAAAAGTTAATGGGAATCTTTTTTTTTTTTTTTTTTTACTTTATGCATGTTTGGGGGGTTGTCACAAATACACCAATAAGGTCCAAATGAGGATAATCTATCCAATAGGGTTCAAAAGCATATTGCATATTTATTTAGAAAAGTGTATATTATTATTATTTTTTTAAACATAAATTTAGTTTTAGCTGCTTACTCTTCTTTTTTTTAGGTTGTTCTTACACTGGTTTAGATCTAGTTTGGCCTGGTTAGTTCTTAACATGTAGGCTTAACATATAGCATCAATCAACCAAGTTTCAATCCAATTCCATGATTCTTTTCTATTGTGTTTAATGCAAAAGGGTTCTGTTGTGGCCCGAGTTTTCCATGCCTCCTTGTTTGGGCGTCCAATTAAGTAAAAATCACCATTAAAATTGGGAATACATTCAAACGTACAAAAGTGCCCAATGTTCCAACGCGGGATTGAACCAAAACTTTCTTTATGAGTCTGACGCTATAGGATGCATAACCACTGCTAAGGTTCAGTGGTTATGAGTATGTTGTTGTTTGTGTGAATTTAATGGTTCAATTATACAGCGTGTACCTAGGAACTTACCGGATAGTTTAGTGAAATTACTTAAATCATAAAATAACTCATCGTTGCCTGAAAACAATTTTGACTTCAGCCATGCCACGTCTGCTATTCTTCCACTGCACCTTCTCCTCTGTCAACCCACTCATCACAACCACCGCTCTCCAACTTTTGTCTTTGTTAAATGTTGTGTGACAATGAGATTTTCCAAAGTGCCATCAGGATAAAAGGATTGCGTAGAGAGAGATGGTCCTGGTCATAGTCCAGCAGTTCCTCACCAGCGCTGCAGCCTCAGATATATCTCCTCTCTGTCTGTGGAGCACTCCATTCACCTCCATCATCTACCCTCGACAGACCTCCAGTGTAAGGGACCCGGCTCCAATCGATCCCCACTGCAGCAGCTCGGCCCGGGCAGACACCGGCGCATGATTGATCCCTAAATCAGTCGCTCACTACCCGGCGCGTAAAAACCATAACAGCCCATCATAAAAGCTGATTTATCTCAGCCTGGCCCGGTGCCTCACGGTTAGAATATTAACCCCAAAAGTGTGTGACACCGGAGTGATTGGTTTGGAATTGAACCATCTTTCGCGGGAGAGTCGTGGAGATGTCTGATGGTTCGTGTCACGCGGACGGTTGCGGAGCTAAAAGAGCGTTATCTTAAAAGAATGAGTCTGCTTCAAGAACGCCAAGTCCTAAGACACAAAAGAAAACAAATACTGGAAATAAAATTTGAAAGTCGTGCATTTTGAAACATGCATTAAATGGATCAATTATTTTTGAATGTTTCTTTCAAAGTTATCTTTAAACTCGGGATGTCAAGATTATTAGGTTAATCAATAACCGTGATTATTCAGGTCGCAACATAATTGAACAACCCAGAAATAATAATCAGGACAATTTTAATAGCAAAGTCTTTTTAGTTAAATCTATCGCCAAAAAATAGACTTAAATGTAAAATAACTTTTTTATCTGGCTGTTTTTCCCACATCTAACTTCATTTTATCATTCAGAAAGTTTCAATTCATAAGGTCGGTCACAAACTGGAGGAAAAGTAACGGAAATTAAGGAAGATTTCACTGTTGTTTAGTTACAGTCTCAATAATCGTGAATAATCGTTAAATCGTGATGTTTTTTCCCACAATAATCGTAACTCTAAACTTTGAGATAACGACATCCCTACTTTAAACTATACAAGTGACAAAAAGTTGCAAATGTGGTTTGATCTGTGTGGTCAAAAAGGTCATTGGCGCAAATAGGCAGCCAGGTTTCTGTCAATCAGGTCAAGGGCAGCTGTGACTAGAGCTCAACAGTCCCATCCAATCTCACAGGTTACGGCAGCAAAATTCCCATTAAATTACCCCATAGACTTTAAAAACAATGATTAAAATTATAATATATAACATTAAAATCTTCCTTGGGGCTAATTGGCGATATGGTTCTACAATGACCACAGAACACATTCGGGAAATGAATGGTATGACACGAGAATATATATATATGTGTGTGTGTTATATATTATATATAGAGAGATGCAAGACAATGGTAATGGTATATAATGATTGCTATTCTTAAAAAAGATGACTATATCTACATGTACGTCAATATATGTGATGATGGTGATGATAATGCAACACACTTCTACTCGTTTGAATGCAGCACACACACTCACACACACATATGCGCAAAAAACATAAACACACACAAACACACGTACATTCACACATACAACCACACGCGTACACGTACAAAACACACACATACAATTACCCTGCTCTGAGTTGTCCCTCTACTTGTATAATGTCTGTATTGTTGTAAATTAATTTTTTTTTTTTTTTTTTTTCAATACTCCAAAGTCTTATGCCAAAGAAAACTGAATTATTTCAACGGAGAAAAGTTTTTAAGAGTGAATACATTTTGCCACTCATCCAAGTCGCCTTCTTCAGTTCCTTTGACAAGGTTTGGTGAGCCTTGATATTGTCCGATGGAGGAGTTACTTAAAATTCCCACACAATATTTGTTTACAGTAAAGATATCAATAGACTGGCTAACAGATACTTCCAACTACACAACTTGGATGTGTTACTTTCAGCGTTAGCGCATCGCTTCAGACAGATTAAGACTCACAGACACATTGTCAAATGAACAACATGGGATGAGTGGCAAAAGTGTTGTCTTTTGTCTCTATATAACCACCTGAACGACTGAGGGAATTACACAGACACCCAATCCTATATGTCAGTTACTTTTTCTGATTTATACATGAAATGATTCAATTCCCTAGTTTTACCCAGTTGCTGTTCACTTCAGACCTTTGCTCAACGCCAGGATAAGCTCGCAGTCCTACAGCAGGTCGGTTAATCTAATGCATTCTAACTGGGGCCTCTTTGGATGCTCCTGAAAACCAGTGGAGCCTTTAACAGTCTTCACTTAAAATACACTGTGTTATGTGTGAGCTCCCACCTCCCCGAATCGAAGCAGTTGCAGCCTGATTTGTTGTTCGCCTGGTTAATTCTGACTTTAATCACAGCCACAAACACAGAGAAAGACCTGTACAATGTATTTCTGGTGGAGGGGGAGGGGTCAGAGGAGAGGGGAGGTCCAGGGTGACGGTGGGACGGGAGGGAGGCTTCTGTGTTAGACAAATCTGCTTACACTTTGCACTTACTCAACGACATTTCCTCACTTTCTCGCGTTGCCAGCGTGGACCACTTGTAAATATTTGGATGCGAAATGGCCAATAGTTTCACTTGTCATGTTCGATGTGGTTTATATTCGGTAAAAACGGTGTAAGTTTCCTTTCATCTGGCCCGTAACACTCCATAAACGCAAACTCAACACACAGCACTGTGTGTTTCTCGGTTTTTCTAAATCTTTACATACGTTTTTTTTCTCAGTTGTCTTTTGTAGTATTGGCTTTTCTTGATCGCTTCACTTTAGGAAAACATTTTTAACTTTATTGGTGTTAAAGGTTGGCAATCGACATTATAATGGAGCAAAGTATTAATAAGAGTACGCTTAGTGGTTTGGGTTGGTATTGTGGATATCCAAGGGTTCAGAATGAGGAAAAGTTATGACAGTTGCCATCCCATTAACAATTCAGACAAAATTATGACTTTTGAATGGTCAAGCATCCTCAAAATGGCACCATATACTAACAAACATTTACTAACATACAATTGTTTTTGGGAGGTGTTTTGCAGTAAGTTCTAAGCATTTACTTTACAGAAGGATTCATTCACATAAGGAAACCAGATGCTCTTCCAAAGCTTCCACAGCGTTGAATCTTTCCTTTCATTTTCCACTCCATTTTTTCATCAACTCAATAAAAAAATATTTTCAAGTGAGATTTAAGATGCTAAATGCTAAACTTAGCGTCTATATTCAACGGTATTCTGACAATATGGAGTGATAAATGTTGGGGAAATTCAGGTAAAGTGGGACGATTTAGCATTTGAATATTTTTTAAAAGCCACACATCAATTATGTTCTCAAATTTGCTTGGGGTAGAGGAGTTTTTGGTGTGTTTTGGACTTAAAACAAATAGAAAACACACAATAAATGCTAGTCGAATATATACATTTGGAGGTTTGATGCTATTACCAAAAAGTGTTCTACTTTACCTGAATTCATCCTATTAAAAGTGACCCAGCAGTTTATGGAGTTATTCTGTCGCTCTCTTGTTTACTTTGTTTCATTGTTTTTCCTATGCACGAACATAGATTTGAAATAGAACGCAAGGTAACACATGTATTTGAAGTTCTAATATTATCGAAGAACCTTCCCTCTGCGTTGGTACAGCTTTGATTTCCTGTTTGCTCTGTGATACCCAACCATATCTAACATGACAGCCTTTCTTTCCGGCATGTGTCTACTTCTGATATCCACCTACATTAAAATATTAGCCTTCCAATTGGACACAGTCTATAAAGAACACATTGTCTCCGTATCACATCCTTATCCTTTTTTTTAAACGTGAGCCTCTAGCCCCTCGCACTTAAAACAGCCTTTTAAAGATGATATCTACGAGCCAATTTGTTCACCCTGCGGCAACCCTGCAACATGCTCTAATTACCTACGCCGTTTTGAGGGGTTTTTTTCCCCTTTGGAATGGGATGTTGAAGTTTCCAAGATGTCCCGTGAGGCATAGGAGATGTGTGCTCGTTGAATTTATGCTCCGAAAGCGTGAACTCTGACCTCCAGGGGGGCTTTATGGTACCCCGAAGCCCACGTACAGTGTGGGCTGGCGGGGTGAGGCTCGGAGGAAGCGCTGTCTGTAGTATTTTCTGTACATCTAAAGCTCTTCGCACCTCTCTCCTGTCGCTGCGCATGACCTCCATAACCTTCTCCAGCCGCATTCCACAGGTTTTTCTTGTTTTTCACGCGTGCATAAAGTCACATTTTTGTTTGCTAATGTCAGTTTGATTGTTGTTCAAGACATCAAGATATTTAAATGGCTGGAGTAAGTCGTAACTGCAGAAAAACACGCAGTCGATGCAATATATGAATGTATATGTTAATTCAGCAATGCGGTTAATAATAAACGAGTTTTTGTTCATTCGATTTCCAGATAATATGATTCATTATGACGATTTAAAAAGATATTTGAAAGCAATTAATCATAAATCAAATGAACAAAAAAAGAACAAAAGCTTGGATTTACAAAGCAATGTTGCGTCCAATTTCTCATTCATTACAAGCTGAAGCAACAAGCAGCAACATGCAAAAACCTTAACCGTGCACTTATATTTAGAGAGAATCCATAAACCAAAGAGTGTATGCCAAGATTACAGCCAATGCCAATACCGATATTTTAATCCAGAGCAGCCGATTCCCAATAACCTCTGACGATATTTATGTTGGGCCAGCTTTGATAATTCCCCCCCAAAACAAGGAAATGACTACTAACTTAATTACAATCTATTCTCACGGTTATACATAAAAAAAATGTGCAGTAAAAAAAATTATAGATTTTTACATCCACAACTCCTAATGCAGCACTGTAATCCCATTCGGTGCAATGCCATCGTCTTTATTAAGTGTTAAAATAAAGTCTTTCTTTTAAGCAATCGCCGAACCAAATTTGCGGGAAATGTAAAGCTGATAACCGAAAGAAGGAGTGCAAATATCCTCCCATATATCGGTCTAATTAACATGTGTTTTCTGGACATCCATCATGCGATCATTAAACAAGTACAGAACATCACACAACGTGTACATGGCGAAAACGCGTGACGGTGACATTCTCATCACTCATCTCCACTTGGCCCTGCAGTCTGCTGTCAAACAGACACTGTGACAGGGCGCTACCTCAGCAGAACGCACGGGGGCCTTTTCTCTCTTAGGCCCTCGGATTTGTCAAGAAACCATCTCTCTCCTTTTTTTTTTTCTTCTTCTTTCTCTCCTCCATTCTTCCCTGGTGTGTATGTGTATGTGTATGTGTGTGTGTGTGTGTGTGTGTGTGCGCGCGCGTCGGTATGCCTGGCTGACCTCCGGCAAATGAAAATAATCCAAAGTAATTAGAAGTGAGGCCGGGTCTGGTCACGTGGGAGGGGCCTGGAGGAGAGAGCCGCGCTGGATGAGGGAGAGGTGGAGGAGGAGGAGGAGGAGAGCGAGGCGGAGGAGGGTGAGGGGAGCTGACCTTGTCCACATAAAGCAGTGATTTATGAAGTGTAGGGCACAGCAGCGGGGCTTCTGTCTCCTCCCGCAGAACCAAATTACTGAGGTGGAGATTAACACGCCGGGCAGCACAACGGGCCCACTTCCCAGACGCGAGGAAATTTTGTATTTACATGTTCCCCCCCTTCATTTCCTCTGCTCGGGAGGGAACGCTGATTGCTTGGTATCACTGCCGTGCCAAACGACTACATATATGTACAATTATGTAAACGTGATGGACAGACATGTCAAAGGGGAGTTGTCTGAGCAGTACAAAAGGAAAAGCACTTTACTTTACAGTGGATGCTTTTTTACTTTAATTTCACTTGAGAAATGTCTGAAGGTTTATGTCTTAGCATGGTCTTCATCGTGACGTTCTGCCTGAAGTTTCTGAGTTCAAGTCCCAGCTTTGAGCCATAAAATAAAGGACAAAAACATTGACAAAATTGATTCAGTCGCTTTTGTTGACCAAAGAATCTGTCAATTCCTGATACATTACATCACATTTGAAATAAGTTCTTAAAATATGTGTAAAATAGCCTACTTTTTTTACTCTAAAAATACATTTTAAAGGGGTACTTCCTTTACTTTGACTTAATCACACGTGTTATCTAATACTTTAGGTTTTTAGTCATCATGCTTCGATATTTGAGGCTTCTTGTGCCATCACTTCATCTAAACTAACTCTAGATGTTGCAAAAATTGTGTTTTATACTGTCGGTGTAATCCCTCATTCGTCCAGGAGTGTTCCATTGTAGAAAAAAATTCACATCAGGACTAAAATGGGCTCAATTTAAGACCAGAGAATGACACATGTGAACGCACTCTAAATCATTCGAGGGAAATGAACTGTTGGGATTTGACTAGCCTATTTGTTTTGCTTATAGATTTGTTGTTGTTTTTTTTGCGTGCGTAAAGTTGGTTTTGTGCGTAAATTCGAATGTGACCGCTTCCTTATCTCTCCTCCACTCCTCTCTCGCGCTCTGAGGAGGGAGGATGTACTGGAATGCGCTGCGCTCCGCTCCACAGGCCTGGCTGGCTGCTGTAATGCGCTGTTTCCATGCGCCCTGCCTCCGTGTGCCTGCCTGTGTACAGCCTCTGTGCGCGCTCCGGCTGCCACACACGGGAATCCCCTCCTCCCGTGCCATCACCATCACCAATGAACCTAAGCTGCAACATCCCAAAACGACTTCAAGGGAACAAAACTTCGACTTGTTTAAAAGACAAACGCATCATATTTGCCTGTGACGCGCTGCGAATCACTCCGCTGCTTTCAATGCGCGTGAGGGAACTGCAGAAACAAACACGACAGCCGTGGGGCAATTGAATTCAAGAGATTAAAAAAAATTCAAAAACAAGCAGTTTAAGATTTTCTCAGCACTTTAAAGCGTTGCTACTTTTCTCTTATGAACAAGAAAGAAGCTGAAAGTGCCGTGATATCGCCTCGTCTGCGCTCGACGTGCCCCGGAGCCCGTTTTGGTTTGTAATTCGTTGATAAACAGCTGTTTTTTCACGCCGTGTTGTGATTATTATGACAACAGCGTGACAGCGTAATTCAGATAAAACACTCTTTTTTTCCCTTTTTTTTTCATCTGCGCACATCTCTCTGTTATTTACTTTGCATCTAATAATAAATATCTTTGGAATAAAACAAATCACACACGTAAACAGCCCGCATTTGTTCCAGTTACGCGCGTCCATAACGTTCAAGTCGACACTTTTATGCTTTTGATTTTTGACACTGAAGTTGTTTGGGAAATGAATTGTTGTGCGTTGTTACACAGGTCAACAAGGTCAAAAATGTTTAGTGTTTCTTCAATTTTAAGTTAAGTTTATTTGCCTTCATGTTGAGGTCAATAAAAAAATTGCCTCTTTTTTTCTTTTACCAAAACATGTTTTAATACTATTACAAAAGTTATAGAGCATTAATGAAAGAATTACTACTGTTATGACGTTATTTTTACGTGGCCAAATCTGTTGGTTCAAGATAATATACAGTTTCCTTTGTCCCAGTGACATTTAAAGCATATATTGGAGGTTTTTTTAACGACGTTACAGGTGTGCACTTTGACATAACAACTAAAACCAGCACTGCTTGACATGTGAGGTGAAGCAGGCACGCAGAACAGAACCGCTCAGAGCTTGCTCGTTTCAGTTGTGCGCGCCATCTTCTGGAAGGGCAAAGAAACGCAATCTGGCTCCGGTCACTTTACGCGCTCCTCCTGTTGCACCCACCCCTCCCCTCACCCCATCCCCCCGCACACTTCACCTCACAAACCCGCGTGTTTATCCGTGGTTTTCTCACAAATTTCCTCCTTTTTGTGCTTGTCTCCCTCCATCGAAATCCTCCATCAGACTCCGAGAGCTGCAGCCGCTGCTCCTCCACCACCAGCAGCAGCAGCAGCGGCAGCAGCAATCACTTTCCCAGATTACTTGTATTTAAAACACAATGCATCATAAAACAAATCCCTCATCCTGACAGGAAGAAAATAGAACAGCTCATTCGACTTGAGCTTTCCCCAATTTATGGCTAAATTAAAAAGGCTTCCAACAATGGACAAGTCGAGGAGAGGCAGGAAATCAATGCGCGGCCGGACCGGGGTCTCGGCGCGGTTCTCACAAGGAGCGAGACGCGGTGGGAATCATGACTGCGAGCGCCGGGGTCCTGCCTTATTTACACACGATTTTTCCTGTCCTTCCTGAACATTTCCCCCCCACCACCACCACCACCACCACCACCACCCCCCCGCGCTTTTGGTTAAACAATGGCCATTATCTGGGATGGAAGGTCAATGTCACGAGGCGTTATCCATCATCATTTGCTCTCATCAGGCAGAACAAGGAGGGAAAACGCTCGCTCCCCTTGCTTGCTTGCTTGCTTTATGAGCTGCCTAATAAAGTGCGTATTGACAGGGACGAGGGCGTCTTCTTTAGCTTGTGTGGATCCAGAGTAAGAGTGGCCAATAAAATGTTTGCTCTGCTGAAATGGAAGGAAGGAAGGAAAAGAAAGCCAACAATCCGCAGTACAAGTGTTGTTCTTTTGGAGTTCAAGACTGACAAATTTGGTATTGACCTTTTGCAGTCAACGCTTTTGTTCAAAACATTCTAAGGGAAGAGAAAAAAGGAAAAGATATGTTGTGTTATTTTTTTATTGTTATTTTTTGAATGGTTTTTAGGTGTTCGTTTGCCATCACTTGATTCCCCAACGCAAATTATGGAGTCAATAAATGATCCGTTTCGTTTTGTCATGTCAGGGGTTATGATGAATGACGTAATTTCAAAATGCAAATCTACTTGTGTATTGAATAAAATATGTATAGAATTTAGATTTGTTCTTAATATAACACTTGCCGATGTGTTTAGAAGTGCAAGTGTAAGAAAAGAAAAATGAAACATTTTAAATAATTGTTGACCGAAAATACAGGTAGGAAAACAAATAAAGTCTGTTATTCATTAAAAAAAAAAAAAATCTGAAATTGTTCATTATTCTATGATATTTTGATGTAATACTGCCACAGATTTTGTGATAAAAATGAATTTGTGTGCGGATATGTCACGCACCGTGCCACGTTCTGAGTTTGATTCCGGCTCCAACAATATGCTGAATGTCCTTCCCTCTCTCACACCCCCGCTACACTGTCCAATAAAGCCATAATTACCGGCCCCAAAAAATAATTGTTTGTATATTCCAATAACAATCAAATATGACAATTATATATTTTTTACAGTCCAGGATTAGGTGGTCGTTGCGTCCCTATTGTGCACAGCTCAACATACCTAAAGTGGTCGTGCGTAAAAGTTGCACATGACACGATCCGACGGCCCGATCCGATCTTTTTCGCGGCGCGTTTTCACCCTCTAATGGCACAGAAGCCGCTCTCCCGCCGACCTCTGGCTGACCCCCGCACTCACCCACGCTCACCCTCTCCAGGAGCCCCCCCACCTTTGACACTTGCACTATTTACCACGGCGGAAAGGTCCAGTTTAGTCTAGTCTGGATCTCTATTAGTTGCTCGTCGTGGGATGGAGTTTGGTTTGGTTTCGCTGCAAACCAAAAAAAAAAAAAAAAAGTCTGGAAAAGAAGACGATCGACTCGAGGGTCGGCGCTGTGCTTGAACTGTGGCGCACGTCCCCCACTCTCCCCCCCACCCCCACCCCTTTCCTCGCCGCGCTTCTTCCCTGCTTGCACCCCTCCTCTCTCCCTCGCGAAGCTCTCGGCTGTCATACGGAACACACACATCCAACAGCGAGAGGAGGAGGAGGAGGGAGGAGGAGGAGGGGGAGGAGGGAGGAGGAGGAAGCGCAAGGGAACAAAGTTGAATGGTTACGAGCGGAGGACACCTGGCTGGCGCGTCTGGACACGCGGACGAGAGTGACAAGAGAGAGACGAAAGCGGAGACGCGCGGCAAACACGTCGCGGGAGAAAAAAACAAAGTTGCAAGAGCGACCCCAGGCAAGAGCGGTGTCCGAACTATGAGGATTTAACGCGCAGACAAGACACCGCGAGGAGTGGAAGATACGGTTGTGGAAGAGGACGCGGAACTGTCCCGGCGGCGTGCGTAACTTCGGGAGGGGGGAAAGACAAGAGAAAGCGTTGCAACCGGGACGTTTTTTCTGTTTTTGTTTCTCGGTTGCGTGTGGAGCGTGCGTCTCAGAGTTCATTTTTTTTTTTTTCATTTTGTTGTATTTTTGACCAGGAGATTTATGTGCAGCGATAAAACGGCAAGGTAAGAGAAAAGATAAAGAAGCAAACAAATCAAATAATACTTTGCGGTTTATGAAGCACTGACGCGCAGCCGGGTGAACGCGCACGAGCCGCGACAAAAAGATCTAAACGGGAAAAATATGTTTTCAGTGACAAGTTGGACAAAGGCACAAAGCGACAGCCTGATTTTCATTTCAAGTGTTCAAGCGAATAACGCGTTTTCAAGGAGAGTTCTCAAAAATGTTTTAGCTTTTATTTCATGTTTTTAATTCAACCGACTTTTTTATATTTATTTGTCAGCAGTCACCACGCATTGTAACTGCTTTATAGTGTTTTTGCACCTATTTATTATTATTATTATTATTGTTATTGTTATTGCTATTATTGTTATTACACACTAATTGTTATAAGAAAAAAAAAAATTTGTTGCAAGTTATTCTGTAATAACTGAGACAGCTGATAAACCAAATGTATTTTTTCATATCGACAATAAATTGACATTTCAAACACTGGGAAAAAATATAAATTTTATGACTTTCTTTGTCATTTACAATACAATTAAAAAATAAAATAAATATGTAATTAGGGTTTGAATCTTTCTTTTATTTTTTTATTATCAAGGCCACAATTGAGGCCTTTTAAATGTATTACCACAAAATATGTTTTACACTTCTTGTTTTGATTATTTTTTGTAGCATTTTTCCATTTCCACTGCCTGTTACAGTATAAATGTATTGCCTCGTTTTATTGCACTTTCCTATTCCAGCTGACATTCTTTTGGAGGTGTGAAAAAATGTAACAATTCTTGGTTTTTCGTCTCCATATGGTCCACAAATGCAAACACCGGTCACATAATAATCTTTCTGTTGTTGCGTGTATGTGTCAAACGTGTGTTCACTTTCTCTGTGGGAGGTTCGTGCGCCTGTAGTCACTGTTTGGACACAGAAACCTGGACTGATACTGATCAAAGACTCCCTCTCTTTCTTCTCTTCTCTTTTTCTCTTTCCCCTTCGGTGCAGATCCTGGACAGCTCGGGCCATGTAAAATTCTGCGTGGATGCCAGCAAGCCTGATATCGGGAGCTGGCTGAAGCACGTCCAGTTTGCCCCTGTGTCCGAGCAGCACAACCTGACGCCGTGCCAGATCGATGAGCAGGTAAGACAAGGCCATTTCTTTTGGGATTTCAAAAACAAACTGCAAAACACATGACAACATTCTGGGCCGTCTCATCTTTAGGCCCCAAAATGTGTCACTGATTTGACAATTTTTCCCAAAATGTGCTTGTTCTATGTGCAATTTGCTTTTTAAATTCTCTGATCCTGATTGCAATAGTTATTTTCCATTGCGTGATATAAACATGTTTTTGCTAATTTCTTTTAAAAGTGTTACATTTCTGTTTTTTTAACACAAGCATCAGTCAATTAGAGAGTAAAGGAACTGGCCCTATCTCGCAATTGTAAAATAGTTACCAAATCTGTAATTAAATATCATCTAGTCACGCTAAAATCATTTCAAAAGCTTTGGAAATCCGAAGCAGGATTTTCCAGTTTTTTGTTTTATGTTCAGATTTTTTTTTTTTTTAAATAACATTTTTGAAAATAAAACATAATGCACAATTTATACAGTGATTTAACCATTTAGTCCTATTTTCAGTTTGATAAAAAAAAAATCTGAATATACTATTTTAAAAGTTACTAGAATTTTTTTAAGCATTTTTATACCTGACGAAAACTTAGATTACTACATATGAATTGACCGTCCATTCCCTGTATTTGATAAATCTTACTCTTTTTTTTATTGTTCTAGTACTGTCTGTCCCATCTTTGAGTAATTACATAGCCCCTCCCCTCCTCTTTATCCCTCCCTCATGCCCCAAGTAGCCCCTCCCACATCATCAAATCACTTTACAGCCGCTCTAACGCTTTTATTTTGGCAGTTGCGCCTCTACCTACCGTGCCAGTAGGACCACAGGCTTAGATCAGAAGTTTTCACTGTCGCGCCTGATAGTTCCACACACTTGCAGATATAGAAAATCAGATGAAATGCCTTGAATGCCACGGCAGCGCTTCACCTGGCTCCTTTACAAACTCGGGGAAGCAACGCTGACAATGATGCGTACGATCTGGTCCGACCCCAAGCGAGGATGTGAGTCAGGGTTATTTGTCTCGCCGCACTGCGCTGGTGGTCCATCTTGATTATACCTGTTGAGTCTTTAAAACGATGGCAGAGATTGGCAGGAAGAAGTGGCCAAAAACATGCAGCGATGATCTCAAGAGTTAAGCAAAAACAGAAGTGCAGTACTTTTGTATTCTGGCCCGCATCGTTCAGGTATTATGAAGAGAAAGGTGTGAGATCGTGTGGATGGAAACAGTGTGTCTGGACAAAATATTTACACACAGAAAGGTTGTGTTCACACTTGTTTTGGTTTGGCCCTGATTTATTTGCGGTTTAGTCCTGGTTTAATTCTTTTTTTTTTTTCATTTTGATGTGTGCAATGGGAACACACACCTAAAGATACAGCAAACATGCAACAAAGTGTGATTTTGTTTGTTTTCTTTTTTTTTTTCCTCTCGATCTTTTAACAAACAAGCATGAACTATTTCAAAGTGTATTATGTAAAAACACTAAAAGTTTTTAAAAAGCAATTATAGTCATGAAAAGCAGAATTGTAAGAATTGTAATATGTTATACTTAATTACTTTGGTGCAATTTATTTATTTAAAACACAAATAATAAATGCTTTACATTTGCATGATTTATGTATTTTCTTAATTTTTTTGTTTTATTATTAATTATTATTATTATATATATATATATTTTTTTAATTAATATCTGTTTACATGTGCCAAGCACTGGGAAAATACAAAATAATATAAAACAATTAGTTAAAAGCGAATGAATTAAGTAGTATGTATCTTGATTTGAGTTTATTTTGACTTTCTTAAAATATGATTTGCCAATAGAAAAATATGTTTTGTTCTTATTGCAAGTGCAGTAGTATTTATTATTATTATTTTTTAAATTTTGAGTCACAAAATATTTGACTTTTAAAACGTGAGCTCGTTCCAATGACAATCCTACTCAAAACAAGATAAATATTTCTTATTTCAAGCCCTTATTAATGATGTGCTTAAGATGGTCATTTTTTCCAGTAAGAAAACCCATATGATTGATTTAAGTGTCATAAGTTCACTCGTTAAGTTCACAGAAATTGTAAAAAATGTTTACCTTGAGAGAGTTGTTTTTATAATGTCATATTTTGTGGCTTTCTGCACTGTGTTGATTGTTTTGGCTGCTGCCTTTGCATTCTGAATCTCAATGAGACTTTCACGGTTAAATAAAGGTAAAAATCTAAAGTGAAAAATAAAGTAAATTATTTTTAAAAATCAATGATATAGTGAATGGCAACAACAAAAATATATATACATCACGTCATTGTCATCATATTAACTGGGGCAAAAAGCAATAGCATCCAAACTATTTTGAACCTATGGACTTAAAGTGACAGGTTTATGAAGTTTTTAATTGTACTTTCTTGGAACATGAACAGCATGGTGTGGCATAGGTAGAGGTAATTCTATAACTTTTACCTAGCAACCGTATTGAAAACAATCAACAAAATCTATAAAAATGACACACTAGTTAAAATAATACATGATAACTGCTTTATTTTGTAAAATTATTGTTATAAACAGCCAGAGAAAATGTGTCTATTGTGTGTAAATCATCTCATCATGCTTTGAAAGTCGCTGAGTGATGACATCACAGAGGGACAGCTTTACTTCCTGTCATTTTCAACTTTTAAGTGTCAATTTTTCGTCACAAACTGCCACTTGACTGATCTAAAACTATGATAAACATTTACCACAGGTTCTATGCCGCCAAACTAAGTCATAATTGGAAAAACATGAAAACCAGTCACATGCACTTTAATCATAATCCTTTTGCTTGCTTTTTCTCTTTTTTTTAAAGACATTTCTACATTTAATAAAACTTATATACAAGCATATCAGAAAACATTTAACCCAAAAAAATCTAATAAAAGCTCGATTACATTTCAGAGCAGTGGCAGTGTCAGTGTTGCGGCTGTATAGCAGGAGGAGGAGGAGGAGGAGGGGGTTGTGGGTGTGATTCCCTGGCTGTCAGCGCCTCGGTTCTGCTCGGGTGGCGCTTTAAGCCTCAGACGGCACACACACGCACACACGCACACACATAGACACAGATATGGCTGTGATGAGCTGATTGTTCCCCTCTTACACACTGTCACAACACGGCACATGTAGCGTCCTTAAGCCTTTCCGGTCGCCGACACATGGAGTATATAAACCCCACAATGGCTGTCTGCGCACTGCGGTGAATAGAGCCAGAATGGGGGGTCCGGCCGGCTAAGACTGTCACTTTCTTGCACAAGTTGTAGTCTCTTTTTTTTTTCTTTTTTTTCTTTTTTACAAATGTGTGCTGAGAGCGTGAAGTGGTGTTTTAAGAGCAGAAGAAGTACTTAAGTTGAACCAGTGCTGGGAAGTTACTTTTCCCAAAAAATGTATTTGATCATGCAATTAAGACTTCAAACTGTACATTATTAGTGAGAAAAATTAAAACGCAGTTCTTACAGTGAAAGAAAAGGCAGTTATAATCCATTACAATGCCACTCAACGTCAAAGTACTCCGATTCGACCAAGGAACAAAACCCAATTTAATTAAGACTCTAAACTTAATACATTTCAGAGTATTCTTCCCAACACTGCTGATAGTTAGGCCTGTCACAAAAACTCATTTTGAAGTGCGATAAAGACAAATTTATAATAATAATAATAATAATAATAATAATCGTAATAATCAGTGAGAATTGTAGCCTGCAACCTGTTTTCAGTTCATTCTATTCTATAAAAAGTACACAAAACAGCAGAATTTGACGATTATTGATATAAACCTCACTGTTTATGTGCCAATGAGGGATGGGAAAATAGACAGAAATAATGTTAATTGCGATTAAAAATAAAGTGTAGACAATCATGGTGGTAATTCGTGGTACGTTTTGTTGAATCGTGATAATCGCTGTTGTTAATTGCAGTTATAGTAGAGATGTTAATCATCATCATGACCACATTTCATGCCTTGTGCCAATTCTGTTACTTTTCATTCAGTAAGTTTGATATATGATGAATTCCATTGAATCATAGTGCCAACAGTCGTGCGAAATCGATAGATTATCACGTTTTACTTACAATAATATAAATTTTTTAGCTCTTACGATAATATTAGGACAGTGAAAAATCACAATGATCGATTAACCGAATCTAATTAAACACCAGTCAGAAATACGGTTACTTTAAAGCACTTGCTTTGCCTTTTTTTCATTGTGATGCATTTACTACGAAATATGTCACACACCTGTAAGTCTCTTTTACATAGACTCGCTCCAGATTGCTTTTTGCGGTTCCGATGACTCCCTGCGCCCTTCATCCAAATGTGCAAAGCTAAAACCACACTTCCAACTCCATTTAATGCTACTCTCCAACCACACATAACGCCTTCTCGCCCTCCCTCTTTCCCTTTCTCCCCGGCTTGGCCAAAACTGCCTTCTGCACAACATCACACCAAGTAAGAAATTGGAAAGAAATATCCCAGTTCCAAGCTTTTTTTTTTTTTTTTCTTTCTTTCTTTGTTTTTTTGGCCCTGGGCGTTATTGGTTGGTGATTTATTCGGAGAGCCGGTTGTAAGCAGCGTCGTCCACTTGCAGCGCAGTACTTTTGGAGCGCGGGTTTAGTGTGAGAATATAACCCCTTATTTCTGACCCAGTTCTGTTTATCGTAAAAGTTTATGAGCGATTGCAAGAGGAGAGAGGGAGGGAGGGAGGGAAAAGAGAGAGAGAAGAGAAGAGTGAGTAACCAGAAGGCGCAAAGGAAAAGGCAATTGCAGTTTCTAGTGCCATTTGTTAAGCGTAGAAAAAGGAAGAAACGTTGGATTTATTTAAAATTGTAATGTTTTTATGTTGATGTCAATTTGTCAAATATTGTAGGTCAATTCACATGTAAAATGGTTGTTTTCAATCAGCACAATCATTTAAACGCCACTGTTTTGTTGCAGCATTAGCTAAAAAAAAATCATAAGAAACTACACAGACCATGATCCTTTGCTTCATTTCTGTGCAGACAAGGAATAAAATAAGTTTTTAAGCACTTGTAAATCTTAATTGTTTGGAATATGACAATAATAATTCACATCAAAGTCTTGTTAAAAGGAAAAAGTGAATTATTATATTCATTATCAATAAATATCGTTCCCTGAAATGAATATCGTGATGATATCGCACCGTGAGATTTCGTCCCTGCACCGATTTCTCATGCATTTTTTGTGTTGTGAATATTGAGAGGGAGAAATATCACAGTTTTTACGATTATTCACGATTACTGAGACCAAAGCAACAGAGAAATCTTTCGTTATTCCTGTTCCTGTTAGCAGTTTAATAAAAAAATCAAACTTTCTGAATAAAAAGTAAAATGTGACCAAAAAGCCAGACATTTAGAGGTCTTTTTCGAACTATAGATCGAAATAAAAAGGCTTACGATTATATTGTGATTTGAATAATCACAACTATTGATTAACCAAATAATCTTGATTTTATTTATTGGATTACATTGATTATAATGAACGTATTGTATAAAATGAAACTTGTTGCATTCTCAACTGAATTCAGATCTTTAATTTTTTTATTTACCTTTGATGGCCTGTCAATTTGAGTCTAGATTTGTCAATTTCAGTCTAAAATTGACTAAACAAATGCGGAAATGTGAAGTTTGAGTATCAGAGTATGCAGAATAATTCATGCCAGAAATGAAGTAACAAAGAAAAACACGCTCAAAACAATAACATTTTTCCATTCTGAATCATTATGATGCATTCAAATCAACAATTACACGTCGTACAAGGCAGCTCTTGCGCGCGTTTCTTCTTATTTTGACTCATTGTACAAATCAATTGACTGTTTTGACCCACACGCAACATTTTCACACGACAATTAACTTCACCTCTTTTACCACCATTGTTTCGGCACCGTTTGCTTCCACTCTCCAAAGCCTAAAGTCTAAGTGGTGGCTGCATTGATCCCCCACGTAATCATCATTGTGTTTTGTCGTTAAGATAATTAGCGGCAATTAGCTTTCTTCGACACCCTCCATTCTGCCCATTCAATTGAGCACAAAATGGATTCCGTGTGTAATTAACATCATCCGGAAGGGCCCTTGAGAGCTTTTCATATGAGACAGTGCAGAGGAGACGCCGCTAATCTGCTAACCGCTATTGACTCTGCTGCCTGAACGGGATAAAGTGGCTAAGTAAGCGGCGTATTACAAGCACGCTGCTGCAGAAGATATGATTATGTGTCGAGTAGGTTCAATTGTAAATGAAAAATGGGGATTATTGTAAGTGTGTGCAATTTATTTGGATTTTCAGTTGTCCAACCATAGATTTGAAGCTGAAATATTGAATAAAAAATTGAATAAAAAGCCTATTTATAGCAAGGGGTCTCCAACCTTTTCCCCCGGAGAGCTTCTTTTACATTCATTTGAACCTTTTTGACTAGATATGACGGCACACCAGCCGCCAAAACGTTATCAAATTAGATCTAACTAATGTCTGTGGTCTGTGGTTGTAGTCGGTGCCTTTTCTGGTTCACAAGTTTGCTCATGACACTATAAAATGCACAAATATTTCATAAATTAACAGTGCAAAGTAATCCCTCAAGGCACACTAGTGTTCCCTGGCGCACTGGTTGAAAATCAAGGTATTAGCGCACAAAGTTAGGCATTGAAAGTGTACATTTACGATGATAATAGGCATGTGATTCATCAAATATGAAGCGGAAAATAGTGTAATTCTTCACTACTTTGAAGGGAGATTCTGGTACCCTCACCATAAGCTTATTTTGAGTTGTATTTTGATCGATTCATGCACGTTTGAGTGATTCTGTATTGTCCTGCATTCACGGCTTGAGTGCTGTTGTCACCCAAACCCTATCCCCGCCCACTTCTTGGTACTTATTTGCTATTATACATTTGAAATCAGACTATAAGTGGGAAAGAGTAGGTCATTTTGCTTTGACAGATGAAGAATGGGAACACACATATACTTCTCAATGTAGGACAGCAAAATCACTTGTTTGGAAAGAATTCTATTGCATTTTTTTTCTGAAGCCATGTCGAAGCAAAACACCGGTTGCGGGAGGAATTGTGGTTGCCAAGTTGCCCGTCATTATCATGTGTTTTGAGACTGTTCTATTAACCTTAAATATTAGACTGAGAACTGAGATTTCAGCATTGATATTCCACTTGACTTCAGAACTATGCTTTGGGCCTCAAAACTCCTGCCATGGACACAATAAATTGATACCTTTGGAGCAGGAAATAAGGTCATTACTCTGATCTAAAACTTTAAATCCAGATTATAGTCAATTCTGTTTGGCAGAAACTTGATTTGACATATACAGTAAATGACCGCTCAAAACTAGATCACGTTTGTCAGTTTAGCGCCTACATTAGCTTGTGTCATTGCTGTGGAATGAGTTGTGTGCCGTGGAGGGCTTGGCCAATCGGGTGTGACCTGTTTGCTTTGCTCATAACGAATTGTGTCAAGGTAACGCTCGGGCCGGGGTCATGACCTCTGATATTTCTGATCCACAACAGGCAGAATCAAAGCCTTCAATGAGTGCACTTGCCCTTTGTAAATAAAACACAGTTAATAACCGCCATGTTGCATCATATAAGAGATTAGAAAATAAAGGGGAAACTATTCTACAAACTGAATATACACTTTTTTGTGCCCGGTTTGAGCTAAAATCATGTTTGTTTTTGTTTTTTTAAATACAATTGTTCAAGGAATGCAAGTGCGTAGTTAAACAAACATACATAATTACTATTTATACTGCGCCCTCTGCTGGAAGAGTAGATATTTGTATGCTCCCAAATCAAAGTTGAATTCATTTCCTTGTTTTTCCACATGCATGCATAGTTTTTAAGCTTTAACATGGGAAATATAATATTATGATAAGTTAGCATGCCCAAAATGTGCATAATTATGAAAAAAATGATTTATTTAGAGCAGATTTCTTTGTATTTTGCTCGTTTTTAATTAAGATTATCCACAATCTAGCACAAAAACACCCGCGAAGAAATAGAATAAATGCAAGACTGATGCGTTTAATGCTTTGGAACATTCCTGACAAAGCTATAAGATCTCCACGGAGACAAGCACGCGGCGTACTCACCACTAACTCTTTTAACCTTCACAGATTTGTATTTGCATTAGATTTACTTTATGTACACAGACATATCTCCCGTCTCAGATTAGACCAAGGTCCTTTCAACAGTTTTTCTAAGCGCAATAAAATACAACAACTAACTTGACTAACTTGACTAACTTGCTATTTTAAAGCCACTGTTTTGGCCAGAGCATGTGTGTGTGTGCATGTGTGTGTGTGTGCGCGCATGTGTGTGTGTGCATGTGTGTGTGTGCATGTGTGTGTGTGCTGCTATAGCGATGACGCAGCGATCAAAGCTATAACTGTTAAGCAAAAAAGTGGCAGCCTGCTTGTTTGTATATATGTTTATGCACGCTTGTCCTGGGGGAACTGGTTGGAAATCCCCTTCATATTCTCCATCGCCCCGCCGTGCCCGCTCGTGTGCCGCGGCCTGACCACAGAACTGCAGCGCTGCGCTCATTACACGGCCTGCAGGGCAATAAAGACATTCCAGGATTACTCTATTACATGGAATTAGCAGCGATGGAGGGCAAGGTTTTCCAAAACATACGTAGACTAGCCTGTTATGTTAATCTTACATGCTTAAACTGCTTAGCTGCATCACTGAAAACCAATGATGGGAAGTTACAAAGTGCAAAAGTTAAAGTTCTGTACCTCAGTAAACTTTTCAGGTATCTGCACTCTACCTAAGTATGTTTTGCATAGGATACTTTGTACATGTAGTCCACAGCATTTTTGAATTTTTGAAAGTTATTTTTAGCATTTTTTTTCAAGTTCCAGGTTTGAACAAATATAAACGAGTAACACTTTATAATAACTACACTTATTCCTGCCTTAGTAAAGCATAAACAAAGACTTAATTCATAGTGAACAACTAGTTTATGGAGGATTATTAAGGGTTAGTAACTACTTAACTAATACTCTAATCCTAACACATAACCTTAATTAAGTAGTTACTAAGCCTGAATCTTGCATAATAAACTATATTTATATTATATATTAAGTGTGTTTTTTGTGCTTTATTAAGGCAAAGGAATGTGTTGTTATCATGAAGTGGTAAAAAAAAGTGAGCACATGACCAGAAAAATTTAATCAATTCAATCATTTTCACTGACCAAAAGCCAGCACGATTCTTTATCCAATTCACTACATTTTGCTTTTTAATAGTTTTTGAAATTTGCGTGACGTTTACATACAATAAAAGTACATTTTAAACATGTACTTCAATACTTTTACTTAAGTCGATTTTTTTGTGTGAGTAATGTTTTGCTACTGTAGCTGTACATTTATTTATTTATTTATTTATTTAAGTAAACAAAATTGAGTAGTACTTCACCCACCACTGTTGAAAACCTTTCGATGCATTACAGGATTTTAGTTTTAACTGGAATTCTCTGTCAATTCTGTGCTAAGGTTTTCAGAAACTTCCCACACTCCGCAGTATCATCCTCCCAGAGCGGAATCGTTATAGAAACATAGATTGTCTGTAAATCATAACATTATTATGGGATGTACAGGGGTCACTGCCTCATGGAAAACACAGACACAATACAGCGGCTCTCGTGTTGTGGTCAGACAACTTTTTACAAATAATATCTGATGGTTTCGGGATGTTGAAAAATTAGGACCGTTGCTTTAGCGAGTAACAATTTAAAACAAAATATTATATTTTGGGAATAGGGATGTCTAGATTATTATGGTAATTGATAACCATGCTTAATCTAAATTGTAAGAACTAAAGTATGATAATTGTGAATATTTTATTGGCGAAATTCAAGTTTATATCTGTAAAGTGCTGTTTTTGTCACACTTATTTAATGGTGAATAATCGTTAAACTAAAATATTTTATTGTGACACCCATACTTGGAAAGAAAATAAAAATAATAAAACAAAGTCTATTAAACAAGAAGCCAACCCCCATGTATATGATTTATTATTATTTCTGATATAAAATGTTCTCAAAAGTTCTTATAAAGATAGAAATAAAGATATAAGCAGCATAAAATGTAATATAGTGTAATTTAATGATATCCACATTGAAACTAAATTACTCTAAACAAAATGTCACCGCTCTCAATACTAAATTAGTCTTATATATTGCTTTTAACAGTCACATTATAATGTGATGCTTTATTTATTGTAAATGACACATCCACTGAAGCACATTCATACGTAGGGAAAGTGGGTGAGGTGTCTTGCTCATGGGCCCAACAATTGACAATGGTCAGAGTTTTTTTCCATCAACGGCTCACTCACAAAGGTCACGCGCTTTAAACGTGTCTCGTGTCTTGTCAGATGATTAAACATTTTTGGTGTTGTCATCCCACCGTCAAAGGCAAAACGACTGCGCCATCTGCTGTTCGACCTCTTCAGAACAGTATCCCCGGTTGTGAGAGAGTAAAAAGGCCCCCTTGTCCCGGTTTATAGTCCTGTGGGCGCGTTTCTGTAGTTCTATTACCGCCTTAATCCAGCGAAAGTATTTTTTGTCCTCTGTCCCAGTGCTGTGTTTGCTCATCCCTGTCCATGATGCAGTTCTTTCTTTTACAATGATCAGAAATCCAAATTATTCATATTGCACATTTTATAAAAAAAAAGAAACGGTTTCCGAAGTGCTGCACAAACAACAAAACAAATAATACGCGCTCAATTTGATTTTTCTGAAAACCAGTAAAATATGTAAAAAGGCAATACTGAAGTAAAATGGCCAATTTGAGTTTTTAGAATAAATTATCAGAGTATCAAGTAATATCACATAAAATAATTTACTAACTCCATGTGGCTGGAGTTGATGTCATAATTATTATCAGCATTATCGGGTTGAGAAACCAAAGAAATCTCATTTATTGACATTTATTGAAAACGACAACAAATTCAAGCCTCAGAATGGTGGAAATCTTACTGACTGAAACCATGATCTTGACTCTTGTACAACACCTCCCTTTTTCTGCATCACACTGAACTACAGAACACTTTGTACCTTCTTATAAGTCAAATATAGATTGTGATGATTTGTCAAGTTGCAGAACAATGATACCTAAACTGAAATAATAGACCTGCCACTTGAGTACACCGCATTCCTTCAGCCCGACTTCAGGAACGCTCTCGGGAATACTGACCAGGAATTCTTTCAATGAACGCCGCATACTTGTGATCTGTGCCTTTCCCAGAAGACTTCCGTTCTGCATTTTAATAAATTCCTTGCATTTGCTATCACGTCCACACAGAGGAGGAAGGCGCTGTGTCGGAGCTCCGTAAGGGGGACAGAAATAACTCGGGACGTGATTGTTTCGCGGAGAAAGGCCATTGTGTGAGCCTGGGAAACCCCACAATGCCCTGCTCTGTCAGCTGATCCATCAACACAACAAAATATATGGGTCACATGTTGACAGTTGTTAACATTTGTGCTTTGCAATTTGATTAGCAGAAAAGTGATGTTAGTAGTTGTTTTCAAAATAAACAAATCTGTGAAAATGTAGGTCAATAAAACATATTGCTGCTTTCTTTTCAGTATGTTTACGTCTGTGCAGTCTTTCTCCCGCTTCTGCAATTTGTCTGCAATTTACCTATGCAGTGCTGACATGTGGAGATTTATGTGACGACAAATTTGCATCTTCAGAAAAAGCCTCACTGTTCCAAACTAAATTCGACACCACACAAACATGAACAACCTGTCTTGTGTTCCAGATCTTCTACAAAGTCACTCGCGAGATCTTCCCCGGTGAGGAGCTGCTACTTTTCATGAAGGCGGAGGAGTATTCATGTGACAGTATGGCCCCTGACATCCACGGTGGGTGCTCTTCTCTCACACACACACACACACACACACACACACACACACACACATGTCAGGTTTCACTGTTGTGCCAGTAGCCAATGTTTACGTATCCCTTTGCTCGTGAGCAGAGGAGAGGCAGTACCGCTGTGAGGACTGCGACCAGCACTTTGAGTCCCGCTCCCAGCTCCTGGACCACCAGAAGCAGCCGTGTGGGATGCCCCCAGTCTCCTTCCTCAGCCCAGGTACGGCATCATTTAAGCATTTGAAGCAGTTACATTCAAAATTATATATGTACATTATATAACTGAATAATCCTATAAAAGACACATTGGGCAGGTAAAACATTGCTCATACAAGTGTTTTCACGTTCTAGAATTGAATAAAAGTCATCATTTCAGAGGGTGGGCCTAGTTCACCTTATTCTGTCCCGCCAACAGTTGCCTCGTTCTGATATGGATTTGCCCTTTGTACCATTGTTTTGAGCTGGAATTCCGTGCCCTTAAGTGGAGAGCGCTAAAATATGTTAAAAAAAATTACGATTTGTGTAAAATGTTCTACGTTCATGTGCACCAACAAGGCGTTTCTCTGGACGTCTTGAAAGCGGCGTTGTAGTCTGTGTAGAACGTATTTGATATGTTAAGAAGTGAGCAGAAGGAGGGGCATAATCAATGGTGGGGAAATAGCTCTATAATAACTCTATGGGAGAATTACTCAAGAAAATCCAAAATAATAGAAATCTACAAATGTTAAATTATTATTTGTTTGTTCCACAAATCTGGAGTAATAATTTCATGTCTTAAAGTTCTTTCAACATTCACGCTTTTGGAGTTGAATAATGAATCCACTTTCTGACGTTCTGACTTTGTGCCAGTTTTAGTTTCATGCAGAAAAACGACAGCAATTAGCGATAAACCATGTGCAGCCAAATCTGCAATCTTACCACCATAGAAAGTGACCTGACCTCCAGCTCAATTTATACTATAGGCTTTCTAAAATATTGTGATATTGTGACCTTAACCCATGATGCAACAGCATTATAATGCAGAGACCATCTAAACCTATCAGGACTGAATCTACACTGCTTAATTTAGGATCTTCATTCAAGTTTGTATATTTGTATACACTTTTTCACCAGGAGGAGACAATGATCTGAAAGCCCAGGAGCCTGAAGACCTCCGACCACTTCACCTGTCCCAAGGGTTCCACGAGTGCAAAGAGTGCGACCAGGCCTTCCCCGATATCCAGAGGTACAGACCCTTTTAATTCACTTTTAATGGCATCATCACGATCAGATTTGCAATGGACTCAAATGTGCAACCTGTTTGTCTTGCCTGTAGTCTGGAAGCCCACATCCTGTCCCACTCTGAGGAGAGGGAGTACAAGTGTGACCAGTGCCCCAAGGCCTTCAACTGGAAGTCCAACCTGATTCGCCATCAGATGTCACATGACAGCGGCAAGCACTACGAATGTGAAAACTGCTCAAAGGTAAAGTCATGACACAAGATAAAACAAAGTTATTCTTTTGACAACAGGTTCTCCCAGTATTTCGATTCTGATCGGGTCATGGTTGTAGACAGTAGGACTAGAAGCTACAAGGGAATGCCGCTTTTTGCCAAATTGAAAATGTGGTTTGTATGGATGCTTTGTGGACTTTGCAAAAAAATGTTAGTAGGATGACAACATATAACTTCAAAATCCTTAATGTCACCTCTTTCCAGCTTTTCCCTTTATTCTTGCACTGATCACCAGATTTACCTGTATTTTTCCAAAAGTTGAACTACTTATTGTAGTCGTAGCTGTAGTAGAGGTTTTAGTTAGGCTTCGCATCTAAAGCCTTCATACCAGACTCATTTGTTGCATGTCTAGTTTGCATCTCGCATCTAAACTTTCACTCCCCACAAGTCAGAATCTGATAGTAACTTTCGTCCTGTGTGTGCGCTCCCTCCCCCAGCAGGTGTTCACAGACCCCAGTAACCTCCAGAGGCACATCCGCTCGCAGCACGTTGGCGCCCGGGCACACGCTTGCTCCGAGTGCGGCAAGACCTTCGCCACGTCGTCAGGCCTCAAGCAGCACAAGCACATCCACAGCAGTGTCAAGCCCTTCATGTGTAAGTCACTAAGACCCTACCTATGTAAGTCTGCCCTCAAATCATAACAATTCTTTTACTGTGTTTATTTATCTATGGTCCAAACGCATTTTTAACCATTCCACAGCTTCTTTGGTAGATTTGGTTGTTTATGTTGGGGACGGTACAGGGCAATCCCCAAAGAAGGCCAGTGGTTTACTATGATGTCAGAAGTTCACTATGCTGTATTTGCATTCAAAATAATTCAAAAGCAGGTTACAGGTTCTATTCCAAGAACATACATGAGGCCTTTAGTGTACATGGAGGCGAAGTAGGATACACATGACCAACATTTCAAGGTGGATCTACAGGCATTTGGGACAATTCACTGTCATAACTGTTTTCCATACCAATGATTTGACTGTGATTGATGCTTCAACCCTATCACTCTAGGGTTAGAAAAAACATGTTGTCTTCTTCAAAAGGTTCAAAAAGCTATACGTTTATTTACATGTCATGCTTCTGCCTTGGAACAACAGCTGATAAGAAGATATGTTACGTGTTCAGGCGACACCTCTGACGAAAGCGGAAGTCTGACCGCCGAAACATGGCATGAAAATAAGCTTATGCCTATCAACTTGTGTAAAAGCGAGCACTAAAAGAGGGCACAGACTTATGACATCATAATGAGATGACTGCTTCTTAGTGGGGATTGTCGTGAAACTAAACTAACAAGATATTCCTGGAAAGCAACATAGAGAAATATATTGTGCGCTCAAAGAATTACACACGTTTTTTTTGCATTATTTTAACTGGCTTGATTTATTTTAAAACAACAGCCATATCTGAATCTGAATAACCTACTTCTGATCCCACTTGGAATAAGCAAACCTTTCCTTTACACTGACCTCCCCTGACCCTCTTCTTCTTCTGCTTCTTATACTTTGCGTCGCCACTAACATTTTCAACCTCATTTTCTTTCTTCCGTCTCCTTATGCCATCCTCTAACTGCAATCCCTAAACACGCTTTGACCCCTGACCCCTCCGCCACCTCGCAGCCTAAAGCATTCTGACCTTCACCCTCGACCTTTCGCCCTTGTGCTTCCGCCTGACCCCCGCTAACTCGAACCTGGGAGAAAGCTGGCAGCGTTCACACACGTAGAAAATGAGTGCAGATCCTTCCATCCACCGCACGATGCACCATTCCTCGCAAATAGCAACCACATGGCGGTCTCCAGTGTGCGCATTCAAAACCCGAGTCCATTTGGTGTAATCAGCAGAAAATATGCAGGTTTTAAAACAGCTAATGGTGGTGTGAAAAAAGAGAAGAGAATGGCCTAAGGGTGTCTTGTAGAGATTGATGATTGACAATTTATTTATTTGTTACCACTTTATAATAGCTACACCTTAGTTATGCATAATAAAGCATGAACAAAGACAAAACAAATAGTTTATTGAGATTGACTCAGGCTTGATTAAGGGATTAGGGTATTAATAAACTATATATTCCTTATTGCTAAGTAAGTAAATAATTGTTGGTTCATGCTTGCTTAAGGCTATTAAAATAAATGGTTACAATTTATTTATCCATCCATTCTTAATGTGGCTATGAGCTGCAGTGATATTCATTATAATGGTGTCTGCTTAGGCCACAGAATTGCTCTCAGTAATGGAAACTTCTCACAGACACACGTATAAACAATGGTCACAATAGATGAATTAATCCCGTAATATTGTTGACATGTTTATAGCTAATTTAACTTCTCCAAATGTACTGTTGATATTTGCATATACCATGAATCTAGTGCCACAGAACAAGTTGTTTTTATACCTCACAGTGTACTAACAAACAAGAATACATGGTTTATTCCCAAATAATTTTCATAATTCTTTCCTGATTACGTCAACCCCAGCCTTGCCACAAATTCAACTCTTTTCAATTAACTTTTTTTGCTGTAACATAACAAGTTAAAGTTGGCAGCAGCATTTGGCGTTCTCCGCTCTTTCCCCCCTTATCCTTCCTCCCCATCTCCTCAAATCGCTTTTTGTGCACCTTGTGTCTGGAAGTTATCCAAAGTATGCAGAAGTGTAATCACACTGAGATCCTAACCACTTCCTTATCCTCATTTTGTAGATCTAATAACAATGTGAGTGAAATCAATCATGGTGCTCTGGTTCGAACCGCTTTCTGCCATTAGGAGATGATCAAAGTACCATTGAAGTGTCAGCTGTATTGTAGCCAATCTGCAAAATGTCTCTAGGAGCTTAGAGCGCAATAACAACACACAAGACGTCTTCCAATGCATTCTTG
Source organism: Chaenogobius annularis (assembly GCA_015082035.1). NCBI lineage: Eukaryota > Metazoa > Chordata > Actinopteri > Gobiiformes > Gobiidae > Chaenogobius > Chaenogobius annularis. The sequence continues at coordinate 2,087,295 of BJKM01000011.1, read as the reverse complement.
ACTTTTATTAGAAGAGTCGATCAAGCGAGCATGAGAAAACAATATGTACTTGGCCCCTATGCTGCTCTTTGTGATTCGGAAATGGTGGTACTAGATAATTTTGACAGACAATGAATGGTCATAGCTTTGTTTGGTGCCATGGTACACGGGATAGGGTCAGACAGGGTGACATGGGTTGGGTGTGGGAAGGTGAACCTGCGTTGGGCGACAGAGGGACAGCTATCTGAACAAGGTGAGGGGGCTGGGGGGTGGACAGCAGAGGGGAGAGGACGTGAGACCTGTCCCTGGGAACCGGACTCCAGGATAGGATTCATTCAACTTGGCTTCCTTCGCAAAACTTAAAATAGCGCCATTGTACTGAGCGCGGCTGAGAATGTGTGTGTGGAAGGTTTTGTCTGCAGTGTGTGTCTATCAGTTTCTCAGTGAAATTGTGCCGCCGTGTCCCCTGTGTCTGTGTGTGATTGTTTACGGAGTCCCTGGGAGCGTCCCTGGGAGGACAATGGTTCTGGACATGCATGGGAATTGAGTTTGATGTGCAGGTGATGAGTGGTAGTCACTGACTCACACTGTCAACCAAACAGTTCCTCTTACAATGCCAGGATCTGGACACACCTACCCCCATTTTGCTTGGAAACTACTGATGGGAACACATGCATATCATTCATGTTGTGTATTTCCTGTGATTTGCCTTTTCAGCCTCAAGTTGTTGATTGTGTCATAGGTCTGTCTTCTACCTAACAGTCAAAGGTGTTGGTCACAAATGGGACAACATAATATATGTTACTTTGAGCTTCAACTTTGAACACATACACTATTTAGACTAAAGACTAACTAACTAAAGACTGGAAGTTTTTTCAGTATCTGATGAGCTGATCTTTACTGTTGGTGGAACATAGACCTACAATTTGATGTGACTTTCATTTGTACACTTTACAGGTCGATGCTAATACACTGCTCCTCTGTCTCCATGTTTGTGCAGGTGAGGTCTGTCACAAGTCCTACACACAGTTCTCTAACCTGTGTCGTCACAAGCGCATGCACGCAGACTGCCGCACACAGATCAAGTGCAAAGACTGTGGGCAGATGTTCAGCACAACATCATCCCTCAACAAGCACCGCCGCTTCTGTGAAGGGAAGAATCATTTCACTGCTGGGGGTTTGTTTGCCCAGGGCATGCCCCTTCCTGGCGCCCCTGTTTTGGACAAATCAGCCCTGGCCATGGGCCACAGCAGTGCTGGACTGGCTGACTACTTTGGTGCAAGCCGCCACCACCACGGTGGGCTCACCTTCCCTGCAGCTCCTGCGTTTCCATTCAGTTTCCCTGGCCTGTTCCCCTCTGGACTGTACCACCGCCCCCCTCTCATCCCAGCCACCACCTCTCCGGTCCGACAGCCGCCCCACACTCCAGGGTCAAGACCAGAGCTGCTCCCCTCCAGCCCTGGGGCCCAGGACTCTCAAGAGCTGCTCAAGGCTCTGCGCAAAGACGGAGGATCTCCTCGTACCCAGATGACTGCTGCTGATCTTCACACCTCATCAAAGCGCATCAAGCAGAGTGACCAATCAGAGAGCAGCGATCTAGATGATGTCAGCACTCCCAGCGGCAGTGATCTGGAGAGCACATCAGGCTCTGAGCTGGAGAGTGACATGGACAGTGAGCGGGAGCGTGGGGCAGCCCGGGAGAATGGTAAAGTGTCCAAACGGAAGGCTAGTGAGGGAAGCACCCAGAGCCCCAAACTGCTGGGCAATAGTGCTGCTAAAGACTTTCCAGGCCCCTCTTTGATGCCCTCGCTGGACGAGCACACAGCTGTCACAGGGGCTGTCAATGACTCTATTAAGGCCATTGCCTCTATTGCAGAGAAGTACTTTGGTTCTACGGGACTAGCTGGCCTCCAGGACAAGAAAGTGGGCTCTCTGCCCTACCCCTCAATGTTCCCACTGCCTTTCTTCCCTGGATTTTCTCCCCCAGTTTATCCATTCCAAGATAGAGACCTCAAACCTCCAGGCCTGAAGGGCCAGCCCCAGTCTCCAGGGGAAGACTCTAAAAAGGTCAAATTGGAGTCACCTTTTGACCTCACGACCAAGCGTAAGGAGGAGAAGTGTGAGGCACTAGTCACCTCCAAAGCAGGGTCCTCACAGAGCAACCAGGACCAGCCTCTGGACCTGAGCCTGGGGCCTCGGGCAAGAGGACGCAGCCGCAAAGAAGAGGAAACAAAAAAGATTTATGATGAAGGCAAGGCTATGCTGGAAGTCCCCAAAGCTGACACCTCTTTACAACATGCCCGGCCCACTCCATTCTTCATGGACCCTATCTACAGGTATGGCCTTAACTCAACAGTCACTCATCTGCTCGTGATTGTCTGAATCATCTCTCAAGAAATCTGTTTGCAGTTCAGTGTGTGTTAAGAACTGATAGAAATTTACCATTAGCAGGGTTGAGAAGAGGAGAATGAGTGATCCATTTGAGACGCTGAAGGACAAGTACATGCGACCCGCTCCAGGGTTCCTCTTCCATCCCCAGGTAAGCCCTTCTCTCATGGAAGATTGCACAATTATGGACTATGTTTGCACAACTATGAGTAATACGAATATAAGCTGACTATCCTTTTCATTTTGTGGTTTGCTTGTTCACATTTGATGGCTGTTCCATAGTTCCAAGTTTTACAACAGCATAACCAGTCTAGATATTCTCTCTATAGGGAGCTGTAATTCGAAATGGCTTTTCGGGGTTGACCATACAGCATTAATGGGTATTACTATGTGGCTCCGGTCTTTGCCTGTTAAGACCATTGGCGCTATGTAAAACAGATGTGGCAGCAAGAAAGGGGCATAGTGTGGCATGTCTTCACGTAATGTGTCTATGATTGCAATATAAAAAGAATGATATGCTTTTAAATCCCTGGTATCTGCCCCCGGGTTGGCTGTAGAATTTTCTGCTAAGTAGCGTGTGTGTCCAAGTGTTGGTGCTATGAAGTGTTGCGTTGACGTTCATTTGTCCGCCCTTAGCCTGCGGGTGAGAACGCTTCGTCGGGAAAGTGAAAACACCACTTTCTCAAGCGTACCAATTTTTTCTTTTTTTTTCTTTCATTCTCTGGTCGTTTCAGGTCTGGTTTTTACAGGCTGTTTCATTTGTCTGATTTATGTCCCCTGTCCAGACTGCTGCATGGGCCGGGCCGGCAGCAGCCACATGGCCGTCCCACAGGTCTTAATGAGGTGTCCTATCAGTAGAAACACTAACAGAGTGCTTAGGCCATCTTTATGACTTTATGATGTCTGGACACACAAATTATTCCCAGAGACAGCCCAGCAGCCCAGCCAGAGCAGACCGGGGGCCCCTTCTCTCTTTTAGTATAGGGGTTCGCTTTCAATCACCTGACTCAGTTTTGGAGAATCGGAAAGTAGGCTACAAACTTCTTTTTTCAAACTAGTGAATCAGCTTTTTATTTCCTGGCAGGAAGTTTTACTGCGATGCTTTACTGGCTAAGATTACATATAGAAATCACATTTGTAGGCCAGTTGTAATGAGCTTATTGAAAACAAGGGAAGTGTCGGGAACTATTAAAGGCAACTAGAATTCCAATAGCCATAATTCTGCAGATAGGCAGCTCATTGCTCATTTAGAGTTAATAATGCAAACCACAATCTTCTCTCCAAAAACACACATGTATCCAATCAGAAGGTGTTGATTCATTGGCTACTTCCTGGTCCTGACTGCCTCCTCTGTCCCTCTGTCTCTCCCCCTTCTCAGTTTCGTTTGCCAGATCAGAGGACTTGGGTAAGTTCCTCTTCGTGACACAAATTTGTACCTGTATTACACAAAATGCATACCCACATACTGCATGGGCCGCAAGTCATGGACCGGCACCACCCTTCTTCGTCCGCATGGCTTGTGTTGTGTGTTACATCACTTTATCATTTAGTCATTTTTGAGGATTGTCCAGTTTGTATGTGTTCGAAGCGTGTTTACGTACGTGCACATAGTTTTTCACTCTGCATGGCTTCGGCGATTACAGTTGTGTTCACCCTTGCTCCAATTGGGACTGGGATGACTTTGCTGTTTGTTGACATCACTGTGTAAAAGCAGCATAGCTAAAAGTTTAGCTGAAAAGGGCAATTCAAATTTTATGATTAATGTAAGTGGGCTGTAGTCTTTTGTGCACTCATATACATAAATATGTCACAAATAAGACAATGGAAGGATAACCAACATTTTGCAAGAGATATTTGTTTGTGTTTTGGATTTGGTTAGCTTTTTATTACATTCTAGAACACGCAAAAGCCAATTTTCTTGCACGAAATCTTTTGCCATATTTAATTCAAACATTTAATTCAACTTTAAAGCAACAGTATGGAACATTCTGGAGGTGGCATGTCACCATCATTATTCCATGGAAATAGAATTTTAAAACCATACTTCTGAAAATACTCCATGGAGATAACTTTTATGGCGTACTGTGGAATATAAGTAACAACATTTCCATGGAAACAAGCAGGAGGAGTCAGGTCTGTGGAGATGCAAGCCCACTCAAAGAAAGAAAGCATGCTTTTCTAAATTTTCCTGTAAAATAAAAACAACCACAATGAAAAAAACATGCTTTTATTTGAGTTTATTTTTTAGCTAAATCGTTACGTGATGGGGCTTTAATTTGCATGAACATAAACACTGAAATTCAACCTTGTTCCAACCAACTTAAGATGTTCTGTTTTTGATCTGATTTTGTAAAAACAATTAGTGAGAAACCATACAAATTCCATTCTTTTACTTGAGTGTGAATGATGCCTTGATTGGCTAGATTTCAATCCGTTTTGGGACTAATTAGGCCACATCCTCTGCTCGCCCTCTCATAAAGGCCTTTTGATGGGGATTTCCACATCTCCCACTTCATCTTGTCTATCTCCACAGTTAAACATTGCTTATTTGTAGAACAACCCAGCGCTCCTGCAAATGGGCATGAAAAGGGGGCTGCCGAGTGGTGGGCTGCTTTCTATCAGCGCTCGGGGTAACAGTCTCTCTGGGACCCTGGCGGCGGGGTGTGTGTGTGTGTGTGTGTGTGTGTGTGTGTACTATAGGGGGCCCGGTTCCTCCCTCCATCCAAACATCTGGTTCCCGATAAAGATCAACAATTGAGAATGCATCCCGCTAATTAAGGCCCCGCTCGCAGCATCACTGACATCTGAAGATAGCCAATCAACCGCCGGTCCCAGTGCGGCGCTATAGCAACAAGCAAGTTCACAGACACCCGCAGGGGGGGTGGGGGGGGGAGTCTGAAGTGTGGGTGCGTGGGGTCCATCTACAAAAGACCATATAAAAGCTTTGAAAAATGACTTGAAATTGTTTAAGTGTAACATTGTGCAGAGCAAACAGTGGATAATGACCCTGATTCATCGTCCCATAAAAAAAAAAAAAAACGCAGAGGTTTTTTGAAGTGTGATCCGCAGCAGGCCGATAACCACATTCATATAAATAATGACCAGAGTTTATGTAGAAATCGTTTACCGCTCGACTACAAAAGCGATTGGAGGGTTTATGGATGGTTAATTGTTTGACTGCGTTTAATGACAATGCACACGTTTGGGTTTTACTACCAAGTTATTATTACTCAGTACAGTTTATGATCTAATAGTTTGTTTAGTAGTATGTACTTTAGGTGTGTACTCATATAATCCTAGCTTGAGCACAAATATTTCTAGTGTTCACTAACAGAATATTTAATAAAAAATCCCCAAATGATGTGTTAATTACTTTTTTTTGTGTCTTTTTTTGTTACCATTTGTACATATATCACTAATCAATATAGTTGAGTAGATTTGCTATTATACAAAGAACACCTGTATTTTTTATTTTTACTTTATTTTTTTAGGAACGACAGCAACAAAAGTAGCGATATATCTTTTGTTGTCGCTTTAACTATTTACCACAACTTCTTAATCTTCCACAAACACAGTTGAAACAAAAAAACAAAACAAATATTTGCAATTCATAATAATATATTTAGGGGGGGACAAAATCTAGCGCATATAACAAACTCTATTAAACTATAGTTTGCTTCTGACTTTTTTTTTATTATTATTTACCCCACTGGCTAAGAACGCACTGACCAACTCCATCCAAGACGTCCCCACACAGATCTTGAACACTGCAATGCCACAAAGTATCTTATCAGTGGTCTCAATCCGTCTGACAGCTTTAGCGCTCTTAACTCTCCCCAGATTTATCTCCTCACATTATGCTACACGCCACTAACTCGCCGCTCGGACCGATGAAACCCGCAGAGCGCGTTCGAGAGAAATATGAAAGCGTTTCTCGCCCTCTTTTCCCGTAACCACTTCGTCCTACATCCTTCTCGCGTCCCTCCTCCTCCTCCTCCTCTTCCTCCTCCTCACCGGCCTGCCTCGCGTTTGATTCATGGCGTGCAGCATTGCCATATTCATAATCAAACGGACCCGACACTCCACATCCTCCCTCTGCAAGAACTTTACACTCGGCTTGTCAATCCTAATCACCAGCTTCTAACGCCCAAACCTGCCGCAAAGCATTAAACCGCTCTTTATTCTTCCTCCTCTCTTTCCCTTGCACTCTTCTCTTCTCCCTTGTCTTCGGTAAGATGCGCGTTCTCTCGCTCTCAAATGCTGGAGTGAAGCCCAGGGCCCGACGAGGGGTGACAGGCGGCGGTGGAATGTCGGGGTGCTATAGTGGAAGACCTGGATCACAGTTGATTTGTTGGTTTTATGGACATTTTGAATAAGAAACAGGCGCAAAGTTTGATGCTGCCCCAAAATAATTCAAAATTCTTGGTTATAGAATACTGTATGTGGCCAAAATCTGAATAATTTAAGAAATGGGAAGGGTCAACTTCTGTGCAATTCCAGGTTTAGTTTCAATTTAGTTGCGCAATTCTGGTAAAACTGTTTTTACTTCACTGTGATTGGTTAAATCTGTCGCTCAGGGCATGAGAGGCGGACCAAAAGGAGGAGTTGGCAAAATAGGCAAGTGTCTGTGTTTGAGCGCAGAACTAAAGAACGAGGTTTAGAGCAGTGCCAGAGATTACAGGGGGTCCCCAGAGCTTTGTCTGATCAGAGGGTCAAGTCATCAAAGTAATTAATCGTGCAACATAAATAGTAAAAAGCCCAAATATATGAGTGGAAAATTGCTATGGGAAGAAACGCACCACCATTGGTATTTATGTCTCTGAAATATATGCTTATTAGTCATCATTTTTATCATGAAATACATTTGCGGGGCCCATAGTTTAAACTGGGGGGCCTTCGCGGAAAAAAAGATTTGGAACCACTGGTTTAGAGGCAGAGAAAAGTGAAATACTTTTTTTTTTTAAAGCTGGCGATAAACAGGAAGTAGTTTCTCCTTTACTGGAGTTTTAGCCACGTCGGTCAGCAACACAAACTTGGAATTAAAGAGAGAAAAAGTGTAATTCAGGTACAATTTAGCAGCTGCTCACATAGTGGACCTCTGCCTTTGCCCCCGGAGCTTGTGGAGACGAATGTCAAAGCGATGTGGGGGGCCAGGGCCAGTGGCATCCATGACATCCATGAAAGACAAGGTGTAAGGACAAAGTAGGATATACAAACTATCTGGTTAGTTTTTTCTGGTGGAATTCATGCATTCAATTAAAAAAAAAAAAACAGAGTTGCATTGTTGTTTGCATCATGATTCAAAATCAAAAAGCCACATGCAAATTCTTTTTATCCGAGGAACAACTTAAAATCGTGTGGACAGTAAACGTGCAGGAGCCTACCGGGACACCCCCCCCCCTCTTCTCTCGATCTCTGTCTCTCTCCCCCCTACCCTCTCCCCTGTCCCGTCCCGCCCTCTCAGCGCAGCGATATCATTATTACCCGTGTCTGGCCCTTGATCAGTAATGTCAACATCTTTCATATTGACGAATGTGCTGTCTGGCTGCATTGTGCACGGAATGGTTTACAGCCCGCCAGTGGACATGAATCACTCCTCTGCCACACACACACACCTACACACACACAGCCTGCACATACACTATAGCTACACATGTACTGGTAAGAGGGGGGGAAAAAAAAAGAAAAAAACGTTCTCAGCGTTACATTATGAAAACATTCTTCACACATATATAGTCGGCGATGGGAATGAATCAAACTTGGCCACCAGCGGGCTCCGTACGCGTTGATCCCGTATTGACATATGCTATGAGGCTATGAGTAATTTTATTCATAGGTTCATTAGCAGATTGGATGTGTACGTAGCTTATGCACTAGTGGTGAAGAGGAGTTGAGGAAGTGGCAGTTCTGCCGCTGTGCTGATGGAACTGCAGATGGAAAGTAGCAGATAAAAATGAGAAGAAATCATATATATTCTTTTGTGAGATTTATGAACCTCGACAAATAAAGAATCAACCACTGATCAAGAATGTGTTTATATTAGCGCTGCAATGATTAATCGGGCTAATCATGACTAGCCTACTATAACGACTAATCATAGACGCATTTTGCTAATCGGAATCATTATCTGGGCTGTACAGACTCTAAAACAGATGTGAGCAGATATTTTATCATCACAAAGACGGTGGCATTGTTGGATCAGAATGTCAGAAAAAGAATGAACAGTTACTTATTTTCAGCATTAACGCATTTTATACGTAAAAATTGTCCATAGAAGACCTCAATCACTGTTTTTCAATCTTCATTTAGTCGATAATGTAGTTAAAAAGTCTCGACGTACAATAGAAATAATCGTTTGAGTAACTGTCAGTTTATATGATTGGCTTTAGAGGTTTTTTGAGAGGATAAGTTGGCAATCGACTGATATTTCCTGATTGAATTTATGCTCCATCTTAACGGAAATTTTAATTTATTATTAAATGTCTTTTCAAACATGGAAGTGGATTGTTTTGGGGTCATTCATGGATCTTTCAATCTAACGTGTTGCATGCATCGTTGGAGAATTGTGCAAAATGCTTAAAAAAATGTGTAATTTGTTTTTATTTTTTTGTGTTTCACCCAATGTTATGTTGTTATAGCTTTTTTTTTTTCTTCTGCCATTTATGGTATCCCAAAGCTGTATTACAGAACATCTTTGTCTCTGTCTCCTCAGATGTCTGCCATCGAAAACATGGCGGACAAGCTGGAGACGTTTGGTTCCCTCAAGCCCGACACTGGCGACCTGCTGCGTTCTGTGCCCTCCATGTTTGACTTCAGAGCCCCGCCCACTGCCCTCCCCGAGACTCTGCTGCGCAAGGGCAAAGAGCGCTACACCTGCAGGTACAGAGAGCTATTCACAGCATGGTGGATTTTCTTATTCATGCAAAAGAGTTTGGATTTTGATCAAATGCATAAATGTGTCGTCTGCAAGCGTGCAACTATCATGCTCATTATATATATTTTTACAATCTGCTCCTCAACATGTTTTCCTATTTAATTTGTGTTTAATATGTCTGTATCTGTAGGTGTTAACGAACTTTACAATCTTGTGCGTAGTAAGGATTTGACTGATTGTACAGAATTTGTTGATATTTAATTCTAATTCTTAAGTTTAAAAAAAAAAAAAATCTAAAAAAGTAGTTGAAATTAGATTTTTTTTTTATGCCACTTTTCAGTAAGATCTACTACTAAATCAGATATCTCAGTAAATATTTTGTATCTAATGTGAGCAAATGAACCAAGATATTTAAACCTGGAGCTCTGTGCATTTTTCAGATTTACCGCTCAAATATGTGCAATTTTTTACAATATTGCAATAGTGCAATATTTACAGATAAAATGCCTTATTTATATATGAAAACATCACATAATAAAAAACATGTCATACTATACATTATATTCTTACATTTATGTGAGTGAACTACAGAAGAAGTTTCAAAATGATATATTAATGTAAGATTTTTTCCTATTCACCTGCAGTGCGCGAGAAATTCATCTTTAAATAGTTGTTGCAGAATCCTACACATCCTACACAAACTCGCAAGCTTTTGCATTTTCTAACAACAAAATAACCTTCCTACATAGATTTGAAAAAGAAATCTCTCTGACCGTTGCCTTGTCACCTCAAAAAAGCAATGTCGCTAACATTATTTTGTATTTTTTCCTGCAGATATTGTGGTAAAATCTTCCCCCGCTCTGCCAACCTGACCCGCCACCTCCGCACCCACACGGGCGAGCAACCGTATCGGTGAGAAGACCCCCAACTCTATATCCCCCTTTTCCCCATCATCGTTACGTTCCACATCCACACTCGGCTCATCTGTTCACACAACGCACGGAGCTTTTCCCAGGCTAATTCTGTCCACGGTTAGCGCATAGTCCGCGTATGTTTTCTCGTGCTGAAAAAACCCTGGAATAATTAAGTCATTTGGTTGGTGAGCAATGGTGTCCGTCGCCGCGGTGACAGGAGGGGGAGGAAGTTGGGGTGAGGGACGGGGCTGATGAGAGGGGCTCGGGGCAGATGTCCAGTCTAACAGCTGCGGTCTTCAGCTCTCCTACAGTATGTGGACCAAACCAGGACAGTTATAGTTCAGGTTTATTTGTTTTTTCTGCTTATTTATTTACTCTTTACACTTTTCTGTAGTATACTTCTGGCCTTCGATGCAAAAAAAAGTAGTGCTGGTGCTGGCAAAAGCTCTCCAATCTATGAACAATCTTTATGGTTTGACTACAACGTATCTGTAACCAAAGTGCGCTGACAAGGCCTCGAGATTACAAAAGAGCATGTTGCTACAAATATCTATGCAGAAAACTACAAGTAAATGGTGTATTATATATCTATAAAAAGGCAGATTATACTCACATGTTCATGAGGACAAGCAATATCACAATATAGTTACAAAGTGGACTAAGTGTGACAATGGATCAAGTGGGATAGTCCGGTTTGATCCTTTTGCATTTTAAGATTTAATCAATTCAATGACTTACAATTCACCAAAATCAACATGCTCATGAGCTCAGTGGTGTTTCTCCTTCATTAGTTTACTCAAAAGTTGTATTTTGTTGGTTTGATTCGTGCATGTTTGATTAATCCTGTTTTGTTCTGCAACTGAGGCTTTTCACCTACCCCCTCATCCCCGCCCACATCTCTGTACTCAGTTGTGATTATTTTTAGATAATGTAGTGTAGTGTTCTAAAATGCCACTTTTCAAAAATCTCACTCTCACCGTTACCATTGCTAAGCCGTTTTGGATTGGTGCAGTTTACAATTAACAAAATATGAAAAAAATGATGATCTACTAAGTACCTGGAAAATAACGTAATACATCTCCTTTAATCACTGACGCGTAGCTCAAAAAAATCTGACTTGAGAAGAAATACTAACTTCTTGCGTGTAGTACAGTATTTCTAGAGCTTTTCAAAAATGTGTTATAATCAAGTTTTTGGCATTTCATTTAAAAACAAAAAAATAACAAAAGAAGCCGAAATGTCCCACTTTCCCCATATTCACCAACTGTTATATTACACGCTGCCAATTAACAACATTTAAGAATTATTGCAAACAACTTCCCATTACTTAACCCAGTCCCTCCTTTGGGTCTTCTCTGTACATTGCTTGGGCAAACTAGCGCACATGTCCAGCACACTCCTGGCCACATTATGATTTTTTTACAGACAAACCTTGGCTGGTCCCCTCACACTCGGCAGTCTCTAAGCCAGAGGAATGTTGGCCGGACCGTGCAGGAGGCTTGTTGACCACAGGGGAGTCCAACAGAAGACCCCAGCCTCCACTGCCCCAGCCCGATAGCCCGCTCTCCCCTCGCTGGCACGCCATTAAAGCCCTTAGCCTATTTATTGTAATTTTTTTTGTAGAGATAACCAAGGGGGTTCCTGAGGGAGGGCCACTCGAGCAAGCTAATTCCAGCAGAAGAAACGATGTAATCTTCTCGTATAATTCTGCGTGAAGAAAACTTGGCAGCGGATTGCTAATTTCGCGTGCTTATTTTGCGAGAGAAGAATGCACTTTTATTGCTCTGGCTGCAGATAAGAGGCGGCGGGTTCTACCTAAAACAGGCTACTCCATCATGGGGGACTGCTGGGACTGTCTGCGTGGATGTGCGTTGTGCGGACCATTATGTTTCCTATAGAACACACAGGCGCATTCATGACATTGTAGCAGCGCTGCCAGAGCACTTAGCTGTTTGCGAGGCTGCGCAGTGTACTTGTCAAAGCGGAGCACAGCGGACGACAAGTGGCTACGGCTGAGGAACTTTCAAACACTTTAGGAGGGAATTTTGACATGTTTGGAGGGTTTTGTTGGGTTTTCGTTGCGTATGTGCCGTGTCCTTTTGATGTATTGGCAATGGCGTGGCAAGTATAAACAGCAAACCAATTTTCACATGTATTTATTCTTAAATTGAGAACCGCAATACGGTGCAATACTTCTTGACCAAAAGCAAATAAGGCATACAACCACTACTTTTGTTCTTGGGGTAATTTTTTCCTTTAATGTTAATGTATTTCCTAAACACTTGACAAAAAACACATGAAATGGAGCGAAACAAGGCCAGAGAGAATATAGCAGAAAACGAAAATGAATCCAAGACACATTCATTCCAAAATAAACGTCCCCAAATTTGCCATTTTCCGTACGCCCGTTATAATATATGTCCAATCCTTGATCGTCGGCTCAGTTTGTGTCATCCATTTTTTTTGTGATCCCACCGAAAGAATGCTCCAAAGATATCCACCGTTTTCAGGCCCAAAAATACATAGTTCCGAAATCAAATGGAATGGCATTGTCAAAAATTGTCTGCAGATCTCTGTTGGTTTCAGTCCAATATTTCTGGGCAACAGGACGGTCCCAAAACACATGGAACTATAATGCATTTTCATGACACATTTGCCAAAAAAAATCTTTGCAACAATATTGATTTTACCTGCACCCCATGGATGCTCCAGGTTCGACTGCTACAAAAATGTTGCTTATTTTTCAACGTTAAGCTTGTGATCTATAAAAAGTTGGCGAGAAAATAACTTGGCGAGAAAATAAATACTCATCATAAAATACTTTGGCCAAGAATGCCCAGCGCAGAAGGTGTCATCGGAATGTAATTTGAAAAACGAAGCAACATAACGTCAACTCGGAATCAACATTTCTAACCCTACCGTCTCGTCTTTGCAGGTGCAAGTACTGCGATCGCTCCTTCAGCATCTCGTCCAACCTCCAGCGACACATCCGCAACATCCACAACAAGGAGAAGCCCTTCAAGTGTCATCTGTGCGACCGCTGCTTCGGCCAGCAGACCAACCTGGACCGTCACCTCAAGAAGCACGAGAACGGAAACCTGTCAGGTACCGAGAAACGCTGTACCCATAATTACCACGGTATTCACAGTATCGTGAAAGACATGAGAGACGGACAATGAGCCTTTTTGTTTGCTCCAGTGAGGAACTATTTTTTTGAGTTTGAGTTGAAGAAAATTGAATAATCTGGCTCGTTCAGAAAGGGATTTACTTGGAATGTTGATGGTCAATATCATTGTTTATTAATATTGTGTGAAGAAATGTATTGCAGTCCAAAATGTGTTGCTGTTTGTGACGTTCGATTCATCACATTCGTGTTTATGGAGTCCACAAATAATTCTTGAAGTTTTGGAGGTTAGCATTTCTTGTTGGATAGGTTTTATGTTTGACAAATGAATCCAAGCCAGATGCAACTCAGGATTTCACATTACACTGGCTTGAAAATGAATAAAAAAAAAAAAAAATGAATAACTGAATTTTCTCAAAGTTCAAATGTATACATAATAAAATAATAAAATAATAAAATAATAAAATAATAAATAATAGAATAATAGAATAATAAAATAATAAAATAATAAAATAATAAAATAATAAAATAATAAAATAATAGAATAATAAAATAATGGAAGTCAGCAGTAGAAAAATGCTGACCATTGAGACTTTTGTAGATATAATTAATTTACTGTTTAAGAAATATTCTCATTCTGTTCAGTTAAATAAAGCTTTAGACGCTCAGAAGTAGTAGAGATTTTGGACTAGTACAAGTTTTTTCAACACCGCATTTACATTTTTACTTGCTTTTACATTATTTTCCAATTACTTAGTACTAAAATATAAATAATTCTTCAAAATTAAAAGGAAGGGGTACATTTAAAGCCAGCAATAAGGGAAGACAATTATACCATTGTTTCCACAAAAATATAGTGTTTTCATTTGAAGTAAAACATTTTAAAAGGGATGCATTGTATTTCACTGCAAAATAAAAAATGGCTGATTGCTCTCCATAACGTCGACTGCCGTTTGTGAATAATTAGACTCGTTAGAATAGAATAATGTTACTAATGGTACAGACCTTTGCCCTTTCCTAACAGTTCTATCCCCCTCCCCCTCCTCTCTCCGCTGTAGGCACTGCCATGTCCTCCCCTCAGTCTGAACTGGACAGCAGCAGCGCCATACTGGACGACAAAGAGGACTCCTACTTCAACGAGATCCGAAACTTCATCAGCAACGCGGGGCACAACCAGACCTCTCCAGACCCATCCGAAGAAGGGTGAGCCTCCCCTAGAACTGAGCGTGTGTTGTCCAAAAAACCTCTCATTAGCGTAAATAGCAGGTAATAGCATCTGTATGGCTGTGGAGTGAACTCTTGCACCATGACGCAGGGCCTGGATAGTCAGATACTAAGACCGTTTTTATGGCCCATTTAGGTTTTACGTAGCAAACCGCCCAGCCTGATTCATTATGTACCACACAGATGCTGGAAAAGGAGGAACATACTCTTACAAGGCCAATTGGTTTTAATGCAAAACTCACACACGGAGAGGTGTAACAGTACTTTAAATATTATCACTAATTAAATGTACAATGCTGGTACTACAACTAATATACAGTTATCACAAATGTGTCTGTTAACTGATATTACCAGTGGGAATTAAATGAGCAATGTGTAACTTGTTGTGGAGGTTTCTTCCCTTGCTTGTCTCGACGGAGCCGTTGCGTTGCCTGGAACGTTCCACAGTATGGCAGACAAAGTTACAGGTCAGATCTGCGCAGTGGCAAGCCTGCTGGCAATAAGAATGCATTATGTCAAGGTGACATAAACACTGAATAATTGAATAAGCGCTAGGTAGATAAGTGAAATGCCATACTGTTGAACATTCCAGGAAAAGCAGTGGCATCTCCATGGAGACAAGCAGGCATAACCTCGAACAAAAGAGTTACAAGTGATTTTAATGGACACTTATTAGGCAAAGTTGACTTTTTTGATGGTTTGAGCCTGTTATAACAATGTTTCATAATCCCAAACATAACTGGAGTTGTATTTAGCTTCATTCACAACCCTGTTTAGTAAGTTCTCTCCAGTCTGAGCCTCACAAAAACACTTGGTTCCTAGTTTCTCAGTTTTGTAACGTCATAGTTTGAAAAGTTGCACTGCTTTTAACTCCAGTTAGACTCGTTCTGAGCATTTCTGCCATCAGATCACATTCATTACAACCGTGTGCTTACATTAACATGTCGGGGGGCAAGCTAGCTTTTGTTTTTCTCCCCATGGTTATTCCCTCTGCAGTTGTAAAACATGAGACGCCAAAGCAAAGTTACTCAAGAGCAAGTTTCGAGGTCCTTTATGATATACACTTTCAAATATCCCTTTTATTTATGCAGAAAATGAAAAAAAGAAAGAAAGTAAAACAATCCTATATGTAAACATGGTCCAAGCATGATTTAAATAAAGTCTCCAATTCTTGATACCGCTCCAGAGATGCTTCGGTCGTTGGATTTGTTTTGAGTACCTCTCAGTGGTGTGATGGGGGGGCAGTTTTCTGATAGAGATCTACCAGACGGCGAAGCATATGATTGTCGATGAGGAGGAGAAAAAGAGAGAGGGAAAGAGAGAGAAAGAGAAGTAGCACGGTTAGCCTTAGCACATCTGGAAACAACATGTGCGCCTTACAGGAAGAGGGTAGGGGAGGTGGGGTCAGGGGGTCGCGCCGTGTTTCCTTTCAAAGTGCCCGGCTCCTGACGACTCCTGATAGATACTTTATCCACAGCAAATTACCACGTTTGAAACCGTAATTAGCGAATCTGTTTTCTTAATCACCCAAGCTCTCACACTCGGCCTCTGGAGCCTCTCTTCAGCCGAGGCTCAGCACAAACAGCACTCTGTCAACCCCTTCTGCTCCACGTCCCCGCGAGACCACAGTATTATCAGCGGCAGACAGAAAGGAAACAAATATGAAACGTGAGAGTGTAAAATAGACGAGCTAATCTTCCGTTATGTCCTCGGGCAAGACACGTTACCCACCTTGAATTGGTTTGAATGGCTGGGATTGGACGATTCTTACTTTGGTTGTTGACTTTTAAGAGCAGAACCTTTTACTGCATATTTAAACATGCACGTCAGTATCATGAATCTTTCAAAAAAGATGATTTTATTTGAGCTTTTAAAGGGCAAACACCTTCATTTAAAATCAGGTCTGTTTCTCACTAAAATGTTAAGAGAGTTATTTTAATCTTGCAGACAAAAAAGGGCTAAGTCTAATTTTTACACCATGACTTTAGAGAAATAAGCCCAGTTGTCATCAGGGGCCCCTTCAAAAGCTGGCATCACAACACAAAGAACCGCAGCAAGTGTCCTTCAATTCTCACTGTATATTGTGGAATTAAACATTGTTCATATTGCATCAGGAACGGCTCAATTTGGCAAACTAAGGGCCCTCAAGAAGCGTTTTACACTGGCCCCTCACAACGTTAGAATCAGCCCTGCCACTGACAACAAGAGGCCGGTTTATACACACAAAAAATCAGATTGTTTCTAGATTTTTTTGCCGTTTGATAGCTATTTTGACTAAATATTGTCGTGAAATTACATTCAGTTGAGCTTTTACTTCCTATAATTTAACCATATACGGCGTCTGTTCCATTGGTGCCTGTTCCAAATAGAGAAGCGAGTTAAATGAGAGGGGGCATCCAGTTCAAAAGTAATAGTTGAAGCACATACAACTTCATTTGACGTTTCATTATGCGACGTAGTTCTTTTGACAGTTCTGTCCCCTTATGCCTCACTATTTCTGCATGCTTTTTCTGAGGCCTCTGTGCGAGAAGTGACATTTTTCTGAGCTGACGACAGACGACCCAAAGTGTAATTAGAGAATCAGTCTTAATGTGGTTCCAGATGATTTACCAAAAGTGGGTTTCCTGTGGCGCGGAGAAGCCAGGGATAGATGAGGCCGTTTGGATAGCCTCACTGCTCTCACTGACAGGGAGAGAAGAATGAGTCGGTTGGCAGAGCTCTCATAATTCTGCACCAAATGGGCCTGTCAGCTAAATATTTTGCCTATTAGATGAATCTGAGATAGAAGGAAAATAAACAAGGCGGCAGACAGAGCACTCTGGCTAAGTGCTCCAAGAATCAGTGCAGAGCCGCGGTGCCCAGACGGCCCCAGAGCCACGATGACAAACGGGATTCCAGCTCTGCTCGCTCCCAGCTGCAGGGCTCAGATCCACAAGCACCAACTAACAATACATACACTTTTATTTGTATTGCATACTTTTGTTTTGTACGGATTTGGAAAGTTTGTCTGCTCAGTTTGTTTTTTTCATCATCATTTATTGTGTATATTATTTGTTTTTTCTAAAACAGAGTCCAGATGACTACAACTGAATCTTTTTCTACAATCATTTATTGTCTTACATTTAAAATTTGTCTTTTACAATAGTGAATAAAAATATTATTAAAAGTAAAACCAGAGAAACTAAAAAATTTTATTAAAGTACCAGTATTTTTTTGCCATATGAGAATTGCAAAAGGTTTCACGTCGAACAAAACAAAAACATTTAGTATTTCATATTCTCCAGAACTGACCAACAGTGTCCATTGTGTGCAGGTTGAATGGTGGTCAATTTGAGGAAGAAAAACCTCTGATGTCCAACCGTGGGTCACATGATCAAGAGGACGAGGAGGCGGAAGACCTCGGTGCTGAAGAAGAAGACGGGGAGGAGCCTAAAGAGACCGCTGGGAAACCTGAGAGCCAATCACCTCGCGGGAACCTCAGTGATGATGCCGCACAGGAGGAAATGGACTTCAGTCAGAGTGACGACTTGAACCTCAACTGCAAAACCTCGCCACAGAGGTCAGTATTTCTTTCAATGTCACAAACTTCGGTCAACCGAGCTGAGCTGACAGTGCACTGTGTTGTCCCGCAGGTTCAAAGAGGAGGAGGAGGAGGAGGAGGAGGAGGAAGAGCAGAGTGCGTTCTCCGCCCTGGAACACATGCATCACTTCACTAACCTGAGAAAGCTGGAGGAGAGCGAGCTCAGCGAGGGAGACGAGGACGAAGGCTCTTTCAGCTCTCCTACCCTCTCTGAGGCCGTCAAGCAGCCGCTGTTTAGGAAATCCAAGTCTCAGGTACACACATATTTACATACGTGAAAAGTGACATTATGGGATATACAGTATGTCGTCACCTTTCCCCGTCAAACCTATGCCGTTTACATTTCAAGTTTTAGTGAATTGTTGATTGTCTTTCCTGTAAAGTTACCAGAATGTCACTTCCAGCTTAATTCATTCATCTCCATTAACATTTTCGACATATACTCATCACGTGTCCTTTCTGCCCCTCTCAGGCCTATGCCATGATGCTGTCCCTGGCTGAGAAGGACCCCCTGCACCCCTCCTCCCACAGCCCCGCCTCCATGTGGCACAGCCTGGCCCGGGCCGCTGCCGAGTCCAGTGCCATCCAGTCCCTCAGCCATGTATGATGACCCCCCCCCCCCCCCCCCCAACCCCACAACACTCCCCCTCTACCTTTAAACAGGAACTACGGGGTCCCAGACTGGAGCGGCGGGCCCCCGATTGTCTACAAAGTGACTGCTGAAGAACCACGGCCCATGTGACTGCGGACCACACAGGGTCTACAGCCCGGACACACCTATGGACGGAACAAACGCACCCAAATCGGACTCCTTCAAACGGGACTAGCGAAAGAAGGGATTGTGATTCTGTGTCAAAAAAAATGAAGCTGAAATAATAATAGCTGTATTTATTCTGGTGAGTTTGTCTGTTTTGCACAGCACGGGCAGCTGGCGGGCTTACAGATGGATGTGCTCCTGTTTTATTGTTAGTTTGTATGTCTTAAAGGCAAAACGTTTGAGCCGCAGAGGTTTGTGCATTAAAAGATAACCCAATGTTTCCCTTATATGTTACATTTCAGTGGATGCCATAATGGAACACAGTGACACGCAATTTGATAGAATCTACATATTAAAAAAACATTTTAAAGTGCGTTTTTTCAACAGTCCAAAAAAAAATAAAAATGTTTGTGTAAATTAGATGTGAAATCCAGGCCATTCTCGTGATGAAGTTTACAACATGACTGCGGATGTTCCAACAATTCATTGGTCACTTCAAGGAAAACGTTTTGTTTGTGTGAATAAAGCAACGTACAAGCCTCCAAGCAACAGTTCTTCGATAAATTTCCAATGTGATTTCTTAAATAGACAGACGTCGACGCCCATAAATGAAAACTGTATGTTAAATGTAAATATGACATGTCCTTGTTTTACTCCTGAATGTCTTTTCTATGTTTCTGGAATGTTACATGGACTGGTTTGATTTGATTGTGAACAGCAGGGGTCTGCGTGTTCAGGCTTTTACATGTAAAGATTCCAGAGGGGCCAGGCCGGTTTGGTCGTGCTTCGTCATGCTGCTGCGTGTGCCGGCACAATCATAGCACTGCTGTCTCGCCTGCGCTCTCTGTCCAACCACATGCCTCGAGTGGAAAAGAAAACTGTTTTTTGTTGGTCCATTATGTTCTTTTTTCTTTTACCCATGCGCAGTGTTGGAGAACGTTTGCAACGGACGTATATTTTTCAAAACTTTGGATTCATCCTAGTCGGCCAACAGTACCACTGAATAGCCTGAATGCTAGTCGTTAGCTTCTCCATGCTTGTGTGTCTTTCATTTTTAGACAATCATGATTTTTTTTTTTTTTTTTTTTTCATTTTTGTTGGTGTTGTTGTTAATATTTGCTGTTGTATGTTGAGAATTGTATTTATTTCTTGGCAAACTGTAGTTTGTTTACTGAATAGCACTGCTCTTAGCCCAGGTGGAGGCCAGAATCCTCCCTGGGCCTTTCCCAGACTTACATGGGGATTTTAGATTATACATTTGAGTGCCAGATAGTATTAAACATACAATTCACTCTTATTCTTTCTAACTGGTTGACAAATAGACATGACTTAGGTTTTTCCTATGAATCATTTGTAAACAATGACAAACATAAAGAATGAAAAAGCAGGTGTAATTTCCTCATTGGCGCATGATTGGTCAGTCGGATCTTTTCTACGGTCGTCTGCTTGTGACGTTGGGTTCATGTTAATCCTTTGTGCCAAACTTATGAGAAGTAAAAGACTCTTTTCATTTATTCTCCCGTTTTGAGGGACCAGATTTTTATTTTTATTTTTTTTTGTTTATAATCAATTTTAAAACATAATCACCAAGTTGAGGTACTTTGTTTTAATGCTTTCTACAATGTAACTGTATGCATTTCAATTCAGTACTGTGGGAGGAACAACTAAATAATAAAAGAATACAATGTGGACTTACATGTGCTTGGCTTCCATTTATTTGAATATATTTGAATGCTTCTAAAGTGTCTCAAATCAAACGCTATAATTATAGGTATTGTATTAGTAATTAATTAATAAACTAAGTAATATACCTAAGGAAAACAAATGATAGTTGTCGTCAGCGTTTGTATGATGTGTTGTGAATTGCAGTAACCAAGATAGATCAGATTTAAAGCTTTTATATGTTTGGCCTTAAGATAAATGTGTTGATTGCTTTGATAATTATCGCCACAGTAACTATACAAATAATTTAGCTTAGTAGGGAGCGTAAATTAAAAACTTGATCGGGCTTATGGTTGAACTCTGGGGTACACCTTGGAAATCATGATAGAGTTTATTTATTAATACAAAAAAAACTTTGCAATAAATAATACATAAATCCAATTCAAAATTTGATGAAGCACCTTTTTAGATTAAACATTTGACTATAAAATAAAATTCAAATGCCCGTTATTTTGCCCCGTTTTCTCCTTTAGTTTGACGATGGCCTTTGTCTGTTGTCTTCTTTACCGCCGTCTCGCTGCTGGCTGCCGATCGCTTGGTGCTTGAACGTTTCACAAAGATTACTTGTGTGGGACAGGAGTGAGAGAACCACCTGGCGTTAGGGGCCTGGCTCTCCCATGGCCCCCAGGAGCGGCGCTGGGCACTCTCTGAACTCCTCCGCGGCTCTTTTCTCTGGGGCTTTTGGCTGGCGCTGGGCCTGGGGACACGCATGGAGACAGGGCCTGAATGTGGTAGTGGGAGCAGAGGCAGGAATGTGTCCCCTGTATTTGTGTCCATTTGTGGGGCATGATGGATGAGGTTTGGAGATGTGATGACCTGGCTCATCGCTCAAACGCTCAATAAGACTTCTGCGGAGACCCCCCCCTCCTTTCCATCCGGACCCCAAACCCTTCCACGGTCGTCAGCTTGTGTGAAAGTGCGGCCATGGTGATCCTCCAACCAACGATTCAAATTCTGAATCGTTTAACATCTCCAAAATGTTACATGTATTATTTACTTCTTTTTTTTCATCTGCGACTCTCCATGGAGATATTATTGCTTTGCCTGGTTCCACAGTATGGCATTAATCTAATCTCGCTTGCATTTGTTCAATTTATTGCGCCAAAATGTTTGGAAAAACATGCATTATCACTGTGAGCAGCGTCGCCTTGCCAAAGATCGGACCTGTAACTTCGCCTGGTGGCATCACCAGCTCGTCTCCATGGAGATAGATATGTTTTATAATTTACTGGGGATCAATTAAGGCAAAGCAATAACACATTTGAGAATACAAGCAGGTGGGGCATCGTCCACCAGAAAAGTTACATGGTGTACATTTAAAAGCACAGTATGTAACTTTGTGGAGATGGAAATTCACCTTGATTCCATGAAATCCAAAGTTCTCATGCTATGGTACAGGTGGCTTTTCATGGTTGTCAAGGCCTTCTACCATTTTAATTAGTACTTAGTACTTAGCCATTCTTGTTTCAGTATAGTGTAATTGTCCTGGTTTGAAGTAAGTGAATGTTCAATTGGCCATCTTTGTTTTGTAAGAACACTCTTATTTTAAAACCTTCCATATTTAATAGTAATCCGCTGTGATGAGTTTGAATCAAAAAACAAAGGCACTTGAATCCTGAACCAGGAAACAAAAAAAAAGAAAAAAAGAAATAAGAATAATGCATGTTCACGATAGCATCAGTGACTCTGGCCTTGAAAGTGGGTGGAACGCCTTGTAAAAACAGGCCAAATGACATTAAAGCTACCTCTAAATCAGAGCCAGTGTGTGGGTAGATGTGATGACCTGGCTCATCGCTCAAACTCTCAATAACAGTCCCATCATGCACCAGACCCCCTCACCTCGCCTCGCTGCCAGCCGACGTGGGCGGACATTGTGGCTGTCCCATTGTCCGGTGGGCGGCTCTAAGGGGGCTGCTGGATCGGGCATGACAGTAAAGATGGCTGACACTCAGCGTTTACAGTGGTCTTGGCACCCTAATGGATGGGCTGTTTTCTTAGGGCCTGTTGTCAGCCCTGGAGCGCTCGGCGGGGCGTCCTGCTTTGATGAGGTCGCGGGGGGTCAGGCGGTGTTGATGAGGTCAGGAGGGTCGTCCAGCTTTGATGAGGTCAGCGGAGCCAGTGCTGGTGCAGGCCTGGACATATAATGGAGTGGTACTGGTGCTGTTCATGAGTTTAGCCACCTGTTTTATTGTACACTCATTTAAGCCTACGCAAGAGCTTTTTGGGTTTGTCAGAGACAGAGTGGACATGGGCAAAAGCCATTTTTGACCATTCATACTTGTCGTTACGCATACAGCCTGGCAGCATAGTGTTAAGACAGGACCATGTTAACCAATTATAACACCAGTGAAAATTCACCATATAGGAAATTTTTTTAAGCTCACATTACATATTAATCATAGTTTTACATAAGTCAAGTGTTTTAAAGATAAAAGTTTTAAATTATAGAAAGTAGAGCTGAATTCTAAAACAATCTATGACATCAATAAGTGACATTCCATTCAAAACCATTTACAACAATTTAACAATTTACACACAACGGACATATTTTTCTGACAGTTCAAACGATCCTATCAAATAAAAACGATTCAATCTTAAATATAATCCTGTTCACAATACGTTTTAGTGAAACGTGCAGTCGAACCTGTCATATGCACTTTAAGTGCCCTTATATACGACAGCAATTATATCGTAATCACAAATGTTCTCATTCAGCCTGTTGGATAACGGCATTTAGATATGGATTATAATATCTACTTTAGTTGGGTCATTCGATCATTTGCCATATATCTAACATACTATTTAAAAGTGATGCTGTAGAATGAAATAATACATATATATAACTGAAAAAAGCACACACACGGTACCTCCCATCATACATTTTACTTGACACCCTTTCTAAAGTATTGCATGGGGACTACTGTATGCCCAATCCCCAAGTGGCCATGTCAGTCCTGTGGCTCAGATCATTGCACTAATGGTGTGTCTGGCACTGGTTTGATCCAACAGGCCCCATTACAAGTGTTCTTCCTCCTCTCCTCATCTCAGACCAGCCCTTCCTTTGTGTCACCTTTACACCCATGCACCCATCCATCCCGCGCCATGCCCCCATACAGTAGAGCTTCTGCATCACGCCCCTCCCATCTGATAGGGAGAGGGTGGCACTGCAGCTGGCACCTCTCTGGGATTGCTTTGGCAGAGCTGCTGACTCGAGGCGTCGGGGGAGACATTTTGGGGCATGAGGGGAAGGGGGAGTGTGAGCGGTACAGTTGGCACCGGAGAGAAGTGTGTGTTAGGTAATGACAATCACATATTGTTCTGCTTCAGCAATCTACAGACTGAGATGCCTTCTGACAAAATCACGGTATTCATCACCTCCCATGGAAGATGAACCTGTCAAATAACTCAAGAAACATTAAACAAAACACTTACATTAATGTTTTGTTATTTGTTCCATAATTTCAATTACTTTCAAACCACAATTATTAACCAAGAAATATTTTTGGCAACTTGTCTTGTTTTTATCTAATCAACAAGCCAAAACAAGAGTTAAGTATGTAACTACGCAAAAGGGAATTGGTCAGGGCTTCAGCGCCGTCTGTCGAGAAGATGAAATTGGCTGAAATGCAACACAGAGGAGTTTTACAGTATAAATAATCATTCTTTTTTTAAGTTACAAATTTGAAACTCATTGGGCATAAACTGCAGGTCTAGTTTGTGCCTGTGTTGGAGACCTTTTTTCCCTATCATTAATATTCTTGCTAATACACATTTCGTACTTCTTTTTACCCATGACTTTGTATGATTTAGCAGGCTGTATAGTAGTAGTAGTAGAGCAGTTTAAACCTTTGTATTTGAGGATAGCACAAACTATAATAAGAGGGTCTGTCTGATTTGCACCGCCTGTATATTTTAAGTCATTGCAGTTGTGTGGTTTCAATGAACATAG
This sequence comes from Chaenogobius annularis, assembly GCA_015082035.1. Classification (NCBI taxonomy): domain Eukaryota; kingdom Metazoa; phylum Chordata; class Actinopteri; order Gobiiformes; family Gobiidae; genus Chaenogobius; species Chaenogobius annularis. Next base: position 2,062,784 of record BJKM01000011.1, on the reverse strand, counting down.
TTTTTCATCAGGAGGATATGGGTCATTAGTGTTATGGATGGGCCCTCCGCTGGTCTTACGGAGCAGGAGACACACACACACACACACACACACACACAGCGTAATGTGGCCAGTGTAATCAGGCTCCACTCTGCTATGACAGCTCTGAACTCTATGTTTATAAGCACATCTGATCATTATCTGATATCTGGAGCTATCAGATTATGGAAATGTCAAAAAACGGATAAATCTGATGTTAGTAGTCTGATTTCTTTCTGATGTTAAAGGAGCTCTATAATGCAAAATCAACATATAAGAGCTTTTAACCACATTATAATTGTTTCCCCTTCTCATTAATAAACAAAAAAGCGTTCAAATCCGACTCTTGGCAATTTGCTGCAAGTTCCTTCCTCCGTCTCTTTCCCATTTCACACCGCACTGTTCCGTCAAATAAAGCCTACGACCCAAAAACTATTTTAAAATTCAGCTCTCTTAAGTTTATTCTATAGATGTCTTCAGGCATACGTCACTTCCTGAAATGTACAGGATGTGATCAGTGATAAACTTCAAATAAACGTCCAACAATTATATTCAATGATCTTTTCTTAAACCCATAACAGACATAGAACAAGACCAGAGAATGAAATTAAGAATAAAAGATAAAATTTACAAATTGACATCAACCAACATAAGAAACGCAATCATGAAACCGATTCCATTTGTCTGATGTCTGTTCCCATGTCAGTCCAGTCCTTGATCGTTGGTGATGTTTGTGTCAGCCATTTCTTAGAGATGGCCTTTTTTCCTGCTGCCAAAAGTACATGCAAAAGGTATCCGTTAATTGTGTCCATGGCAGGAGTTTTGAGACCCAAATGCACAGTTCTAAAGTTCAGAGGGATGGCAATCTCAAAAACAGTTTGCGGTGCATTGTGAACAATATTTTTGAGCGACTGGACAGTCCCAAAACACATGATAGTGGTTTGCGTCCTGGCTCCCAAGTTTCTCCAAGTTAGCATCTCCCTGTGAATAATGAGCACTGGTTTCATAACACATGGCGTTATGAAAAAATGTGACACATTTTTCCCAGCAAAATTCCCTCCAGACATGTGATTTTGAAGTCATCCACTGAGATGTACACTTTCCCACTCTTCGTCCGTCAAAACAAGGTTACCTTCTCTTTCCCATGTATTTCTAATATATTAAGTAGAGTAGCTGTCCATATTAGAAATTCAGACAATGGGTTATAATGGTCAATACTTTACTTAATTTCTTGGTTATGTAGCCCAGTGGTAAACTTGGGTATTACATGAGAATAAAACATCATGGGTTAGTTTTAATCGTTCACATTTTTTTTTTTTTTAAGTAATTGTTTATTTACTTTGAATAAATAATAGGTGATACATGATGATTTACATGACAAAAACAGTGATTAAAACAAACCAAACGTTTAGAAATGACATTATATAGTTTAAATATTACTGTAGGTTAATGCAGTTAGCCATGCATTACTATTGCTGTTCCTACAGTATTAATTTGTATTGGTCATTTGTGTATTCACTCTCTATAGTCGATTGCAAATGGCTGCTGGTACGTAGGGGATGGGTGCGCATGACCTTGCGCAGTGAGACGTGCGAGAAACTTTTTCCGCTGGACCGTCTGCGAGTTTGCCGCGGCAAGCTCGCATTTTTCTCCGAGCAAACAACAATAAAAAGAAACCCAAACTTGATTAAACTGAGCAGGAGGCTCAGAGAAGAGGACCACGGACTCCAGAGTTTGTAAACAGACACCCGTCTGTCGGAGCGGGACAAAGGAGCAGAAGCCATGATCGGAGGTGGCCGAGCGAGAAGAAGCCAAGACGGGTGTACACTGGGCAGAGCTGCCGGTTCATTGCGCCGTATTCAAACATCCGGCCTCTTGGATTTCAACCATGGATCTATTAAAATATCTGGAGAGGGTACTGCTGGCTTAAACATGTCTCTAGCGGCCCCAGTGGTCAGTCCATTGGTACTGCAGCAAAAAAAACATCTGCGATCCAGAAAGCATTTTTTCCATAGAATGCAATGTAACAAAAAACTGCTCGTGTTCGGCTGACAGAGCACCTACAGCACCTACAGCAGAAAGGTCGGATATAGCGGAATTCTTTACCTATTTTCAGGTCTTCTGTTGACTTTAAAACACATTATAAGCCATTAGCTTCGGCTACGCTCTAGCGTGTTGCTCTAGCCCAGCTCTTGTGCTCATAGGTCAGATCAGTATCCGTCCAGACCAATCAGCGTATGTAGATGATGTGAATGAGCCAAGGTGCCATGAACGCAGGCGTAAAACTACAGATCCATGGTTTGAATAACAGAACAAATCATGGATCTGAGGGCCATTCACAAGTGCCCTGAAAGCAAAGACGGATTAATCTGTGTTTATGCCTGAAAAACTAAAGAACCAAAGAAAAGCTAAGGAAGGAAAGCAAGGAAAGGGAACATATTCTAAGATTACTTATGTTTACGTTTAGTGTGTATCAATGTTGTTACCTGTACCCATGGCATGTAGACAAACAAATTATTCAAGTAGCCTAAATACTTTTGATGACTTTTAGCATGTTTTGCATCTTTTAGATAGATAACTGTGTCATCTGAATACATTTGACATGTTGCAAAACGAAAGGCATTTACCAGATTGTTTATTTCAAAATCGTCCCAGTTTCTGAACCCTGCAGAAGAATCAAGAGAAATGGCTTGCTGGAAAATAAACAATACAAAAACCTGCAGTTTTTGGACAATTTACACATTGATAGCCTACATGTGCATTATTATCACACAGCAATTAAAGAGAACCTGAAGGGAGCAGGCCATTAATATGTTAAAAATGATTTTGATAAACTTCTTGGACGCTGGTTCGGAGCCAGTTTGGGGACCAGGGACCAATGGGCACGGCCAATCTTAATTTTCCCTGCTTTTGTTGGAAGTTTGAGATACTCGGGGATCCAGATCTCCATATACTTGACCACATCTTTACCCTCAGGTTCCTCTAAAATGCCGACAATCGAGAATGCATATTACATCTTCGCTCTCAGTTCTCCAGATCATCCAGTTTGTCAGTCAAAACACGCACCTGGTTTGTCAATTCTGCAACTTTAGTTTGTAAAGTAGAGACGAAGTCCCTCAGGTCAGAGACCTCCTCCTCGGCTGCTGTGGCTTGGATGTCCAGTTTGCCATTCATGCATTTCAAAGGACGCATTTCCGCCAAGGCAGCCTAAGCGCGGTGACAGGTGCCGATGCATGAGCTGGAGCCCGCGCGTGGAGCTGGCGTCGGTGCGGAGCGAGCTAGCTTAGAAATAGCATTGCTAGCCCGGTTCTCTGTAGTGTTTTTCTTCTTGTTTTTCTTAGACATGTTCCTGAATTATGTGTCCAGACTCATTAAATGTCTGCTCCCACATCTCCCAAGGTAAACTCGTAATAAAGAGGGATTATTCCCACGGATACAACCTCAGCCAGACAGACACATCCGAACTAAGCAGCCATCATCCCTGAAGTCTATTTAGTGATTTCTATCAAATTTCCGAAGACAAAAGGAATGCAACGGACCAGTGTTTTGGCTTCAGACAATTCTCAGAGACGTAAAAATGTTTATAAACTGACCGACTTGACTCAAAGCTAATCATATATGTGTGTATCAGATCCATGTGTTCTCATATCAAACACCGGTTAATGTTCACGTTTTATTATACATGAGCTGGCAATCAAAATAAAATATGAATCTACAGTGAGGTTTTCTTTAGTTTTTTTGTTTGGTATTCCTACCTGTAACATTTACTTTGTGTGGTTTTATTTGGGGGGGTGATTTAAGTCCAGTATTTATTATGTTTGATTTTATTGAGTTAAATGAATTGTTTGCAGTCTACTTTGTAAATGTAATTGGTTCAAGAAGTATAAATCTATAACTACATTTGTAACAGCTAACTGCTGGTTATTGCTAACATACGTATGAGGCGAGACAAGGCTACACTTAATTCATATTAAACTCTACGAGAAACTTTCCAATGTGAACAATAGAAAGAAGTTCAAGCCAAATTACACAAGGGCTGCAGTTCAGCTCCATCACCAGCAGGTTCTCCTCTGGATTTAGCCCTTGCAGCCCTTGCTGGTGAAGATTGAACTACTTTTTGTTCTTCATACTGGAAATGGTCTCGAGTCTCAGTCTGATATGAATGAAGTGTAGCCTCGTCTTGACTCAGTCCTAGTTATCAGCGATGTAGATGATTTTAAACCTCTCAAATGTCTCAATGTCCTTCTCCAGCTGTTTCAACTTGCTCTCCAGGCGCTCCTTGTGCGCCCGCTTGGACCAGGTGTCGATGAACATCGGCAGGTCCTGGTACTCGTGATTAACCCGATCCCAGTTCTTCTTCAGACCGTCCAGGATGTCCTGCCTCTCCTCTTCAGGTAACTGATTCATGGCTTGCTTCTCTCTCTGCTCTTTCACATAGTTGTCATACTCTTCTTGCGCTTTCAGCTTTTCTGCATTATGTCGTTGTAGATACAGCGGAACTTCACCAAAGTCCTTCTTTTTGATGTACTTTGGGATCAGCCCAGAGTTTTCCAGTGCCTCCTTGTAGCTCTTGTTGGTGTCTAAACAGATGGGTTTTGGTTTAGTTGTGCAAGTCTTAATCAAGTCTTGTTTGGTTTGGAGGCCCATCTGAGGTATTTCTGTCCTGGTAGGAATGGGTGGTTTTTTCAGAGGCTTGATACGACCATTTTTTGCACTCTGAGCCTTGTCTGGTAGTTTAGGTTCTTTTGAATGTTTCTTGAGGAACTTTTCTGGAGAGGGCACCTCCACTTGAGCCGGGCCCATTGTCCTCATGGGCCGCTTGGGCAGTTTTGCCTCTTGGACAACTGTTGGCCTGAACTTGGAAACATATTGTGGAGCTGTCAGAAATGTTGCTTGTTTCTTCGGTAAAAGGTCGTAGATGTTTTCTTGAGGAGGGTAAACCTGCGTGGGCATGTTGAATCCAGCGGAAAATGCACGTTTATTACCTGTTTTTATTTAACCACTCAGATTAAATGCTCCTGAGTCTTTTTTGATCTTATTGTTTTCTGGTCTTTAAATCTAGGCTGAAGACTGTTATGCCTGATATACTTTTATCTGTTTTTTACTATTTTAAATACAATTTTGTTGTTGTTGTTGTTGTTGTTGTTGTTGTTGTTGTTGTTGTTATTGTTTTTTAATGGCGGCTGGCAGCCAACTGCAAAGGTGCATTTATCGCCATGTACTGGATTGAGTGTGGACAGGAGATCAACGGAGCCCATACAAAAAAAGGGGATTGTGCTTTTATTGTGATTTGTTTCCAAACAAAGGCTTAATTACATCACATGTTCTGATGATGTCACAATGACTATCATTCCATAACCATGGGGATAGAATGTTCTTCCGAATTTTTTCTGATGTTATAGTTACATAGAACCCCAACTGCCTGTCACAGCGGTTATTAACGATCCTATATTATGCTAGTTTTCCCGTTTCATAGTCGACCCTAAGGGCATAGTTGATAATAAGTTTTGTGCAATACCCATAACAGTTAGTAGTTATAAAATATCACTCATATCTCGGGCCCGTGTTACAGGTACAGAACAGGGAAGCGTCCTGCGGCACTCACCAGGCTGACTCATCCTGGTGAGTAGGCCCCGTTCGTCTGCTCATCCGAGGGAATGGATAGAGACTACTCTCATGAGCAATCAATCAAAAAAAACACTTTGGGCACATATACGAGGTACCAATAGCACTGTAAGAAGGTTAAAAGCTCTGAAAAGTTGATTTTGTATGATATAGGCCCTTTAAATTCTACTCAATCCTCAATTCTTTTCTTTGGTGGTTGGTATCCTTGATGTTACATTACCGCCACTCTTTATACTTTATTCTTTAGACCCTATTCTTTAGTTGTTGTTGTTGTTGTTGTTGTTGTTGTTGTTATTGAGTTTGGACAGGAGATCAACGGAGACCATAATACCAAAAGGGGATTATAGTGTATTGACAACAGTGTAATTAAGGCCATTCCGAATGAACACAGCTACACCTCCACCTCTACCTTGCTCCCTGTCGCTCCTTACACCAGTATATCCTTGTATTATAAAATCCCATCTAGGTTGTAACCAAGTCTCTTGTATACAAATAACATGGGGTTTGTCCTGTAACGTAGAAACAAAATGCTTAAATTCCATCAGCAAGAAGACTACGCGCATTCCATTGCAACACAATAACTGCCATCAAGAACCACCAGAACATGACAGCAGATGGGGAATTTCATTTCAAATCTATTTAAACATATAAACTAGTGGTGCGCGGATATGTACATTTTGGGCCGATACCGAAAAGCTTTGGCCGATAACCGATATTAGGCGGATATTTTCAAAATGTGGTTATTTTAAACCCTTTTTTATTTTTTTATCAGAGAAATATACTAGCTATAGACTATTTTTTAATTCTGCAAATATTCTGCAAAGTTTTTACAAATCAGATATATCCAATATATTTTAAAATGCGTGGAACCAGTTAGAACTCACCCTTCTTTGGGGAAAAAAAAAATTTGATATGGCATATGTAGCACTATGTGTAGATATAGTTAGGCTATTGGCTATAATCTGATTATTATTTATTAGAGTAAAATCAGCCTTCACACTTCCATTCTGTGAATTTCCTGTTTTATTTTGATTATTTATCAGACTAAAGTCCGTCTGTCATCTTGCTCTGCCTTGTTTTTTTCCTTCTTCAAACCACTCTCACTAATTTGGAGTAAACATGTCTAAATTGATCGTTAAAGATAATAAAGACTGGATTAAAGTTTACAGTCTGTTCTGTTGGAATATGTATATATATATAACGCTATCCAATCCTTTTAAAAATAACTTGTTAGGTTACCTCGTAACTCTTTTGAATCAGGTGTGTATGACATACAGTTGCCATGACAATGGCAACTGTGTCAGTGATGATGTCAGTGACATCATCGTCAAAGGCAACTGTCACTGTCAATACTATCACTCGCAATGGCTTCTTCCCTTTTTCTTTTGTTACTTTTAATGGCGTTTGGCAGCCAACTGAAAAGGTGCATTTACCGCCACCTACTGTTTAACTTCTTCTTCTTCTTTGGTGTTTTATGGCGGTTGGTATCCATAAAGTGTTATATTACCGCCACCTAATGTGTTTTACGCTATACCGTTAAAAAAATGAAAAAGGAGAGAGAGAGAGGGGGGGAAAGCGCCAGCCCTTAGTTAGAATGTGGTACTGCTATTGCACCGCATCTATTTCATTTTTATACCAACCCATAAAAAACTGTAAACATTGCCTCTGTTCTCTCATTGGCTACTGTAAAGTGATTATGGCTGCATCTGTGTTTGCTGGACTGACATTGACATGTAAATTAGCAGTGAAAAGAGGTGCAGACACCTTCCTCATTGCGCCTTTCTCTGCATGAATCCGTGTGTGCTCTGAATCAGCTACAAATCTCTTAATAGTACGATGATCATGCTTATGTTTTTGTGAAATATGTAAGGATTTCATACCTTGTCCAAGGCATTCACCTATTTCACGCTTTTCAGCAATAGAGAGATCCTTTTTCTTTCCCATATTGCTTGAAAATGGTGGTCTGCTTAATTATGTGGAACGTCCTTCGTAAGTAGTTTTTCCTTTCCTAGCAAACTAACTGGCACAGGTGTCTGAGGTTGATTTCACTGACCCAAAGAGCCCTGAGACACAATACCGTCCATGAGTTTCACTGGAAAACAAACAAAAATGACCTTTATGACACTTGAACGTGGCGTAGTTGGCTAGCTTCTCATGAGTAAACTTTAAAACGGTAACACTTTTATTATGTTTTTTCTGAAAATACTAATCAATCTATTTATTGAGGGATGGATGAAGCAATCAGTGACTGTGTAATATAACTGAATTGAAACTGAACTGAGTTTCTTATTCTGCTGATGTGTGCATACAGTTTTGTCACATGTCTCTAGAATCAGGTTTTGACAGGAGGATGGCTCAGCTCCACCAGCTAACTTTACATGGCATTATTCCTACCTTGATTAACAAAAATACCTTCACTCATAATAATAACTGTGGGAGAGTTCCTCGATAGGCATCTTTGCTTAGGCTTGACTTGTAGCATTTATTTATCCAAGCACCAAGCCAAACAAATGGACCAGGAAGTGTTGCAACCCTTTTATCTGCACCAACAACTTTGTCAGCTACAGTTCAAAAACACTGTGGCCTTCTGGGAGGTGGAGTCCAAACGATCAAATGGTATAGAGTAGTGATAGGATCTGTAGGCGAAGAGTGGCATACGCTTAATTATAGCGCAAAAAAAAATACCCCAGATCCAAATCGGAGCTTCATGGACGATTTCACTCTGGCGCTGTTTTCACTCTGCGGCGATAAGCAACAAAAGCATGATTTAGGTTTTGCAAAAGTCAGCATTGGTCTATGGTTATGATAAAATGCTGTTAGAACCCAAAAAAGTACTAAAGTTGATGTTCAAATCTGTCTAAATCTGTCTAACTAACGACCATCTTTAGAACTGCTTTTTTTGGCTAAACAAAGCATATTGAACCAGCAATTATTAGCCTTTCGCACCGAAGTCTTGTCAAGGTAATTTAAAAGAAAAACTAATTTCTACGATTCTGTTTTTCTCTTCACAATATCGCAATAAATATCATACAGCGAAATAGATATCGTGATTATATCGTACCGTGAGATTACGATAATGTTAAATCCAAATTGTGTTATACTGTAAACTATCTTAAATGCACTATTGGAGTTGGGTGGTCGCAGATTGGCAGCCTCGCTTCTGTTAGTCCAACCCAGGGCAGCTGTGGCTATAAGTATGGGGAGAAACTAGAGCCACTATGCCACATCCAGAGTGTGATAATCTGGACTGCACAAAATCGAGACCAAGGCCTACACGAGACCGCAGGGTCCTGAAACAAAGACCTCAGAGTATCGAGAACGAGACAAGACGGAAGCTTTTGAGGTTTACATGATTCATTTACAATTCATAATTCATTTGTGTTTTTTGTTTAAAAGCTATTTCAATATGTATACGTGCTCATATATGGATTTAGTGTTCTGCGCTTGAACCATGGCTCTTGCAGTCATTATTTATAGAAGAGGTTAAATTAGGAACTGAACAAAAACAGATTAGCCTCTACAGTAAGGAATGGTTAGGCGTGAATAAAGCCAGAATCTTGCCAGTGCCACTCCTTTTTCCCCAGGTTATACTCTCAATTTTCCATCAATTTAAAATGTTGCAGCGCATTCTTATAGTGATAGAATACAGAGAGACAAATGCCATTCACACATAGTTTCCAGTAGTCTGCACGGGGCAATTTACTGGAGACTATGTCCGAATGGGGCTTAAGACTGTGCCCATGCATGAGTAGACATTGTCATAGAATAAACCTAGAGTGGACAGACCCCGAAAACATTAAATAAATAATGCATTGAATAAACCAAATGCAATAGTAAATGTTTAGGATTATGACAACCTTAACTGTAATACAAAAATAGGCTTAATCTCATCATTTTAAAAGGGCTTGGTTAGCCGTTTTTTATTAGCAATTATGCGTTATGTTAGAAGTTTTCGTGCTTTTTGCAAACAAAGACCAATTGAGTTTGGTGGTTTCGCGCCCTCCGTGTTCTCTGTGCATGTGAACTCCGTGCGTGAGTGTGGAAAGTTACAGGAGCGGCTGAAGTACGGTACAAATATAAGGCAGGGTAATATTTGACTTCACTTGACAGAAGCACGTTCACAAAGCTCAAACATCTCACTTATCCCCATCTCTGTAAATATTAGCCGATTACCACAACTGCACATCACTGCTGTCTAATAACTGCACATTAGTGGATGTGTTGTTCACACTTGTGCAGTTAGCAGCGCAGTGACCACCCACCTCTTTTCCTCTCTCTGGATGGATTGCCTCTTCGCTTCCATTTGACTGGAAACAGGTGTACGCCGTCCCCGGGATGAAGGCTCGGCCCGTAAACATTATTGGAGAACATCTGCCGCTTGTCACAACAACGGGGGCGAGCTGCCGTGCCCCCCCACCCCATCCCCTCCCTCCTCCCCAATCCATCAGATCTACCAGAGAAGAGGGAGAGAAAGAGAAAAGGGTCCAAGCACCTGTCTGCAGATGCCAGACCAGAGCAGGCTGCCTTTGACCGATGGAGGATAGAAGGAACGGTCCTAGTGGTCTTGAGAAATGGGCGCAGGACAAGCGGGCCTTTGCACACCTCACGCGGCCCGGCTGGCTCTTTCTTGACCCGGGGCGGCTGACAGAAGGCGACACACCCAGACACGCGCGCTCACACGGTCCAATACGTCTTCGTGACAGCCGCTTGCCCCTGTCCTGCTGCTGTCAACCATCACAGAGAAATAATAATAATAAAAAAACAGTCAGTGGCACGTTTAAGCGCTTTTCAAGGTCAAGGTGAGATTACGGTTGGGTTTTGTTTATTTTCAATAGGATTTCGACAGTTTTTTGGTTTAAATGGTTGCATATTTTTGTGTTTTTTTTTGTGGGTTCTATTAGAGTTGTTAACAAGCATGTATGCTGTAGTTAAAAAGATTTACTGTCATGTTTTATAACTGGAATAAATGACTCAGTTAATTTTTCTTGGAAATCAAACTTCTTTATAGCCCAAATAGTGAATTTCCCTTTTCTAAATATAAAGAACTCATTTTAAATTGTTTTGTCTCACTGGTGAAAAGCTGTTTTTGACTGTTACAAAGTTTGTACCATATAAATGAACGGGAGCACAAACTAATCATGTCCTCATATCAACGTTACATTTTATAAATATTGGGAAGAGAAACATTGTGATTTGTTTAATTGTTACTATAAAAATACCATTACTGAATTATCACTGAGTGTGTAATGACAGTCACTCTTAGTTACTGTAGATCTTTATTCTTATATTTTATTATACCAACCAGTTTTTCTACACATATCACTTTTGTCAGATTTTCGTCACTCAAAGTTCATGTTGTAGATCATCTCAGTTTGATTCTCCGAGTTACTTTCGGTATCGTTTGGTCTTGTTCGTATTTTCGGGATCCTGTCATCAAAGCTGCGATTTCCCCCCATCAGAGTGGAACAATGTTGGTGATATGCGACATCATCATCAGCGACATCATTCCCAAAGGCGTGACATCATTCCCAAAGGCGTGACATCAGCCATCATCGTCGCGGCAACTGTACAGGATAGGGCCATGCGCGTATATGCTGGTCTAGACCTTGTTTTGCTTGGCACTGTTTGATAGATTACCAAAACCTTTATATTGAGACAAATTTGATAACATTTAACTTTTTTTAATCTAAAATTATATGATTATTCATTTTGTACTGGTGATTACGTTTCTATTGATTCTAAAAAGCTTACAACAAACTGACAATTTACAGTGAAAGTCACAATTGAGGACATCCCTTACATTTGTCTATACTTTAACATAGACAAATTGTAGATGAAAGCTGATCTTTTACTATGAGATGGTAAAGACACAGGGATGTGCTTCTGGAGCTTAAGCTGTACAAATCGTTCTGATTGGCCGAGGATAAAACCAAAGATGCCTACAGATGCAGCAGGGCCTGGAGAGCAGAACGACAAAAACGTTACGAACGCCGTTATGCGAGAAGACCGTCAATGTATGTATTTTTAAATATAATGTGAAATGCAATGGGGTTAACAGTGTTTTCCCACTGGCCAAAAGGTTAATGATTCAATTGTCCGTGACTGTGGTAAGCGTGGCTCAATAAAGAACAAAACATATTTAAGTAAACTATTTGACTGCTAAATGTTTAAAAAAGGAAATGCATTCAAACATTCAATCAAGATTTGTCTTTGATTTCACGCACGCAAAATGAGCTTCCTTAAGATATATTTGTAATGCTTTTTATTTGTGCCCTCCTGGTACAAACAAAAATGAAAAATGCAAATATTTCAAACAAAATGTAGCACCATTGAATTACTGTTGTTGTTGAGGACCTGAGATACAACTCAATACAATTCAGCAATCTGTATTTTGAGCTGAGGCGGGCGATAGCGACAAAAATGAATGTCTAGATATTTTTTGTATCTCAATACAATATTTGGACATATTTTGGACACTCAGGAATATGCTAAAATGTGTCTAGAAAAGTCATGGTTGAAATATCGTAAAGCACATACATGAAAGGACATGAAAATAACCAGAGAGCAGGCATAAATATACTTACGTGGATGTTTCTGTTCAGTTTCATGTCCATTACCATTCGCGTCATTTGAATGACTTAACTTAAAGACAATACATTAACTATACATGCTATTGGTTTCAAACAGGCAGACTACCGTCTTTTATAGTTTTATGGCCACCTCTAATTTCGAGTTATTTCAATGTATGTAGTGATGACAAACCATAAACGCTATAAAGTTGCGTTTTTCAGTAAGCTAAAACAGCAAAATATAACAAACAAGTGCAACACGGGGATTTTCGCGACCGACATGGCAGGTAACTCCAAAGGATGTTGAAGAAACAAGGCTTTTAATGTCCCTCAAAAAGTCACATGAATTAGTACTGCTAAATAGTAGATATATTTTTATATATTCATTTTGTGTAATTCACTTTAAAATGCCACTTTCCCATTAATCTTCATAAAACTATACTCAGTAGTAAATCAAAAGGAGAATATGATGATCATTAGCGGAGCTGTTTATTGCTGTACAAAACAGTGGATTTAGTTGTGTATTTTTTTTTATTTTATTTTTTAACAGTGGCACAGGTGGGCTACCTTTACTAGAGGTTATACTGATTTTAAAACGCTAGAAATCGCCATATCAATCATGCTGTTAACTTTGATATTTTTGCCAGACTCCAAGTATTTCATGTTGTACAAAGCTCTCGTATCTTGCATATGATCTTTTCAAAGCTTGATTTTTATCTGTGAAATGTGTGTTATTTTAAAGCCATAGGTGAAACAAGGCATAAACTGTATCATTATACATTACTCAACCTAGACGAACTATAAAATAGCAAATTGAGAGTGTTTAGAAATCATAGTAATTTCAATTTTCCTCGCCGTAGTGCCCTGCTCTTCCCATTTCATTCTATTTTATACCTCATTACCTGCGCAACAATAATATAATTTACAACAGGCTTTAAAATTCGTTTCCATCTCTTTTACAACCACGCTTTAGTTTCAAGTTGATTTGTCTTTGTACTGGTTTCTGGTGTGCAGCTCCGTGTGCATTATACGATACTGTCAGTGTTGTTTTCTGCGGAGGCAACCACTCTTCGCACTCTTTTTCCGACAGTTGAGAATGGGCCGTTACACGTCCTGTGTGAGTTCAGGAGAGCGAAGGTTCGTGTTCCAAAGTTGAGCTGTCTTGGTCCATTCTGACTTGTTATAAATTACGTGTTTTGCCTGCCAGTCCTCCTCCTCTTCCCTCTTGAGCTGGGGAGGCTCAGTGCTCTGGGAGTTGGTGTGGCGGTGCTGAAAGGAGTTCGGGTGGGGGGAAAGACAAGAAGAGATCAGCACTATTTGGAAATGAAAAGCAAATGTTCCAGAGTAAGTCAGAGCATGAAGTCTCCTGTGCGCTGGGCTTTGAGGAGGTAAAGTAGAGACAGCCCCGCGCCTGGTTCCACGCTGTGTTCAGATTAAAATAACTGTCAGGAGGCGGGAGCGGCGATTGGGGCGGACAGTGATGGGCCTCTGCCTCTCACACTTCATGACAAGGTTTCACTAAAGCTGCCTCAGGTTTAACGCCCCGGGTCTTGTCTGACAGGCTGTATAAGGGGAAAAGGATAACTGTTGAATATGGTGATATTTTATTTGAAACTTTCAGATGTCATGTTGATGTGCTCTCAGATGAGGAGGCCCATTCATTAAATGTTATCATGGGAAATATTGAAAGGAAGTCAAAAAATGTCCGACCAGATCTTTTATTTGTATCTTTGATCAAATATGTTGTCTTTACAACCACATCACACAATCTGCATTTATGTCAACTACAGTCATTTAACTGCCCATATCTCGATCACATTCCATCAAAAACATAATTACAAATAACAATCATTACGAAAATTACAAAATGGCTTGATTAAGACTAAATTAAGTAGATCTTAATGGCTCTCCTGATGGTGCTTTCTCAACGGGTTCATCTGTACTCAGCCTACTGTCATTAACATTTTAAGTGTACGTATTGTGGGTGTGACTGTACATGACTGTTGACCGTGGGTTGTATGGTTGTGTGGGTAAGGCGGTTGTGTGGGTAAGGCGGTTGCTTTAGACTGTGAAGAATTTATTGTTACATCTATCTGTTATCATCTATCATCAATAAAGCTAGATTATTTAGAAAGTCAAGTAGAAGACCATAGCTTTATTGTGTAACATTTTAATAATATTGCTATGTGGTTAACTTCAATATATAGTGTGCAGTAAAAAAACAACAAATAAACAAATGATGGATGTGTGGTGGTAAGGGTGTACAGTTACCTTCACTACACGTAGGGCCCAGCCAGGTAAGTGGGCACAGACATCGCCCGCTCAGCCCATCACACTGTGCTCCCTGAGAACAGTGGCACCTCAGGGAGCAGCCAGGCCCGAAGTGTCCTCCACCACAGTCTGGAGAGGAATGCACGGAACATATTCATCATTTATACGAGCAACGCAATCGATTTTTGATGGATACCGGTGGATGGATTCCACACGTTACCTTGTGGTCATCTTGTGCGTGTTTAATTTTTATGTTACAAAGATAAATGTAAAGGCGATGTACCTTTTTCACATCTCTGCCCTGTCCGTCCAGGTGGGCAGAGACAGCGCCCGGTCAGAGGGTCACATGGAGCGTCACCTGCACAATCACATGACTCTGAGCAGCCTGCTCCAAAAGTGCCTGCTTCACATCCTGAAAAACATACAAATAAAACATGATGTAATTCATAGAGGGTGGCAATTATGACAAAGTTGAATATATACTGTGTGTATATTTTTTTTGCATTAACTCAATATTGATATGCAGGCGATATTTTAACACTTCATCTGTAAATGTCTTGAATTTTCTCAAGAACAACAATATTATTATTATTTTTTAAATATATCTCTCACCTCTAGTAATTGATATTAATATTGTTCAGTATTGACACTTGAACATAGATTTACAGAAAAAAATAACCTGTAGAACAACATGCAATAACCAGCTCAGTGGAAACATCAAACACAGTATCCAGTAATAAGAAAATTCTCATTCCGATTGACAGACACGGACTTCCTTCCAGCTGCTGCCCTACTCAGCCTCCTTATCTCTCCTGCTGGGTCTGAAGTGGCCATTTAGGTGCCCCCGCTGCGATGGAGAGCCTCAGAGCAGGGGGAGGGCACAGGGATGTAACAGGAATGCATTAACCAGTCAGGAAACACCTGTCTCTCATCATGTACTGTACCCGGACCGCCTGCCTCACTGACTGTCGGTCGGTCTGTCTGTGTGTATGTGTGTGTGTGTGCCCGCCTACTGCACTGTTTCAATAACAGCACTGAACTCTAAACAGTATTTTGCACAGGTAAACCAGCACAATCAGATGGATATATTTAGACAAAAGGTTTACAGATGTATTGTCAAAAGGGTTATAAAAAAACGTCAAATTGTATCCACTTCAAATTATAGGAAAACCATGTATTTATTGTTTAATTGATATGGTTTGCCCCATATACAAATGTATTGTGTTGGTTTAAATAAAGAAAAAGTAATCAATTCAAGCAATTTTCATCTCAATATTCTGAATGTACAATTTACTAGTCATGTTACTTCAACTGTTGTTTGACTGCCGTCCAATGGAGCATTTAAATTGAGATTTTTTTTTTTTTTTTTATTAAAAAAAATATATATATATTTTTTGTCATTGTTAAACTGTGTACCATAGCAACTTAGAAACGAGCACTAATTGGATATAAATGAAACAATGCTTTGACAGATAAGCGTATACTATTTAATATAATACAGTAAATATTCAGGCTACATCCATGTACAGTCTGGTGTTTTCAGCAATGTGCCTAACCTATATCTATATGATAAACCTTGTCTCATGGGATAATAGTTGCATTCTTTGCACTGCAGTATTTTTACCTATTAAGTAAGTAACAATGTTCATTTTCCTGTGTTTCCTGTTATTTGGGATGTTAAATAAAAATAGAAAGCAAACTTTCTCAGCAGCCAAATATAAAAATCTGTGCAATTAAAATAAACACAAAACATTTAATCCAAATACATGATACATTAGAGGACTGAACCAAGCTAATTTACTTTTATTATAAACTAAAATTGTAATGTAATTGTGAGTCTCCCCAGTAGGTTTTAGAACTCTGCTCAACTTTTCAACATATTTCTTGATTTAAAGCTATCATTTATATTTATACCACATATTATCCCAATAAATTAAGTAAAAATTGATTGTCATACACAATTTCTCTTCCTTGTTCTGGCCCCATAAAACTCACAAAATAACCTTGAATTACATTACACAGAGAAAAACTGCACAATAAAAAAAATTGTTAATCATATTCACAAAGAACCACACAAAATTACACAAAGAGGATACTTTTATATATATACTTTCTTTGCATCGCAGAGACAGGGGAAGTCTTAAAAGCCCTACAACAGATACGCAAGGCTTAGGCTTGTTCTACACCAAGTTTCTTTAAGTTTGTTTCAGCTGAAGACATTTAAGCAATACAGCCATAATCAATAGCCGCTCTCATAATAGCGCAGTAAATATTCAGGGGCAAGTTCCTGCTAGTTCCCCAGTCCCAGCCAGATAGACAACGCAGCAGATTATTCACCTTTTTGCACCTCTATCTTATCAATGTGCTGTTGCCAATTAACTTCCCTGACCTGTTCAAGTACCTGCCCATGCAGTTTAAGAGAGACAGTCTTATGCCGATTAGAGAAACAAATCACTTGGAATTTCTGTACGGACAACTTAAATCCCCAATTCAGAGTCCCCTGCTTCAATTGTTGTATTGCTCTTTGCATTTTCTTCTCAATAACTTGGAGATTTCTGCCTCTCACCCACAATGCGCCATCGTCCGCATAAGGGCTTCTTCCAACAGAGTAATCCACATCTTTAAATATGTAATTTATTATGACATTGAACAGAATAGGGCTGCACACACTTCCTTGTGGGTTTCCATTTTCTACCTCATAAACCTCAGAGTAAACTGTGCCTACACTGGTTTGAATTCGTCTGCCAGATAAGAAACTCCTAACCCAGTTAACACTAGAACTAGTCAATTTGACGGTTTTCAGAAACGTCTAATAACTCTGCTTACGTTGCTCTTTCAGATTCATGGCTCTTGACTTTTCCTTTACCTTTGTGTATATCATCCCCATATTGCAATTCAACTGAAATAAAAACGTTAAAACGAGTTCTGAGTAATTCTTGCTCTAACTCCCACGCCCGTCAATTTGACGGCTCTATTAATAACATTCTAGTAGTTCCAAAATCTTGGTAGTCCTACTGTTAAACAACTTTCCCTTCACACCACAGGCATGCAACTTGATAAGAAGCCCTTCCTTCCAAACTATATCGTACGCTTTCTCCACAAAGAGTACTGCAATAATGTTTTCTCTGTTAGTCTTGGCTACTTGAACTTCAGATTCCAAGCATAACACAGAATCCATGGCCCTTGCGTAAGCCACTGTAGTGAGTGGAAAGCAAATTCTGACTTTCCAAGAAGTAATTCAACCGCCCGGTAACTATGCGCTCTATGGTTTTCCCTAGTTGCGACGTCAAGGCGATCAGCCTATAGCTTAATGGGTTAGACGGGGTTTGCCTGCTTTCAGGACCGGTACCACAATAGATTGTTTCCATGCTAACGGAACACATCCTGTATCCCAGATGAGATTGAATAGATTTAGGATTAGACCAAGTGCGTTATCAACTAAATGAGAGAGCATATCATAGCACACCTCATCTTTACATGGAGTTGTTTGCCTTGCCTTAGAAAGTACACCTCTTAGCTCAAATAGACTAAACGGGGGGTCAAGGTCATCTTGAGTTGAAGGCTGGGGTTTAATCAATTCAACATTTTCTGCTTTACTTTGCTGCAGGCAAGAGATTGTCAGAACTGTGCACCGACACAAAAGTACTAGCCAACAGCTCAGCTTTATTAACATTGCTGACTGCTTTTAATCGGGCAGAAATAGAAACCACACTAAATGAGTATCAGAGTAAAGAAGTTCTAAAGTCTAACGTCTAAAAAATGAAGTCTAAAGGATAGAGTCTAAAGTCTAAAGAATGGAGTCTAAAGAATGGAGTCTAAATAATGAGGTCTTAAGAATAGCGGTAATGTAACACTATGGATACCAACCGCCATAAAACACCACCAAAGAAGAAGAAGATTGTCATTCTTTACGAGAAATGGCATCTCATAACTGTACTTAACGCCACTCATACGCTTAATCATCCCCCAGTCATCACCAAGTCGCGTTTCTCTTCCAATTTTGGAACAGTACTGCCTCCAATAGGTGCTTTTAGCCATCCTTACAGTGCTTTGCACAACTGCACACGTTTCTTGTATTCAATGAGGGCACCCTTTACCTTCTGAAATGCCTTATTCCTAGCCCTAATAGCTTTACCACATGCTTCATTCCACCATGGCACCTGTTTCTGAAGGCCATCACCTTTACTCTTCGGAATCGTAAACTGCCTGTGGGATGAGTAAGACTATTGCAGTATTTAATTCATCCACCTGAGTCAATTCTCCTTCAGGCAACCGACAGCCATCAGTTTTCCTTTGGAAAGCATCCCAGTCTGCACTTGCCAATTTCCACCTCTGGATTTTTGTCCCTCTGCCCACGCAGCTTTCAATGCCAACTATAGTGCATATGGGATAGTGATCACTTCCAAACAACAGACTACTAAGAACTTCCAAACTACTAAAGCCCGCTATCTCCTTGGACACAAGCGCAAGATCAATTGCACTTTCCGTATTGCTCACAATATTGTATCGGGTTCCCTGCTCATCATTCAGACAAACCAACTCTCTTTGATCAATAAAATCTTCCACCACCAATCAATTTTTATCCGTACTTCTACCACCCCACAAAGTGCTGTGTGCATTAAAATCTCCGCACCAAACGGTTTTCCATTGAACATCCTTGCCAATACCATTTAAAGAATCTAGCGTTAGCTCATTGCATGGGTTATAAAAGTTAACTACAGTGACAGTACCAGTACCAAACCAAATTCTAATAGCCATAGCTTCTAGCACTTTCCTCACATTGACAACAGTGTAATTAAGACCATTCCAAATAAACATAGCTACACCTTCACCTCTACCCTGTTCCCTGTCATTCCTTACACTCGTATATCCTTGTGTTATAAAATCCCGTCTAGGTTGTAACAAAGTCTCCTGTACACAAATCACATGAGGTTTGTCTTGTAGCGTATAAACAAAATGCTTAAATTCTTGGCCATTGTCAACAAGGCTTCGCGCATGCCATTGCAACACATCAACTGCCATTAAGAACCACCAGAACATTCCTGGAGAATTTCTTTACTCTGTTTCTCTTCCTTTGTTCCAAGGTATCTTCCTGCGGCTCTAACGATGATCCTGATCTTTTCAGACTTCTTTTGCGTTTGAGCAGTACAGTTAATAACTTCCACCATAAAGAGGAAAAATTCCTTCCTACCAAGATATCCTCAGCACCCTTGGAGGCTCCACACTCGGAAATTTCACCCTTGGGAGCTCCACACTGGCTGTGAGCAACGCTGGTTTCTCTGACTTTGCTCTGGCCGTGAGCAGTGCTGGAACCCCTCACTGTAGCCGCTGTCACCTCATTCCTTGGACCTTCTTGACTGCCTCTGCATAGGATATACCTTGAAAGACCTTAATTTTCTGCACCTCAACAGCCCTTTTGCTACATTTGCATCCCCTGTAGGCAGAGCTATGCTCTTCCCCACAGTTAAAGCATTTCAGTTTTGCTCCTTCGTCACATTTCCCGTACTCGTGATTCCCTGCAAATTTACCACATCTTTGCTTCCCTTTGCAGACTACTGCTATATGACCATAGTGCTGGCACTTGAAGCAACGTAGTGGGGGTGGAAGATATGGCCTTACTGCGTAGCTCATGTATCCAATGAACACTTTACTAGGCAGGCATTTTCCTTCAAGCTTCAACATTACTGACAGGTTGTCTAAAGAATAACGTCTAAAGAATAACGTCTAAAGACTGGCAGTAATGTAGCACTATGGATACCAACCGTCATAAAACACCACCAAAGGAGAAGAAGAAATTCTGAAGAATAAAGTCTGAAGTATAAAGTCTAAGACATATAACTACAGTAGGTAGCAGCCCGAATCGTTGGTCGAGTCCGCCGGCTGGCACAGTCAAAAAGAATAAAGTCTGAAGTCTACAGAATGAAGTCTACAGAATGAAGTCTAAAGAATAAAGTCTAAAGAATAAAGTCTAAAGAATGAAGTCTAAAGAATGAAGTCTAAATAATAAAGTCTAAATAATAAAGTCTAAAGAATAAAGTCTAAAGAATGGCATTAATGTAACACTATGGATACCAACCGCCATAAAACACCACCAAAGAAGACAAGAAGCACAACTAAAGTGGGTGGCAGTGATGTGGCACTATGGATGCCAGCCGCTGTGGAAAGCCAAAGAAGAAGAGGAAGGATGCCCCTTTGCAGTTGGCTGCCGGACGCCGGTGGAAACACTAACAAAAACTAAAGAATGGGGTCGAATGAATAAAGTCTAAAGAATGGCGGTAATGTAACATTATGGATACCAACGCCATAAAACACTACCAAAGAAGAAGTGGGTGGCGGTAATCAGAATCAGAAAGAGTGTACCTTTTCAGTTGGCTGCCAACCGCCACTAAAAGTAACACAACAAAAAGAACAACAACAACAACATAGAGCTGCCGACTAAGTTCTACACCGACTAAAAAGCTGATTTTGGGCCGCCCAGAGAATCGGTGAACATTGTACACAGTTCAATCTACATTATAGCTTATTTTAGCACATTCTCCATTTCGGAAGGATCGGAAGTGCGATTACAAGTGGAAGTGTCAATAAAGCCTTTGTTGAGTTTATGAGTTTAAAAAACACAAACCCAATGTTAAGGGGAACGGAAGAGATGTCTAACCAGATGTCGGAAACAAATGCTTTGGAGAACTGGAACACAAATATGCGGCTGCGGAGACGGCAACAAGACTTTTTGTCTATTTTTACGCGCAGGCCGCCTGAAAACCTGCTGATGAATCAAGCAAATCGATTCAGAGAAACACAGGAAAACAGAGAGATGCTAACTCAAGTCCTGCCGCTTGTTCAATCAGGATATGGTCACTATTTAGGCAGTGAATTCTGGAGGCTTCCAAACATTATGGAGATGAAATGAGTGGCATAGCATCTACTCTGACTAAGACAGAGAGAGGCATCAGGGAACCTTTCACCCAAGTTGGCTTACCATGCAGCATACGTCTGGAATCAGGACTTGAGGATACAATGTGCCATCCATCTCGGGCATGGGGTGAGAGCATATATTGGAACCAGCAATGCCAGAGCTTGGGGAAGTTGGAAAGGAAGTGGATTTCAAAAGGCCGGCTATAGATGAGCTGGAAGTGATTGGCTCCTCTAAGCCATTTTGTCCTTTGATTTGTAGTACTACTAGTAGTAGTAGTAGTAGTAGTAGTAGTAGTAGTAGTAGTAGTGTAGTGGAGGATAAAACTAAAGAGGAGGAGCCCAAAGACTTACTAGAAGAAATTGTTACACAAAGTAACAATGTGGAACCAGAGTCAAAGGATTTATCTGTCCCTGCTTTAAGGGTCTCTGGGCAACTTGCTAAATGGAATGGAATCTCTAACAAGTATCAGGACCAGGAAGGGATCAATACCACCATCTTGTTCGAGGGCCACACTGGTGAACTACAACTGTCCCATTTGGATTTGCAAAATGAGGGAACCACCACCATCTTCTACAGCTGGCAGCAGCTCCCTCTGCCTCATCAGTCTCCTCACCTACTGCCAAGAACAAAGAGACCACACTTCTGCTTCAAATCCTGCTCCAATCTGATCCTTCCTGGTGATGCCCAAAAAATATACTTTATTTTCAAGTCACACTCTGCTGGCATCCAGACAGAGCTCTGGCAGCTAAATACTCACCCTGTCCTACTTCAAGGATCCCCATACAGGTCACTCTGAGGGGCGTAGCCCTATATCAGGACAAAAATGCAGACCGCCGGCTGTACATTCAGAATAAGTCGAAAAAGATTGCAACATGGAAAAGGTGTCAAACAATATTGTATGACATAGTGCAGGACATCACACACCAGATAGTCCCAGTTCACCCACAGAGCTCCAACAGAGTGAAGAGGAGAAGTTTCTTTGTGAAAACCCAAAGCTTTTTTATAAAAACCAGCCAGTTGATGCCCTAAAGGAATTGTGGCACAAAGTCAAACCAGAAAGCGATTGGGATTTGTCTGTCGCCACATTGCGGCAGGCTCTGCTTTCTTAAGCGGCAGGCTCTGCTTTCTTTACCTGTTACTGAGACAGCAGATGACTGCTTAAACCAAGATGCAGGGCTGGCCCAGCTCAACACGGTGCTCTTACAGCTCTATGAACCTTCGCCTAAGATGCTTATTTCAACAACAACAACTTTCAGCCATTTTCTGTGGAGACAGCCATTGGACACACTAACCAGTGAGGCTGTGAGGCTCACACAGCAGTTCCACCTCTTGGAGAAATACACATGGTTGGATCACAAAGAAAATAGAAGATATGATTTGACTGCAAATGAGAAAAAGGCAGATAAAAAAGCTAAAGTTTCTATAAAAGAGAAAAAGACTAAAAAGGCTAAAAAAGAAATAATTGAGGACAAAAAGAAAAGAAGAGAGACTCGCACTGACCTGAAAAAGACAAGGAAGGATAAACAAATTAAAGAGGCAGAATCACAGATACAAGAGGCCCCTGAAGAAACTTTTTCTGTCGCCAACATGATGAACATTTACACAAAGGTCCTTCATCAACAGGCTTATGGACTGATGGAAAATCTAGTGGAGTCCCTCTGTGATCTTACTGAGTTGAGCCTTCCCACTGACCACAAACTGTAACAAGGAAAATATAATTACTTCATATCAGACTGAGACTCGATGGAAAAAGGTCCAATATGAAGAACAGAAAGAAGCAAAATAACACTGCAGTTCAGCCTCCACCAGCAGGGGGAAGAGCTGCAGATGTCTCTGTAGACGTTAGAGGATCAGCTGCAGCTCTTCACATCTGAGGAGGCCAGATGTTCAACTTTGTTTTTAGTTTCTTTATTAATGAATTCATTGAGTGTAGCCTTGTCTTGACTCATAAACTTTCAGCTGCAGCAAACCAAGGCTGTAGTGGAGGAGCTCCAGGATAAACAGCACTTTTTTGAAAAAACAACAACAAACAAACAAACACATGGGTATGGTATGGTAAGGTGGCAGTGGCCCACAAAACTATTTCTCACTGCTGGACACGCAGAGACGTTACATGGGTCTGGGGCCATGAAATCTCCAAAACTACTACATATGATGCATTTTTATATTTAATGGTCGGTGGAATTTTTGGAATTATTCAGTGCAGTGTGAAACGGTACCATTCTGTATTTCAGGCCACCACACACCAGTTATGACCTGCAGATGTTATTCTACTTTGAAACCACAAGAGGGACCAGAGTGTGACACTACAGACAATCCAATAAGTAGATTTTGAGTAGATTTTTAGTGTGTGAATACATTCTCCAGAGAAAGTTTATCAAATGATTTTTATTGTAACTGTTGCACTTGTATTTTGAAATACAATGTTTAAAGAAGACCTATTGTGCTTTTGTCTGCTAGTTCTAATCTATGATGGCTGTGGATCATTATATTGATCTAAAGCGACTTCAACCGCTCAAAGTCATATTCTTAATGGATTCATGCATGTTTGAGTCATCTTTATTCTGCTGCGAACTAGATACATTCCCTACTGATATACACCCACTTCTCTGTACTTTGTTCTGCAATTACATTTTTTTAAACAGTGGCAAACGTAGGATTTGCAGTGTCTCATAGCCATTTTGGCACAAATGAAAAAAATAATACAAAAATATAACAATCCTCTGCTCACTATCATAAACTGAAGCTCTCCATAAGACGCTGTAACGTAAAGCGGCAGGCGCAGTTTTCATTGTTCATTAATGAAAGAGAGGAGGATACAATTATCATGTACACTTTATACATGTGTGTAGTTGTACGTATTTGTGTTTGTTGTTTTGACAACCCCACTCAATATTTTCACTTTTTCAGAACATAAAACAACAAAAACAACAAAAACAACAGAACACAACAACAACAACTACAAAAATATTAGTTTTAAAAAAAAATATCAGAAATTAAATAGGAAAATAAGGGTATCGCGTCCCCCCCAAAAAAAGAGTTAGAGCATATTAAGTCCTAAATAACTGGAAAATCTACAGATTCCACAGTATTTCACAAAACAACAGAGCTCCAAATGTTCTGATGGGATTCCTGTTTGCAGTTCAATACATATATTTCATAGGTAGTAAATAACTTATTTTTTGAATATGTATATTCCAAGGATCATTTTACTCACTTCTTTGACACAGTAGCCCATAGAAGCCTGGTGGACATATACACTGCCCAGTCTGGACATCACACATTTGTCCCACTCTGCAGTCACATGTTTGGGCACAGTCTTCTCCAAAGAACCCTGGAGGACAACCTGACAAATGCGTTCAACGACGTCACAGTTTGATTTGGGGTATTAATATAAATGCTTCGTACAGTTACTTCATAGAACTGTGAACTTACTGTGTTGACAGGACTGGCCGTAGTAACCCACGCTACATTTGCAGGCTCCTGTTGCAGAGTTACATGTTGCGTTATGAAGACACTGACACTCGTGAGCACAGCCCGGGCCGTATTTTCCCATTGGACAGGCTGCAAACACAAATACACAAACTGAACATTTTTCTAAGCAGTGGTTCCATGGCTTAGTAGCGATCTTGAGAATTTATTGGGCATATGGTCCATGTGGAGACGCTTTGGCTCAGACCGCTACAAAGCAAGTCATTGAATGTTACTTGATTGCATCTGTCAGCAATAAAAGGCATATGTCAAATGTGACTTTTTACAGAAAGTATCATAAACTGCTAATGATTGGATTGAACGCATGTAAAGGATAATGAAAGGAAATCTGATTTTGTCTCATGATATTGTTCAGAGGCAGAGAAAAAAAACATGTTTTCTTTAACTTGAAGTAAACTAAACTTTGTAGATGTTTTCATTGCCAACATCATTCACTTAACAAGCACTTTCATTAGATACTTTCGAGTTGTGGTAAGTTTATTGCTAGTGTTATAAAAGTGTTAAGAAATCTAAAGCCATACTTGCAAATCTTGCAAATGGAAAATTATAGAGCAAAATCTGTTCTTTTTGTTTAATGTAATGGCATAAGGTCATTTCTTTTGGTAGCTACTTAAATTGCAAATGGAAAAAAGAGACACAAGCCCAAGGGAGACGTATGAAAATAGTTATTTTGAGGTTAAATATAATTTGAATAAGAGTAATGAGGATTACTTTGAGAATGATTACGGTTTTTAGACCACTTATTAAGATGCTCTTATTTTTTATTCAGTGGAACTCTCTTGGTCAGTTTATCAAATCCCATTTATAACTAAATATTGGAGATGTAGTTCTGTCTTTAAGGAAAAATACATCAAAACTACCACAAAAAAAAAGTCATACTAAAACTAGAATCGAAATAAACTATCAATACTGAAAAATATTAACACACAAAAAACATATCCAAGTGATTCAAGAAAGATGCACACAGTGTATTCCAGTCACCATTCTATTTAGTCTACTCACCCGTTTGACACTGTGACCCCGCCCAGCCCGGGCCACACTTACAGGAACCCTTCATCGGATCACACAAGGCCCTATTTTTACAGCTGCACGCGTACCTGCACTGAAGTCCGAATCGTCCCCTCGGACACGCTGTGCAAACATGGTCAGAGCATCACAAACATCACAATTACAATCACATCCAAACCAGAGGGTCTACAAGAAACTGCCTGATACGCACTAACCGCCATGTTTACTCAAGCTACACTTCATTAAGAGATGCAAAGCCAGTCTCTGAATAATCATGTTTCTATGGGTAATTTGAATTGGGAAAACAAAAAGCAAGATGTCTTTGATTTCCTTGTTTGTTTATTTGCTTCTTTGCCAAATCCAGCAGCAAGGAACACGTCGAAGAAGAGGCTACTTATAGACTTTTGTAAACATTCAACAACTGGGATTTTAAAGGTGGTGCATCCAAATATGTGCAAGAGTAGATTTTAGCGTTGGCGAGGATGGAAAGCCCCGCTGATAAAGACAGAGATTAAACAACCCCACTTGGCCTTTGCTTCCCTGGAAAAACAGCTGCGATCATCAGAGGACTCGCACAGAGGAAATGGGCCAGTTGTTTCTTAACAGACATAAATACGCTCTGGTTATTAGGGTTGTCATGGAAATTTTATGACGTTTCATTTTGAGGTTAGGACAGATAGTTCCCATGACAATAAATGTGAGAAGATACTATATGCAGCATGTGATAACCATGTATGTTGAATATTGCAAATGATATTAAACACAAAACTGTAAGGCATAAACATACAGTTGTATGCAAAAATACCTAGTTTATACAATTTAAAACATTAAATCAGCTCTAATTTTTATATTTTCTGCAATAATGGATTAAGTACATTTTATAATAATTATGTTTTTATCTATTTGATTTTTATTTACTTTGAATTGTTGAATTTTGCCTTTCCTCTGTTGTATAAACATTTCATTACCAGAATTTTCCTGATATTTTTTTTTACTAAACCCTATTTTTAAAAGATAAACATGTCATGTCAATCATCAATCAAAACAGAATGTAGTCCTTACTTAAAATAACACCTAATTGAGATTATTGAGACTGTGACCAAACAAACAGTGAAATCTTTCATTTTCTTTAATTCCCCATTGTTTTATGTTACTATTCCTCAAGTCTGTGGGCTTTATGAAATTGAACTTTCTGGCAAAAACCGAAACTTTTTAGACTATATATTGAACAGAAAATACTTAATTTGGCTTCTAAAATGGTCACGATTATTATTATTTTGGTT
This sequence comes from Chaenogobius annularis, assembly GCA_015082035.1. Taxonomy (NCBI): domain Eukaryota; kingdom Metazoa; phylum Chordata; class Actinopteri; order Gobiiformes; family Gobiidae; genus Chaenogobius; species Chaenogobius annularis. The sequence goes on along the minus strand of BJKM01000011.1, from coordinate 2,035,605 downwards.
CTTAAGATTATATTGTGACCTGAATAATCACGATTATCGATTTATCTAATTATCTTGGCATCCTTATGGCAACCTAATGGCAACCTAATGCTGAATGATGCTAGCAGTAATAATAGCAAGACGGCTGAAAGAATGTGAAAATGTATCATCCGAGCATCCAGATATTTTTAATATCACTGAAAACCAGAAACTAAATGATACTAAATGAACATAAATATATTTAAAAGAAGCCTGTGGATAACACCTCAGTTTTTACACTTCAAACTTCAATATCTGTGTAGTCCCTTAATTGTACAGGATAACAATCTAATCAAAACAAATTTTCAAGCAATGAAACCCAATTCTTATTTATTTTATCGAACACATTCATGTTTACACAGTTCGATAAAAGAAGTAGCTACCTTGTTGGCAGGAAGGACCCATCCAACCAGGAGCGCAGACACACTTCCCTGTTACAGGATGGCACTGTCCTCCTTCACCACAAGAGCACAGCGTTGCACAGTCCTTCCCATAATAGCCGTTTGGACAACCTAAACAAGCCAACAACATAGCAACAACACAGTCAAACACAATGCAAGGAAAGTCAAAAGTGATCGGGGCCTGGCTTTAAGAATGCACTTTCATCTGCACTTTTAATAGGCCTCATGTCAAAAGCGCCACTTGATTTGAAAGGAAAACGAGACAGACAAAAAGCATTGAGTGGCGGCAGGTGCATGCTTGACTTACTTGAGCTGCAGTTAGCTCCAATGTGGCCGGGCAGACAATGGCAAGCCCCGGTCCTGGAGTCACAGCGGCCCCCGTTCACGCAGCTGCACCGCGATTTGCAGTTGGGTCCAAATGTGCCCGCTCGACATCCTGGAGACGAGAAACGAGGGTGAGCGTAAAACCGCAGAGGAAATGGATGTAGACGAAGGCCAAATGCGTACGGAGGGTGCAGCGTGCGCCATGGTAACCAGGTAGGCAGCTGCACTTGCCGGTGACGGGATGGCACTGTTCTTGGTCCCCGGAGCACCGGCAGATCTGAGTGCAGTTTGGGCCGTACGTGCCATCAGGACAAACTGGGAAGAAAAGAGGACGTTAACACTATAACATATATAAGTATGACACACATAAAAATAAAAATAAAATCAATGACCAGATACTAATTTATGCTAGATTCTGAATCGATCAGAGGGGGAAAATCACATAAAAATAACTAATTTGATATAAATAACTTAATATAAAATAATTTTAAAAAAAATAAAAAATTATTTGTTGTATTACAAAATAATGTTTTAAATTATAATTGTAGTATTAAAGTATCAACCCTTGTCCTTAGTATCAAAATAGTTTCAAAAATGTATTAAAATATATGACTGAACATTACATTAGATTATTATATTCTGATTTTGATTTAATTTTTTCGCCTTTGCTCTGTACTGGTTTGTATCCAATTCATTAAGATCAGAGTTCAGACATTTTATCTGCATTTTAGATAAGATTTAGAATTTGTTTAGTCTAAGAGGTGGAAAGTGAATGTTCCACAAACACAGAGGATATGGTTACAAATAATAGTCATTTCACAAATATACCCTATAACAGTGGTTCCGAGTACCATCTGATCCAAACTCGGTCTATAACAGGACTTTTCCTAGTTTAAATTAGGGCTAAATTAGGTCTATATCAGGATATTACCCAAAGAAGGAAAAAACTATGGGTGAAACAATCTCTAAATGAAGAAAACACTAGAGATGTGTGTGTACCACCAGAAGGAGCTTGAGTACCTTTTGGTGGTACCACGGTTTGTGAAAAACAGTTCTCTAAAACAGTACCTATATGACAATGTATTAGTGGATGGATTAGCCCAATGTTAGTTTAGACTAACCATTGGTATGAGGTTTAAAGTTTGTAATATGCATTTCTTATAGAGGCACACTAACGTGTCTTGTACCCAGAGCCCAGAATATCCTTCTACAACCCTTAACGCAATCAAGATCGCAATGACACCTTAAATGATCAAAACAAACTATGAGAAAACTTAGGCAACATCCATTTCCCCGGTTCTCCCAGGATCCCTCAGTAAAAACTCTGCTACTTTCACTAATGACTGCTGACTTCTGCAAAACTCCCATCGACTTGGGCATTCTTTCACACAGTCTGTCTGTTTACCGAATGTACATCACCAAAACTAATGAAGCCCATGGACCATCAGTCACAGGGAAAGAGATGAAACGGGGTTGGGGGACTGGGTCTTGGGACTCAACCCGCACCACACCTCAACAACTGCAGCGGCAAACAGGCAAGCAGGCAGCATACGGGAACAGATAAGAAAAGAGGTCCAGACTAAAGAGGCAATTACGAGCCTGTCATTATGCATGTCTGCCTCGCAAAAGCCCTTATCCGCCGCGGAGGAGACAAAAACAATGCCTAGTGTTTTGCTTGGCAGCCGCTGTGTAACGTTTATCAGATGTCTGGGGAGTGTGTGAAGAGAGGAAGGGAAGGGGAGAGGGGTGAGGCGAGGCGAGGCGGTAGGGCTGTGGACAGATTGCTGAAGGGGCCGTGTAGCGCAGCACTGAAAGGTACGCTGTGGATACGGAGCTTCCTGTGAGAGGGAAAGTGGACATTTGTGGAATAACTTCTAATGGATTCGTAAAGGCAAAAACAACCTATTATATTTTATATATATGTATATTTGGTTTTGGGAGTCAATTTTTTCCAACTCCCATTTAGGAGTGGCGATATTGACAAAAATCATCATCAAAAATCATTATGTCATTCCAACAGAAATGTGTTTAAAATGTGTTGATTGTATTAGCTGGGGTTTAGTTATCAGACAAATGTGAAAAGTATGTAAAATGAATCATAAAAGTGCAGAAATATAAGCCTTATACATTTTTTTGAAAGTTTACATCAAACAAACAACATACCTTTTTTCATTTAAATTTTTAATCAGCTCTTTTTGTAGCATTTTTACAATAAACAATATAATCAATATTTAAATTTTGCATATCTTCAAAACAGCATTCACGATATGATCTCAATTTTGATATATTGCCCACCTCTACTCCCATGATTATTTGGCAGTTGGACAAAGAGTCGAGGGTTTTCTCCCAAATCAGACAGTTCAGGTCAGATCAAACCTTGTCTGAATACTGTTGTGTCGTGGGTTTAGGGATGTCCCCATATTTCATTTTAGTGTTATTATTGTGAGAGAAGAAACATCGCGACATAACAATTCACGATTATTGACACATAACAAAAGAAAAGTTCATTCTAATACATCACTGTTCCAATAGTATGTGACAAGCTTTAGGACAAACTTTCTGAATGCAAAAGGAAAGTTACTGTGTTATAAACAGCCACATAAAAAGCACTGTACATGTAGGTGTGCTTTTTTGTAGTACAGATTGTATTTCAATTACTTATTTCACTTTTAAAATGGTTAGGATTATTATTTTTTAGTTCTTACGATTATATTGTGAAATGAATAATGATTAACCGGATGATCTTGACATCTCTCTTCGTGGGGCAAAGCACTCACATTGCCAACATCAGGCACAAACCAGATGTGGCTATAAATGTAATCTAATAATGTCCTGGTTGACACTTGCCATTAATTGTATATTCTTCAGATTAGGACGAGATTAAAGGGGACGTGTTATAATAAAATGAACTTTAATGAGTTTGTAATCTTGTTACAACACTGTTTCCTCAGCATTCGTTCACTCAAAGTTGTATTTTGATCATTCCTGTATGTTTGAGTAATCCTGCATTGTCCTGTATTCCCCTATCCTCTATCTCCGCCCACATCCCTGTATTTAGTTGCGATTATCTGAATAATGAAGACTCCAAGTGATACACGTAGGTTCTGAAATATCATGTAGTCACTTTTCAAAAATAAAAAAAATGTAAATGACAATCTGTTGCTCGTTACGGGGATATGTCACAATGAAGAGGCGGGGCTTATCAGATCTGCAGTTTTGAACAGGACGTCAATGGACCTGTTTCTATTATCAAGCTGTTTTGGATCAGTATTGCAGTTTACAATGAACAAAATGTAAAATAATGATGCTTATGTTATAAGTCAATACTAAGTACCAGACAAGAAAACCCACACACACACAAAATATGTCTCCTTTAAAATAACAATATCATTAAAAGTGAAAATATTGTCATTTTATTCAGCACCAGCTTCATTTCCACATAATGTACTTTTGTCTCACCTTTCTCACATCCCGGGCCTGTGAATCCAGCGGGGCACCCACAGCTCCCTGTCTGGTGATGACAGGACACTCCGCGCTGGCACTGACACTGCCCCCTACAGGAGGACCCAAACCACCCCGGGAGGCAGGCTGCGGGTGGAGATGCAATAATGGTCGATGATTTTAAGCCCCAATCCCTTGAAGTCCACAGTACATACGTTTGTCACACCTGGGCCCCTCCAGCCCCCTCACACTCGCAGCGCCCGTCGTTGTGGTGCGAGCCGGTACTGGTGGACGCAAGTCATAGCGCCGCTCACACGCCACGAAACCTTAGAGCAAGCTGCGGACACGACACACATTTACTTTTAGTGAAAGTCAATTTACTGCACAATTAAGCTGAATAGCATAAGTGGACACGATTTTGAGTAATTTGAGTGTTTTGATGCAGCTATAATAATTAACTGACTCATTATAAAAACTTATAAGGATTAACTGACTAATTGTGATGACTATAAAAAGAAGTCATAGTCGTATTTTGATAATGGACTTCGTTATCTGGACTTATACAGCTCGCACATGTGAAAATACATGTTATATCAAAGAAAGCAGCACAAGTAAAAATGTCAAAATAAACAATAATAAACAATTTGTTTATATTTTTATCATAACACACATTATTTGTAAATATTGTCTATCTAGAAGCCTTCAGTTCACCTTTATTGGTTGGAAATGTATTATTAAAGTCTAATATTGTACAGTAGAAATAATGTTTTTGTTTTTTTTTAAATCCAATTTTTTTTGTTCTTGCATACGTACAATTAAGTAATTAAGTTCACTAGTCTGATCATTTTCCTTCTGTCTTTTCTTCCGTCTCTACGTCGTTTTACCATAAAAACATATATATAATAATACTGACAATGACAAGTGAATTTTTTAGCACTATTAGCACTGACTTGTTGAAGTATACAGTATATGACCTCACTTTCAGGTTGCAATAATATTCCACTTATTTGGCATACTACAGTTTTCTCCTTATTTGACTCGATCCTACACTTAAACTTAGCATAATTCCCACAAGCCTTCCCCTGTACATGTCACACCTCTATTGGTCCATTTTTTTTAGTCCTAGTTCACCACGCTGTGTACTTCCCCTCTGCTCTTCTCCCTTACACGAACTGCTGCACCTCCAGCCACGACTCCGTAAAACTCATCAAGTTTGGCGGACGACACCACCCTCATCGGGCTCATCTCGGACGGGGATGAGTCTGACTACAGGAGGGAGGTGGACGGCTGGTGTCCTGGTGCAGCGGTAACAATCTGGAGTTCAACGCCCAGAAGACAGTGGATGCATGCGTGACTTCAGGAAAGCCACAGCCCCCACCCCCTCATATGACAGACTCCCCCATCAACCGTGGACCCTTCCGCTTCCTGGGCACCACCATCCACCCAGGACCTAAGTGGGAGCCCACCATCAGCTCCCTCATCAAAGAAGGCCCAGCAGAGGATGTATCTTCTGCGGCAGCTGAGGAAAGCCAAGCTGCCAGTGCAGATGATGGTGCAGTTCTACACGGCGCATCATTGAGTAATCCTCACCTCCCATCACCGTGTGGTACGCTGGACACAGCCAGGGACAACAGAGCCTACAGCGATTGTGCGTTCTGCTGAGAAGGTGATCGGCTGCAGACTTCCATCTCTGCGGACCTGTACGTCTCCAGGGCTCTGGGACAGCGGCGGATCACAGCTGACCTTCTCACCTGGACATGGTCTGTTTGAACCATCCCCTCAGGAAGGCACGGTCGCATCGGACCAGAATCTCCCGCACAAGAATAGTTTCTTTCCTCTGCGTTGGATCTAGAACACTTCAAAACACTCTGTCACTTAACTGCAATATTCAAACACTCACTGCACTGTCACTTTCTGCACTCAAACTGTAAATCTAACTATAACTCTGTTGTACATAGAAATGCCTTTTTTATTTTTATTGTTACAGTAATTTTAAATTGTTTCCTAATGCATGCCCTTTTTTGATTGAATATATGTTGTTTTATTATTACTCAGTGTTTTATGTTGCACCTTAAGGCCGAGACAAGTTCCTACGTTTTTGAATTGTGTTCATTGACAATGGCAATAAACTCTTTCTGATTCTGATTCTGATTCTGACCTGTTTGACAAAGATCTCCAGTCCATCCTGATAAACAGGCACATACTCCAGTCACCCTGTCACATCTGCCTCTGTTAGCACATCGACAGGTCTGCGAGCAGTTCACTCCAAAGTAACCCTCCGCACACTCTGAAACACAACCACACTTGAAACATTTATAGACACAAACTATGCGAGACACTGCAAAAAAACAGGGGAAAAAATGTTAAATTCAAATGTATCAATTTCAAACTTCTTGTGTAGTTTACTTGTATAAATGTAAGAAAAATGGATTACAAGTTTTTCATCCTAAGTTTTTACATTTTACGTGTAAAGTTGCTCAAATTGCACACATTTGGGACATAGAAATCTGGAAAATGGAGAGAGCCAGGTTTAAATGTTTTGCTGCATATTGTTGACATATTACATACAAAAAACAAACAGCTAATTTTGTATATTTTATTTGAGTAAACCTACCGTAGTTTTCAGAAGTGAAACTAGACACGGCTGAACGCAAAGACACAGGTGGAGCGCGGACATACGATATACGGCGGTCTGCAGTTTAGAACCTGCCGGATTGAAATGAGACTTTCTTGGCCCGACCTGACCCCTGCATCCCTACCATGGAACATATTTCTGTGTAAATACCTCATGTTACAACGTAACACTCACTCGCTAAGCACAAGCTCAGGAGCAGATGAACCAGATGTGAAGACACAGACACAGCTAAATCAGCTCACACAGAGTAATAAAGGACAGAGTGGACAGTAGGGACAGCTGTGATGTGTTTTGCTTCAAAATGCTGTGTGTTTTATTACAATCCAACTCATATTCACTGAGAAATTAGTCTAATTAGACCTGTGGCGCAGCAGACCCCCAGTTCAAAAGACAACCACCAAAGACACCGGGTACATCTGACTGAAAATTGCTGTGAAATCTGTCTATTTTTTTAGTTACACCTGAGAATTTGGTATCAACAAATACTTCGATACAATCTGTAAAAAACTCATTAAGATTGTAAAGTTTTGGAGTGTGCAAATGCAAATTAAACGTATGATCTTCATGTCCCTGTGAGATAAAAATGCATTTAATTAAATATTACAACAGATAGGACTAGTTTGATGTTTCCAAGCGAAAGCTTATATGTTGAGAAAGCAAATTGACCAAAAAACTGAAAACATTTAAGGAATATGTTTTGCCTTTAGTGTCTCCCCTTAAAATAGAATAAAAAAGCAGTGTATTCTGTGCAGTAGAGTGTGACTGACCTAACTCGCAGGTCGCCCCGGTCCATCCGAGTGGGCAGGAGCAGAGGCCGCTCGCTGAGTCACAGGAGCCTCCGTTGTGACACAGACACTGGCCAGAGCAGTGGTCCCCATAGAGCCCTGCAGGACAGGCTGAACCACACACACAGTAAGATTTAGTGTACAGACAGGGGGAAACTGAATGTTTTCATTGTAGTGAATTGTAGACAACAACAAACGTAGCAAGAGCGAGACACTTAATCAAAGTCATCAATTTTGTAGGAATTTCTGAAAGCTTTTTAAAATAAAAAAGTTAATAAGTTGCATATTTTTCTGACCATGGAAATAAAATAGTACATAAATCTGAAAAAGTACTAGGAAGAGTGTATTTACAAGCATTTCACCCCTCGAGCCAGTCACATAAATGCCCTCTCTGCCCCCCTTTTCGTGACGTTACAGCTTTGGCCACAACCCTCCAACTCAGCAGCAGAACCATAACTGTCTTTATGCCAACAATGCCTGCGTCTGATATCAATACTGCTATCAATATCAGTTCTGATTCTCGAAATGTAATGGATCCGGTATCGATCTTCAAATACTGATCCGACACTTCAATTAGCAATTTTGAGAACACTTTTTTTTCTTTTTACCAACTTCAGCACAGTAAACATTGACATTTTAAAGCGCAGAGCCTACAGAATTCAGTCGCTAAGTTTATTTGTATTTGTTTTTTACTGTAATGGGTGTACAAATAATATCATTAGCTATTTGTTATGGTATTGACAATTCAGTTTTTTGTCATTTAGTAACCTGATATCGATTGATATAGCAGATAATTAAAGCACAAGTATCGATATATCATTGCATTCCTGGTTAAAAGTCCTCAAAATGGCAACAGCATCACAACAGGAAATCATGTGACTGAACACCTTGAATAAGCCTTTCAACTCTTACACCTGGGCCTTCCAGAATCTAAGTACCAAAGTTTACCCCGCCAATAACCTGGAACATGTTTACCGTAAGTGTCTTCTTGTTGGATGCGATTTAAATGTCGTAAGTGATGAGCTACTCACGCTCTTCACAGCTGATTCCGGTCCACCCAGGCTCACATCTGCACCGGCCGCTGACGTGGTCACACTTGGCTCCGTTCCGACATTCGCAGGTCTGATTGCACCGCTCTCCGTAACGACCCTCCGCACACGCTGCCACACACACGCGCACGCAACGCAAACTTTCACTACCACACAAGCATAGCATTGTCCTCAGTTAAAAAGAAAAACGCCATTATTTTAAGACATGGCAAAACTCTGTAAACTTTTCCTAATAAACCCATCTGACATTCGCAGAGAAAAATGGGAAAATACACTAATGATAGAGATGCATCGTTAAGTCACGCTGGTGGCTTTTCGCTGAGTTCGGCTTTGGAAGTTGGGACCGCAAAATATCTGTGGCGAGAGGAGAGCCCCGAATAAGGCTGCAGAATGACAGAGTAAGACGTTTTAGTGGGCATTTCATTGGCTTCATTAAAACAACGGCATGAAATTCTCAAGAAAAGTTTAGCATGGGAACGCGGATTGGTTAGCTACTAAAAGCTCTCTCCGTTGTTAATGTTGACAACTGCGAAACACGTGGGTACGATTATCTAAAAACTCAATTAAACCATGTTCGCTTGAGGGCATCGTGTTCCTTTACCCATCTCTGATCACTGAGATAATTGTTCGCAAACACACATCATAGGCGTATTCCAGGAGACTGGGATGTCGAGATGGGTTGCACAGCTAAAAGACCTCCCTCACACCCTTTTTTAATGATGTAGCCTATATTACCCAGAATGCAGTGTGGTCCTGCCCAGCCGGCGGTGCAGAGGCAGGCTCCTGTGATGTGGTGGCAGCGGGCACCGTTCCTGCACTCGCACATCTGGCCACAGTCAAGACCGTAAAAGCCGTCCGGGCACACTGCGGGTAGAGATAAAACTTGGTCACAACTGGCAGCAAATACGGGGACACCGAAAAAAGTCTCAAGCACTATCTTATAATCCTCTGGCTTCTTCGTCTTACCCCTGCCAAAAATACCGTGTCAGAATGCGTTACGACATTTGCAAACCGGTGTCCGCGTTCGTTAGGATTCCCACATGTGCGGAGGATCTGGCCACTTCAAAGCTCCAGAAAAGCATGGCAGGCTGTGGAGTTGTGGGGTGGAGGTTGCACAAAGAGAGGTAATTAGAGCACCTGCTGAGTCACAGGCGCACTTGTAAATGCCGAAACAAAGCAAGGTTATTTGGCCCTCCCTAAAGATGCACTTAAGCACCGCAGGACTGCACAGTGTTAGATAAAAGAAAGCAAATAAAGAACAGACGGAAAGTGATGAAAAAGTGATTATAGACATGTTTTTTACGATTTTGTTGGATTAAATGCAATGTATATCAACTGAGCAATGCGTCATCAAGGCGTGTTTCATAATAACAGACTCCTGGACGAATGAGGAATTACACCGACATAATAACAGACGTTTTTTTAAAGTTGCTCAATGGACATCTTGGCATAATTGTGCATTTCTTAGCCAAATACAAAGGGAAATTGGAGTGGAATATACTGTGTGTGAATAGTCTTACTTGAACAAAAAATCAAAATAGAAACATTTCTTGGGCAAAAAAACCTCCTTGTGGTACTACTGCGCCGTAACCTGAACCTACTGTACATACAGTAACTTTTCTTGTTCATGGTCCAACACGTTTCTTCCAGATTCAGTATTTATTGTCGACTATGAGGATCAAACACTGCATAGTAATGATGTAAAGGGCATAAAGGTGCAAGACCCCCTCCATAACCCCATAAATAACCACCGTGTAAACACTAACACAATAATGACAGTCAGTGCAGGCACATTAGAGGTGCTAGTCAACCAAAGAAAAGACCTAGTCCACTAAGGCAGGGTTCTCAATCTTTTCAGTCCCGGGACGAACAAAATAACCATGCAACCGACTCCAGACCCACCACAGTAAAATTAAATAGACATCCGTGTGTCTTGGAGCTGATTAATAGCTGTTCATATCTGTACCATATTGTCCAAGTCCTAAACAAAGTCAAAGAGAATGCCGCGCACATAGACACTGGTGCTTAGCAAACATAGAACGCCTCAAGTCCACATGAACCAAGCCAGAGCCCACGAGATGAATGAGCTCTTTCCATAAGTGGACTGTAAATATTGTCTGTATGCATGACTTCACCACGCCAAGCAAGAACCGCTCTGTTTAGTCACTGCCTATTTCTGATGGCTCAATTTGTCACCGGACAGTTGACTAGATCCCATATGCACATGATGACGCCATTCCTCAGCCAGATGTCTCGAATGATTAGCACGTGTTCCGATTTCAAAATAATATTCAAAATATATAGCCTTTCCGGGCTGTTTTGGGAGTAGGCGCACATCTGCATAGTAAAAAGCGCTCTCCTAATTATCTCAGCGTTGCATTTATCCACTACGTCTTTGTTTTATGAGCAAATCAGTGGACCATGATACCAAAGGAAGCCACAAATTGAAGCGTAAGGGCGATGTGTAACTTGGTGGTTGGGTGTTTTCGAAAAAGCCGGAGTTCTCCTCCTCCTAACTTCAAATGATGATGCAGCCAACTTCTTTTACCCTGGGACTCAAAACAGAGGCGGGTACTACATCGAATACATTTGCTTGAGTACTTTTGGTGAAGAAATTGTGCTTCTTAGAGTCGTTTTCTCAAACCAAACTTTTACTTCTACTTCAGGAATAGTTTTCTGCAGTGACAGTTTTCTTACTTTACTTACTTACTCTAATAAAGGATTTAAACATTTGTGTTTCTTGTTCCTTACTTTATGATTTCTTTTTCATATTTTCATTTATAGTATTTCGTGTTTTGATTGGATTACCTCGACCCTAAAGATACCACAGTCACTTGAATAGTATGCTTACCATTTACTTTTTACAGTTGCTTGCGAAAATTTGCCTGTGTAAAATGAATTCAAAGCGAAACACCTGAATTAAAAATTTTTAAATGTTTGCCTACTCTATATCGATATATCGTGCTACTATATTCGGTGATATAGTATCTTTATTGTGGGCTGCTGTGTCGTCTTCAATCAGAAGATAAGAGGTTTGATAAAGAGAAGAATGTTTTTGGTCATTAAAAATAGAAAATAACGCTTTTAAAATAAGGTTTGTTAGTTAACTACTAATAAGGCGTTAATAAGCACTAGTTACTTGTTTATAAGCACTTACAAAGCATTTACAAGCGGCGTGTATCACTTGGTTATTGAAACAGTTTAGTAGCAAGCAATGTACAAACATTTAATACATGTTTTTTTGTTAATGGCATTCACAAGGTATTATAAGCCATCTACAAATGTAAGTAAGTGCATATTAACAAATAACTAGAGCTTATTAATGCCTAATAAATAATTTACAAAGGGACCTTATTTTAAAGAGTTATATATTAAAGGATATATACATTGTAGAATATCATGTGCAATATATGAATTTTTGCATGTATGGTAGGATTGTGATATTATTGTGAGCCATGTATTGCATATGGCATTGAATGTGCTCAAACTAGAAAAGTCTCCCTCTTCATCAGCTCTTACTTTGCGAGCTGGTCATCTGTGTGTTCCCACGCTGACAGCAGGCACCTCTTTGCCTGCTTCTTTAGTGGTTAAACTGCATTGTTATTAGAGCTGGCCCAGTCAGGGTAAAGCCATTACGCAGCTGTACTCTGGGCCTGTGGTGCTTCACTGTCTGGTGTTGATTTTAAAGCATTTGCTAAACGCCATGGCAACAAGATGGTTTCGCTGTTTTGTTGGAACAATTGGGGGGGGGATTTAGACTTGTTTATCTCAAGCTTTGGAAGGAAAATAGTGGGGAAAAATTTGTTAGCAGAATCTGCACATGTGTCATAATATACAGGCAGAGTAAAAACAGGTATAAGTATAATTGTTATGGCTGAAAATGTCCAACTCGATTCCAGTACTCAGGGAACAGCTTGATACTCGACAGGACAGTGAAAAAATATACTTTGCCATTGTAGTCATCTCTTGTCTCTTTTGACGCCTCAATATTGTAACTATAGAAGATTGTCCTTATTTTCATTTTCAACATAAAATAATCATTTAACCATGAGGTTCCTTCTTTTTCAGTATTCATATCTGTTTAAATGTGTATCGAGTTTGCATGTTTTTGTTTTATTAGGCCTTTAGATTAGTAGGCCTTTAGTCGATTAATCGGTAGTTGGTGTCTTAGTCGACTAAAATGTGTATTAGTCGACCATTATAATTTCATCCATCCATCCATCCATTTTCTACCGCTTGTTCCCGTTAGGGGTCACGGGTGACTTTCGATTATAATTATTTAAGTTGGACAAAAGAGAGGTGCAGATGGAGTGAGTTAGCTGTGAGTGAGTTTAATCAGCCTTTTAGCACATAAATCCTCTACTAGTTCTCTGTACAAACAGTTGTTTTTGCATGATCTCTTGTGCAGTTGTAGTCTTTTGAGTTCAGCTTGGGTCGGATGCACGGTCAGATCATTGAGAAAAGCTAGGTCAGTTTTGTGCCACTGTCAATTTAGTTGACTAATCAGTCGGCAGAACAGGGCTTTAGTCGACCAAGAATGTCTTTGGTCGACTGGTTAGTATCATTACTATCTTTATGTATTTTAAAGCAGACGATTACAATTAAATTATATAAATTGATGCAAAAGTAAAAAAGTAAAAACAAATTAAATCATAGACGCATTTTAAATCCTTTTAAATCCTTAGAACCCAGTATATAACTTTTTATCCAAAAATAGATTGAAATAAAAGCATGTTTTTTTGTTTTTTTAATTCCACTGAAAAATGTGCGTTCTTACTGTGTTGCATCTCCACAAACCTGACATTTAGCTATAATATCCCACAGTATGGCATAAAACTATCTCCATGGAGAATGTTCCAGGTGACATGCCACCTCCGGAAAGTTACATACTGCTGCTTTAAATCACTGAGCCTTTCCAATTTTGCCAAAACACCATTGAAATTCAGTAAATGCAAGTTAGATGGTGTGCAGGAATCTCTTCTTTTAACCAAAAAAATTACCGTATTTCATTATGTAATCTATGGAAAGTTTCATATCTCTTCATACCAGCAGGGGGCGAGACGTCTTCTTTCATTCCCTACAACAGTAAGGTTAATAATCTGTCATGTAATATTACCACTCTGCCTGTCTGTGTTTAAAGTCCAGACAAGTCCCCCTCGTCTTTGTTTACAGGTGGGCACAGAGAATGTGGGCCGGCAGCACCACACACGCCGTGCCATCGCCGAGAGACCCCCATCCCTCCTCTAAATGAGCGCTTTAAGACAGCGGGATTATTTCCAGATCCCTGCTTGTGTAAGAGCCACTGCTGTCAGCCCATAAAGCAGGCCGAGGGACCACACAGCCGGGGCAAGGCGAAACAGAGAGAGAGAGAAGGGCGGATAGACGCACCACCTCCAATAGAACTTCCTGCTCCAAAGTCTATGAAGTAAAAAAAGGAACACGACAACAAACAAACGAGCTACCAATAATGCGGAAGTCCGGTGCCAATCAGAAGACCAGTGTTTCTTTTTCAGCGCCGAACAAGCAAACGTTTTGATGCAGTCTTCAAAGTGAGAACCAGAATGGCCGATTCATTAAACGTCTCCGTGTGGACAATGTTAGCTTCCTCACAAAGTGGCAATGTAACAAGAAGAGTTCCTTTGCAAGAACAGATATCTCTCTGAATATGTGTCACTGTTTGGGTTTTTGATGTTATCTTCTTACATATTATTAATAAAAGTAGTAGTTGAGAGTGTTTGCTGATGGAATAATATTCTATAGCCCTAAAATAGATGTGGAGTGTGTTCTATAAATAAATTGTAAGTGTTTTTGCAACTTTTCGACTTTCTCAACGTGGAATGGTTATTTTCCTCATCAAAAATCAAACACAACAAGGACGAACACTGAAGTGCTGAAATTCCAGGATTTACCATGTATCAAATGACATGTGTTTGTTTATGATTTATATTTTGTGTTGTGTTTTAACAGGGTACCCACGAAAAAGAGAAATGTTCTCGTTGGGTTTTCATTCATTCATTCATTTCCCTGTATAAAAAAATAATAATAATAAAAAATATACATATATCATTAAGAAGACAAATGTTGTATTTGCAAAAGATAAAAAATAATAATCCAGTAAAAATCTTAAATAAAATTACTATAGAGGCAAGATTTGAAATTAGTGTTGACAACCAAATAACCACAAAATTCATAGCAAATACATTCAAAAAGGAAAAATAAAACAAAACCATCCATTCATGAAATCAGATGTCTTTTTCATCAGACTTTACACATTTTAATGAGTTAAAAGATTATTAAAATGATATGTAAACAGCAAAATCATCTTCCTTCTGTCTGATCCCTCTCACATCTAAAATTGCGCAGTTTCACCATTTGTCATTTAAATAATATTAAAGGTGCAGAAATCCGATTATAATCAGATTTTGGTGTGCCACTGTCTTTATACACATCTAATAAATACAATTATTAATAAATCACATATTGTCAGTATTAGGCCAATCTAAATAGTTGAGTTACATGACATTTGCACTACATCTATGTCTTTATGGTAACATGGATACTTAGCTAGTCTAATAATAAACTGCAAATTTGTTCTTGGTAAATCGGCTCTATTATTTACAGTTGCCACTTCAACAAACAACTTTTTCTCAACAAACAGAAGAAGGGCCAACTATACTCCAGGTTCATCTGTTTATAATACCACATAAAAATAAATTAGAAGCATTTTAGAGGCAGAGAAAACATGCCGTTTGCTTTGAACTCCTGGTGATGAACAGGACAGCTCTGGTCCTTCTCACAGTGCGGCCTGCTTCCTGACTTTTCCTCAAGGAAGAGGCCCAGCAGATGATGGAGGAACTGGACACCTTTGTTTTAGGGGAAAAGCGACGTTGGAAAAACCAGGACTGGGACAGGACTGATAGCCCGGTTTCAACGGCGATGTCCAATCAGAGAGACTGTTATGGCTAGAGACGAAGAGCCCGCGTCTAGAGTGACACGGCTGTGATTTATGACGCCTCGCTCACTACTGTAAATCTCAGACATTGCAATAACAAAGGATCACTTTAACTCAGAGACTATAATCAAAGCAGGATTCATTATGTTGTTGAGACAGTCGGACTGATGGTATGCACAACAAATCAGGACGGAATAACTTTGGAATGACAAAGGTTTCCGGATTTGATCGACTGGGCTTTTTCTGTGTGACATATAGATATTAGTTGGTTAATAACAAAAATGAGACAGATTTTATTTTACTTTTTTAGTCTTTAACATGTGTAGATTATTATGGTTAATGTTAATTGTGGTCGAGGATGAGTAAGTGAAAAGGCGCAGACAACCTGGCCTGTACTGCCCTCTAGCGGAGATAAATGTGTGTTCATCTTGATGAAGAACCATCCGATTACAAGGGACTATATTTATTTTGTTGTCCTTTGTTTTACAACTACAACTTGAACTTATCTGTGTCAAAATGATATATCAAAACACTTCTGCAAGGTTCTAGACGGTGAGTTTATCAGTACAAAAACTATATATTTAAAATATTATTATATTTAAGATTTTGCAAAGAAAAAAAGTTACACATTTTCTCACAGTTTAGCATTTTTTGGGGGGTTATAGTTTTATTTCCTGAGTGTAAATAATGACATCACCCTAGGAAATTCCATAACTGTTACTTGGCAATATGTTGTACACTGGGCCAAAAACCTACTGACATTATTGTTTAACAAATACACACATAAGAACATGTTTGTTTTGTTGAATTTACATTTTTGTCCATTTTAGCTGTCTTTCAAACTCTGTCAGCCCACTATTTTGGTTCAGTTAATGATAATGATACCAAATTACGTGACCAGGCCTATTTCTTGTAAATGCTTTAGTTCCCAAAAACAGTTTTTTGTTACCGCATTGGAACACTCAGATTGTTTTTTTTTTTGTCACACTTAAGACCCACTTACTAAAACCTCTACAAAAACATCACAGATTTTGTCATACGTTTTCCAACATCCAAAGATCTATCGCTGCCCTAATCAATACAACTTCAACCCTTTAAATGACAGTTTGAAAACTCAAATTCCACAAGTGAATAACTTTTCTCTAAATTTGAGATAACTTTCTGAGGTGTTTGCGCCGCTACTGCCCCCCTGTGGCACATGGCATTCCATTAAAGGGAAGCCTGAGGGTTAAAGTGTCAAAATGCGTTGGCTGTGTGTATATTGTGCCAAACTTTTGGATGGAATTCTGAGTCTACCTCGTGTGATGTTTAATATGTTTAAGAACTTCCTGTAAACATGTTTTTCTTCACAAACTGCAACTAGGCACATTGTGTCTAATTGTCAAAGGCAATAGGTTAGATTTAATTGTACTCTTATGCTATTGCGTGTGGTCGTCTAGAAATGTTTGTCTTTGCATTTTACCAATTTTAACAATAGAAGATTCATATTTACAAAATATGGAGAAATGCTGCTAATCTGAATGCAACAAACGAACACAGACACAATCTCAGTAAACTTACTTTTTTCACAGTGCGTCCCAGCGTACCCGGGAGCACAGGTGCAGGCCCCGCTCACATGGTCACACAGGGCTGCATTCTGACACCGACACTGATGAGCACAGCCTGCGCCGTATGTGCCATTCACGCACTCTGACACAAACAAGTGGGGAATCAAAGAAAGTCCATAAGGCAAAGCAAATTTAAAAAGATACCTCCTGCAGTTTGCAGGACTTACTCTGGAGACAGTTCTGTCCCGTGAACCCGTCCTCACAGAGACACTGGCCTGTCACTGGGTCACAGCCCAAAGAGCTGTCTCCACACTGACATTTAGAGAGGCAGCCTTCGCCCCAGGAACCAGATTCACAAGCTGCAAAGAGAAACAAGGTCCTGTTTCAGTCTGTTTGTCATCAAGGGTTTCACTGTTACATTCACACTGGCACACCTGACCAAAAACATAGATTAAAATTGTTCTTATGATTGTGAACACGTCATTGGTTTATACATTATACTATTAATGTCATTAGCCCATTTTGAATGAACTTCTTCTGCTAACTCAACGAACAAGAACGATTGCAACGTTGAGGAAATAATTAACATGTAAGACATTAACGTAAGACATATCTCAACAAGAATTTATTCATACAAAATAATAAATTAGGCAAATACAAAAAAAAATACTATTTGTTACATTAGTTAATTGCCACCGCTGAAATTTGAGGGGCTGAGGCAGAATATAGGGGGTAAAGACTATTTTGTTTAAATTTATTCACAATATTATACCAAAAATACAAAAGAGTAAATATACCTTTTATAAACCAAATTATTTAGAATTATTCTATACATAAAAATATTAAATTCAACTGACTCATTTTTTAAATCCACGCTTTATTTTATCAGTTTCTATCTTACTATTATTATTCATTGTGTTGTTGCAAGTTCCTAGTTTGTTAATTTTGTTTCCTGAAAAAGGCAATAAAACTTGAAATGAATAAGATTCACATCCTGAGGCACAATTCATGGGACAAAACCAACAGTTTAAATATTATTAAAACCCAATATTAAACATACATGTTGCACAGTCACGGCCTGTCTTTCCAGGGGGGCAGACACAGTGTCCAGTCTGGTGGTCACAGCTGACATTAAGAGGACAGGAGCACTGGGACGAGCAGCCTGGTCCATAGTAGCCAGCCAGGCATTCTGAACACAAGAGCAGATTTATAATGTTAACCACAAAACACACAATGGTTTGTTTATTTTGTTATTAACACGATCAAGGCTAACGTACTATGCTCACAGTGATTCCCAGTGAAGCCCGGTGTGCACGCACAAACGCCAGTCACTTTGTCGCAGGACGCGCCATTCTCACAGGAGGGGCACGCCGACTTACACTTCAACCCCCAGAATCCATCAGGACAGTCTATGTATAGGGTAAAGGGTCAAACTAATCAACCGTAATACTATTAGTACTGCGTTTTACCTTTGTCTTCAAGCATGTAAAACGTTCTGCATCAACATTCAAGCAGGCAAGCAGAGAAGTCGTGAAAAAGTACAACAAAAGCATGGATAATGTTTGCAAATTTTGTACCTTTCTTACAGGTGATGCCGGTCTGTCCAGCGGGGCAAATGCACTGACCACTGCTGGGGTCACAAGGGGCTCTTCCACAGTTACACATTAGATGGCAGTTCTCGCCATAGTATCCGTCTTTACAAGCTTTAAAAAAACAACAAAAAAACACAAATGCATGAAAACAACATCTGCAGTTATGTCAGTTAAATCATAAAATAAAAGTCAAGATTACATATTTATTTCTTAGTAACAATGTACAATGATCAAGAATGACCAAGGGCTGCTTGACGATGAAAAAAAATAAATAATCAAAATCACAATTATTTGGCTCATAATTTATATCAAAATTATGTATAAAATGACTCAAACTCAACCTGCAGGGAAAGTGCAAACCTGATCCATAATAAACTATGTGTTCATTATGAATTAAGTTTGTTCATGCTTTGTTAAGGCAAATTCAGGTGTAGTTATTATACAGAGTTACAAAAGTTAATTGAACAGAGCAATGATTGAAATGATAAATAACAGAAATGATAAATGGCGCTAGAAATGCCAATAGTGCAGTCTCCGTTGTCCTATTACAAAAGATTAAACTTTACTTGTGTGTTCACTCTAGTAACAGTCAATGAAGGAAATGGTCAAAGTAGTTCTTTTTGGCTTTTTACTTTTCTGCCGGAGCAAAACAATGCATTTTATTGTACTCTTATGAGCTCATAATTTGATATAATGTAAAAGTCCAGCATAATGTGACTATTGATATAACATAAATAAAATCACAATATTGTCAACATTGTTATAAACCCAATCAAGACATTAACACTAAGATATTGGGCAATAAGAACAGAAATGAGCCAAAAGGAGTGTTTAGATGTATTAGTAAATAAAATACCCGTAAAAGTGCGTACATTTTACTGTATTCCCATTAAGGTTGTCAAATAAAATGGTATACTTGTACAGAAACTTGATACTCATTTGAAGTATCTACCCTGAACAAAGTACATAAGCACAACTAATTTTGATCTTTCCTGAATTGTTTTAGGGTCTGGATTGATCTCAGAACTAATATAACGCAACATGGTATTATAAAAATATATAAATACAACAATCAACAATAAAACAATGTTGACTCTAATCCATTTTCTCTCTGTAAAAAAAAAAAAAAATCAAACCGTTTTTTTTGTTTCAACTGAAAATAAGTTTGACATGTTCGTATGTGACGACAATGCCCTTTGTTTTCATTTACATTTTTAACCAGCTCTTTGTGCAACATTTGGATATGTTTTTTAATTATAAATGATAAACACGATTTTCAAATGTTGCATATATTCAAAACGGCATTCACAAAATTTTCGATGGTTCAATATATTGCTAATCTCTATTATAGATATAAAACAGTAACTAGTATCTCTTCGGTGGTGTGGTAGAGAAAAACGACATAAACCGAGGGGGCCAAAACAGCACCGCGCCGCTCTACTAAACTTAACAGAAGCGATACTCATCAGATCCTGTTTATTTGCTCAACGTCTGCCAGTGGTCTCGGCAGTATTAACTTAAGTCAATCAGCCCTGTCACGAACCAGTCTGTAACTTAAGCTAAACCGAGAACGTGCTCTTTCTGAATCCTGCTTTGACGACCCCCGGCCGGCCTGGAGTCCTGGACGCCCGACACATTATCCCCGTGTTTATCTAGTCTCACACAAGGCCTGCATTTTAACCCAAACCGCTAACCTCCGACGAGTACCATTTTAGGTCACCGCGCAGAAAAATGAACTTTCCGTCAACCGGCCAGAGTAAACAGCCAGAGGACGCCCTGCAGTGGGGGAACAACATGCGCTTTTTTTTTTATACGAGCGCACCTGCACTCGCCGAGACTTTTCAATAGCCAACTGACACCAAATCCATCAGTAACATTACAAAGAATAGAGCAGTGGATTACGGGTGATTCACAATCTTGTCAAATATAAGGTAGGGCCGGACTGGAGTCATTTATAATGCTTTGACTGTGGCATGTCAACAAGGGCGCGCGTATACACCTGGAGAATGCAAACACGCTGCCAACTCGAGCAGAGAGGAGCAAAGGAGGAGCACTGGGATTGTAATGAGTTTTGCAGCCACAAGAGAGCGCCAAAGAATGAGAATTTGTCCTCAATGCCCTGTAGTCACCAGAAACATAACTCACTTTAAGAATGGTGATGATCTGATGTGCATGAGGACATTGTGAGCAGATTTGTATTCTTTTGAGAGGGTATTTGTCAAGATGAAGTACTATTTATGAAAAGATAAATGTAAAATGGTTTGACAAAAGTAAAGCGCTGAATCACAACATATACGTCCGCTCATGTATAATGTAAAATAAGATGACTTTACAAGATTGGCTATTGTGATTTATATAGTTTAAAAGTGAGAAAAAGACACAATTTCTGATTCATTTAGTTAGATTTTATTTTAAAAATGTCTGTGATTGTAGTAGCACTGCTTTTTAAACGACTTTTTAAACTATGTAACTCACCAGCAATAATCCCTTCTTTTTTCCTTTTTTTTTTTTTAACACATTGCGAAAAAATGTCACAAGATAATTTTCCACACGTGTGCACAATCTTATGTCATTCTTGTTTCTTTCGGGACGAGGTTGTGTGTTGGTCTCTTAACAACGTGCGAGAGAGGGAGAGAGAGTAGTTTGCAGGGAAACGATCCCAAATGCTTTTCAAAAACACATACGTTTGCATAACTGACTGCTTATACATGTTGATTGTAGAAAAACGAATGTTAAACCAATTAATTTGGCCACAAAGCAGACTGTTTTCACTATTTTATCAACGGCACATCATTTTAACTGCTAGTACCATTGATATTAGAAGGTGGAAAGTAAATCCAGTTTTTGCAGATTAAGAGCACAACCTACATGATTTAAACGATTTAAAAGCGCACTTGTGCCAGGTAAGGGTCACTAATGTTTTATCTGATGATGTATTAAGATGCTGTTGTCATGTGAGTGCAGGAGCTACCATCTATTTCAACTTGATTATCTATAGAAATAATCAATCAAACGTAATGAAATGTTCTGCTCACCGTGTTGGCACTCGTCCCCGTAGAGACCAGCAGGACATGTGTGGGTGCACTGTCCGGTCCGGGGGTCACATGACTCACACTCACATCTCCTCTCACAGCCAGCACCAAAGAACCCAGACTCGCACTCTAGAGACACAGAATTGTTCATATATTTTTGGTTAATATATAAAAATATTTTAATTTGATTTTGTGGGAAAAGTTTAAGACTAGAACATTGGCATATACTGAATAGTAGCTGGCCAGACAGACTCATTCGTTTCCTTAGCCAAGTGAGGTCAGTCTGGAACATTTCCCATCCGTGGACTCAATGGATTCTAAACTCAGGAGTGGGTTTTTTTGCAAGGCTTTTGAAAATGATTTTACATTCTTACAAATGTAATTGTTTCGAATGCTTTGGCTCTCTATCCATGCGTGTGCTGCTCCTGGAAGTCATGTTTGTTGACCAAGACTAGAAGAAACCTTGGAGAAAGTGAAAACACTGATCACTTTCATTAAAATTGACGTATGTAGGGCTGGGCAATATGACAACAAAACAAATCACAACTTTTTTCACACAATCACAATCGCATTTTTTGCTGTTGTCTGAAGCACTTTGAATTACCATGAGTACAAATTGTGCTCTACAAATACATTTGCCTTGCCTTGCCAGTTGCCACAACATTTAAAAATTTTTTGCTTTCAATATTAATTTCCGGAAGACAAACACGACAGACTTTTAATATTTTTTATCTAAAACAAAAAAGTCAAATTGTTGTTATTGACGATTAGAAATAACTTTTCGGTCTCTTATCCAAACGAGTCTGGTGATGAAAGTAACTGGACTTCAAAAACACGGAGGAACACTTCTGGGGTGTGCTTTGAACTTTGACTGAATTAGAGCTGCAAACAATGATCATTCTGCTAATCAATTAGTCTAGTGTTTATTCTTTTGATTAATAGATTAGTTGTTGAGAACACTTTTTTTTTAAAAAGACAAAATTCCAGCCAGATTAAGCTGAAATGAAGCCGTTTGAAGATCCTGGTGGAGCACATTAATGGACCAAAAAGCATGTTTTCATCAAATGCACAAAATGTAAAAAAAAATCATGGAATTACAGCACAATTTCAGTCATAAAACTTCTTTTCTCAGCTCATGGCATGTTTTGGAACCAATGTATAGACAAGTTAAAGATTATTCGATTACTAAACTAGTTGACACTTATTTCAATAATCGATTAGTTGCAATTATTTGATGAACTTGTTGCAGCCCTAGACTGAATAGGCTGGATTACTCAAAAATACTCAACTGAAGCACAACCCCAGACATGTTTTTGATCAGGAAACACTTTGCAGCTTTAAGTGAAGTAGAATGAAAAAACAACAAACAATGGAAAAAAACAATTAGTCAGTACTCTGGGGGGAATGCACTGACAGTACCTCTCTCGCAGCGCGCCCCGTGGAATGCAGGCTTACAGACACAGCTCCCCGTTTTGGGGTCACAGCCGCTGGAATGTTCTTGGACACAGTCACATTCTCTGGAGCAGCTCGCGCCGTGTGTCCACCTGGGACACGCTGGGACCGGAAGAAAACACAGAGAGCAAAAGATTACACATGAAGATCTGGCACGTACTTTTCTTTGTATTTTAAGTGAACACAAACAACACGTTAGCTAAACAGAGATGGCATGAGTCTCCTAGAAAATATATAGTCAAAAGCATGACATCATTACATACTTACACCACTACTTCAATATATAAGTTTATTGAGCGACAAACCCTCACAGTTGCCTCACCATTTGGCTCCTTGTGTTCATAAAAGTGAGGATTTACATTCTGAAAGGTTACATAGTTATTTTTTAAGCTCCATTTAGAAAATACAGTACACTGTGGCTGATCTAGCCTTTGAATGTCTCTTACATAACAAAATGTATGAAACATGTCTTAAAGGAAATGTGTGTAGACGGTGCTCTTACTGACTTTAAACTATGAACTCCAATCACACATCTGAACCTGGATACAGAGGACAAATATTTCATGTTCAGCTCCTTCTCTTCCAAAGGCCGCACCGGCACTGATTCTTGACTGGTGCTGGTGCTGGGCTTTAGGTAGTGACCATTCAGATCAGAGAGGTTTAAAGCAACTGGATTTCAGAATTGAAACTGGCAACACAACGACAGACTGACGTGAGGCTCATTCTGTTTTCTAAATGGAGAATCGGCTTGAGAACCAAAATACCAAATTATGACATCAACAACTTGGCCATCATGTCCACTGGTTTTGTAATTAAGAATAAAAGAGCATTACACTTGTAATCAGCATAAGCTATATGTAATTTGAACATGTTTACCTCGTATCTGGGGACACAAAGAGGCCATTTATGGAATATAAAATCCATTACATGTGGTTCCTTTAACCATATGTAAAACCTGTGAAATTAAAGCAGAGCTCTTCAATAAAAGGCCCGGGGGCCAATTCAGGTCCTCAAAGCAATTTAATCCGGCCCACGACCCATCTTCCAAATATTAAAAAATAAATAAAGTAAAGTAAAACTTGTTTAATGGTTTCATTTTGGGTTTGCACTAAATTAGACCTGATTTGGTCTTGGATTTGGTCCTTGTTTGATTCTGGGTTAGTCCTGGGTCAAACCAGATTGGTACTACTCTGCTTCAGTACTGAATGGGACATTTTGCAAAGCAATGCTGGTAAAGCATGTATGTTATATAACACAACAATTTAATCTATCAATAGTTATTTTATTGAATTAACCAAAATTCTGAAACCTTGGCTGTCCCAAAAATCTGGCCCTTGAATAGCCCCGAGTTAAAGTTTAAGTAGAAGTCACAGTAGAAATGTTTTTCCCTGAGTGCTAGGGTAACAGCATTACATCTGTCTATCTGGCAGCTGCGAGTGCAAATGGATCCCAAAAATACAAGAACAGTGTATATTGTACTACAGTTTTAGTTGCTCCCTTTATATTGGATAAATACACAAATTGTCTAAACGTCCTCCAACAAGTACTGATTCAAAATGAAAACTGCAGGGTGAGTACATGTGTGACACTTTTCTCTCACGCTCACACAAATCACCATATACCGTACATCATCAAAGTGTGTCTTGTCTGCTTTTGGCAACAGGGTTTAAAAGAAGAAAAAAGTATAAGTGTAATTTCAGCCACCCATCCTTTCGTTATCTATTTAAAAAAATGACCCAATATGTACAGAAAGTGCTATGATGTTCTATATACATACTAATGCCAGATTAACAATTAAACTTCCATCAAGCAAGATTCTCTCCTCTCAGCAACAAAAGCGATCTCCTCACCGCTCCACCCTGTCCCGCCTGACACCGTCTTCACGTTAAGTTCAGCTGCAGGCTCTAGTTACACCCTCTCCACCCTCCGAAATGTCCAGCGTGCACCCCGACGCAGACAGCTGTGGGAAGAAAAACTGATAATACTGCTTGTGTGCATTCCTCCATCTTTTAGTTTGCTTGGAGAGGGGAGCGAGCCGGAGCAGCCCTGTTTAGTCCCCCCACTTGTCCTTTTCTCACACGCGTTTCGCTTCTGCCCATCGCCATGACGCTTCGCAGGCTCAGGAGCAACCCCAAAACGATCGGAGATGTCAACTTGGTGACGGAGGAGCTGAAGAATCTGTACTACAAAAGGTTGCTGCCGATTGAGAAGCATTACTTGTTTCATCACTTTCACTCGCCCAGTTACGAGGACGCGGACTTTGACAACAAGCCGATGGTTCTAGTGATGGGGCAGTACTCCACCGGGAAGACAACTTTTGTAAGGTACTTGAAATTCATACTTGCAATACTGTTTTGGAAGCGTAAACTGTGGTAATGTTAGGATTTGTCAACAGGTATCTTATAGAGCAAGACTTTTTAGGAGGCAGAGTTGGTCCGGAGCCGACTACAGATAGCTTCACTGCGCTCATGTATGGAGACGTAGAGGGAATCATACCGGGAAATGCCTTGACGATGGACCCCAAAAAGCCATTCCGTAACCTGGATCCATTCGGGAATACGTTTTTGAACAGGTACCAAGGAAAAACTACCGGTAGTCACATTTACTTAATGGGTAACTGGTCATTACTAGGGGTGTGCCAAAATAGCAAAATATAGCTATATCGTGACACTGAATTTGGTGATACAGTATCGATATCGTGGGCTGCTGTATCGATATAATGTCATGAGTAATTTTTGGTATAATTTCCTGAATCATTTTGTAACGGCGCTACAATTTTGACATTTTGACTGTTTTGATGATTAAAATGGGTGTATTTCATTTGGAGTTTGTGCAGGTCGTGGTTTAACAAAGAAACATCTTGTTAAAATGTATTGGGTTCTTCAAAAAACAGTGATATATATCGTAGAATATCATGAGCCATATATCGATTATTGCATTTATCGCAAAATTGTGATATTATCGAATCGTGAGGGACCCTGTGATTCCCAGTCATTACATTACTTTTTATAGTTGATGTTGAATGCTCTAACGTTTTCACGCACTAATGTCTTTCCTTTATAGGTTCCAGTGTGTTCAAATGCCAAACCCGGTGCTTGAAAGTATCAGTATTATAGACACGCCGGGCATATTGACAGCAGCGAGGCGGAGACTAAGTCGAGGTATGTGGGGTTATCATTTGTTCTGATTATAATGTATGTCATGTCATCTTGTTTTGTCATGCACTGGTTTGCATATTTACACAAATTAAAATGTCTTTCCACTTTCTTTATGCTTTTGCTGTTGAAATAGTTAGTGCAAGTGACAATACAATCCCTTTTTCTAAGAACGTAAATACTCAATCTACTAACTTTTTATGACTCAATAACTATAAAATTCCAAAGTAATGGTCACAACAACAAAAAACTGCCACTAGTGCTGTCACTTACATCTATTTTAGTAGTCACTAATAATTGTTTTAATATTAGTCAAATTATTTTTACCATGGTACATTGAGAATGACAAAATGACAAAATGACATTATCAACCAAATACAGGTTGAAATATGACTGAAGGCTAAAGAATATATATAATATATAATGGATAAAATCATATTTTTTGACATATTTTTCAAGCATTCTCAGATGTATTTTAGAGTTCGTAGTCCAGATAATAATTACGATTATCAAAATACGATGACGAGTTGACTCGTCAAGGATAGTTGATTAATAGTTGCAGCCCTATTTTCTGAACTATATCCAATCTCCAGATGGGGAAAACAATTTCATACCGTTAAAAATATTATAATTATGTGGACATATCAATGAAGTATTTATCCGTATTTTATGTGTTGGTAGCACTTTCAAGCAGGCCCACTGCTAAGACTCTGTTAAATTGAGATCTTTAATCCCTTTGCTAATTACACTTCTACTATAAATTAATTCTCGACACGGTGGCTGTGATTAAATGGTCGGATTAAGTTTTGTCAATGAAATGTGGTTATCATTATCGCAATCTCGAACAGCCAGAAGCACAAAAAGTGAGCACAAAGTTGGGAGGATCCGGGCAGTAAGTCACCTTTGGCTCTGCTGTGTTTAATAGCGCCATTAATCCATGGGCGTAACTGAAGTGGCTCAACATCAACAAGGGCCGCTGGGATATCTTACACATTCCTGCAGGCTTTGAGACAGCGCAGCCTTGCCACAATACACACAAGCCGCTAATGAAAACCCTGTGTTATCCTTTCTTTCTTTCACCCTCCCCTTTCTGCAGGCTATGACTTTCCAGCGGTGTTGCGTTGGTTCGCCGAGAGAGTGGACCGGATCATCCTGCTGTTTGACGCACACAAGCTGGAGTTCTCTGATGAGCTAACCCGGGCCTTTGGGGCTCTGTGCGGTCACGAGGACAAACTGCGTGTGGTTCTCAACAAGGCGGACAGAGTGGATTCCCAGCAGCTGATGAGGGTGTACGGCGCCCTCATGTGGTCGCTGGGGAAAGTGTTCAAGACCCCCGAGATCCTGAAGGTGTACATCGGGTCGTTCTGGTCCGAGCCCAGGCAGAAGTGCGACCATTACGAGCTGATCGAGCTGGAGGAGGAGGATCTGCTGGCGGATATAAGGAACCTGCCGCGCAATGCTGCCATAAGGAAACTGAATGATCTGGTGAAAAGGGCCAGATTAGTTAGGGTAAGCTTATAGTTTTCCAAGATGATGGCACATTATTTGGCCACAAAAACAAATATTGCAATTGGGATTTTAAGTGGTACATGCAGAATATATGTTTTTTGTTCCATATAAGAAAAAAAAACATGGCCGATGACAAAAGCCAAATGAAACAAAGACTGAATCAGGCCTAAATCCAGACTATTAGGGATAGAAGTTTAACAATTATATGAATCGAAGTCAGGACCGTGTAAATTGCTAGATTATGGAGTATCCTGACAACGATATTCAGACAATATGCCTTTTTGTTAAGGTTTAATTATCAGACGAGTGAGAAATGTCTGAAAAATCATTGGCTTTCATTTTTAATCTGCTCTTTTTGTAGCATTTTACGATAAACAATATACTAAATATACAAATGTTGCATATCTCCAAAATAACAGTCACAACATTATCTAAATTTTGATATATACTACCCACTTTTACACAGTGCTATAACCAAATAACTGAAGTGAATTGTAAACTAAATATTCATTTGCGCTTTGCTTTTTCCTATACAGGCTCACGCTCACATTATTGGCTACCTGAAGAAGGAGATGCCCACCATATTCTGTAAAGAAAGTAAAAAGCACAGCCTCATCTATGATCTTCCAGAAATTTTCCTCAAAATCCAGCAACAACAGCGCGTGCCAGCAGGAGACTTCCCGAATTGCACCAAAATGCAGGTCAAAACTCTATTCTAACAAATCCTCCAAATCAATTTCTATGATTTACGCATAAACAGCGGAGTGAGTCTTCTATACTCATTTTTATTCTCCATTTTGTAATTCAGGAGAAACTTCTGGGTCAAGATTTTTCAAAGTTCAAGACACTCAAACCAAGTCTGATGGCCTCCTTGGACAAACTTCTCACCACCGACATCGCCAAGCTGGTCCCTCTGCTCAAAATACAAGAACTAACAAAGAAATCCCTCCCAGGGGTGCTAGACGCCGACTTTCTGGGAACGTTTAAGCCAGAGCATTACAGGCGAGACCCCTTTAAGGAAATCCCCAGGGAAGAGGAAGGCAGTGACGAGGACTTTGATGAATGGGCGGTAGAGAAGTACAAGCCAAAGTACGATGAAATCTTCTACAATTTGAATCCCAGTGAAGGTAAACTCAGCGGTACCAAAGTTAGAGAGTGGATGACGGGTACGCTGCTGCCCAACTCGGTGCTGGCTCACATCTGGAGGCTGTCGGACGTGGATGGGGACGGGATGCTGGACAATGAGGAGTTTGCGGTAGCGGTTCATCTCATTGAAGGGAAACTGGAGGGTTATTACCTGCCCAGAGAGCTCCCCTCACACCTCGTACCCCCGTCGAAAAAGATCAGTGCGGCCAACCAGGAGGAGTAACAAAGGCTCTTTTTACAGCTTTTGTATAGAATTTGTAAATATTTAATAGATTAGCTTGTATACACTTTTGTTTACCTGCCAAAAGCATACTTAGGTAGATGAATTTGGTAAAACAAATGTAAGAAGAATCATAAAAAGGTGAAGCTTCATTTTTTGGGTATTTTAAAAAGGTGCACAATGAAACTTTTCCAATGAAGATCTTATTGCTTTGTCTGGAATTTTTCATTGTGGGGCATTATTATTATCTCTCTTACATTTATTCCAGTTACAAGTGTTTTTTCTTTTGTTTGGAAAAATACCTTGATATTTAAAACTAAATAAAAATCTTAGTTTTAAAAAAAATAACAGAACAGAATTTTTTTTATAATAAAAATAAAATAAATGTAATTAAATAAAAATGATGGCACAGATTGTCCAACATAAATGGCTCATTTTGTCCATAGCCTGTTAAATGTGTCAATTTTCAAGTTGAATCTGAATGTCCATGTTTCCATTTTCCTTATGTCCATTATTATGTCAATCCAGTCTTTTATCGTCGGTTCAGTTTGTGTCATCCATTTTTTTGTAATGGAGTTTTTTGCTGCAGTCAGAAGTTTGTTCCAGAGGTATCCATTCACAACGTCCATGTCAAGGGTCCTGAGGACGATTGGATTACTCTATTGATGACAAACATGCATTCGTAGTGTGAGTGAGGGTCGCCTCTCCACAGCTCTGAATTGTAATTGGACCTGATCTGAAGTACTCAATTGTGTTACTTAAATAAAAATACAGAAATAAAAAAAATACTCAATTAAATGTATCACATTAGGGAATCTACTTTTTAGGAAACAAATGGGGTGATCATAATAAAGAATTGTGCTGATTTTGGTCAACAGAAGCTAATTAATCAATTTAAAGGGAAAATATTATGCAAATTTGACCCTTTTTTTTTTAGCTTTTAACCATGTTCTAACATTGTTCCCTCATCAAAAACATACCTGGAGTAGCATTTAACTTCATTCGCGCTAGTTTGAGAAATCCTGTTTAAAAAATCCTCTGCCCTCTGAGAGTCAGCCAACAGTCCATTCAGAAACCCGACAACTGACGTAGCCCTGACGTGGCTCTGACGTAGCCCTGACGTGGCTCTGACGTAGCTCTGACGTAGCTCTGACGTAGCTCTGACGTAGTGTAACTGACGTAGCATGACGTAGCTCTGACGTAGCTGAAGTAGCTGAAGTAGCTGAAGTAGCTCACGTAGCTCTGATGTAGCTGACGTAGCCCTGATGTGGCTCTGAAAGTAGCTCTGATGTAGCTCGGACGTAGCTCGGACGTAGCTCTGACGTAGCTCGGACGTAGCACTGAAAATCTTCTCTGCTGTTTTTAAGTCCATAAATCATCGGCAAACTATTATCACTATCAGTACAACTGCGTCTTGTTAGCATCAGGCCTTGTGTGGAGGCCTTGTGTGGTGGCACCATCTAGTGGCCACAAGGGGAAATCACACAGTTTTGAATGTGGAGAATAGCCAAGAAGTTTATAATAAACATGAGATGCCAAACTAAAAGTACTCAAGAGCATATCCCCCCTTTAAGAATTTTAGCAGAAAAAAACCCCAAAGAAAGTAAGTAGAAAGTAGAAACTTTTCAGTCCAGTTCAAAGTATGTATGGAGTAGAAAGTACAGATACTTGCTTTCAATTGTAGTGAAGTAGAAATAAAAAGTATCCACTGTTGTCATTTTTAGATGTTGCTACTACAAAACCTTTTCCATGACCCTATCTGAAAGGTACAAGAATAAAAATGAAATTGTGCCTAATTGTGTTTAAAAATAAAGACTCCGGCTCTGAAATGAAAAAGCACAGATGTCTGACAACTCAGTGGTGTGGTTCTGTACTCACGTAGATGACAGAAGCGACCGTATAAACCAGGAGAGCAGAGACAAGCTCCCAGCAACCGATGACAATGTGAACTGTTAGGGCAGTTGCACTTTCTACTGCAGTGTCTTCCAAAGTATCCCCTTGGACAGCCTGCAAACAGGAAAACACTCAACCTCAACTCACGACAACCTTTTTGGTTCACCCAGATGCTATGTTTTATTGTAAAAAAAAATATACCTAAAAACTTGGCAGAATAAATTTTATTCTTTTTGTCAATGTGTCGTTTTCTATTGATACATTTAGAGCATTTTAATTCATTAACACCATTGTCTTTGTTATAAAAAGGTATTTTGGCATGTGTTTTAAAGTCTGTTCAGTCCAGATAATGATTCCGATTATCAAAGTGCGACTACGAATATTTGTTATAGTTACCTACTCACAGTTGGTTGATTAAATGTTGCAGCCCTAAATAAATTAGATATATGCATATGCTAAACAACAGCAAATAAGGATGCAATGACCTAAATTAGCTAAATTGTGAGCGGGAGCAAAGTACATTTGGATCAAAAACCTGTGCAAAAATAGAAATACCAAAAAATAGTATCCGTAGAAGTCAGTTGTCAGAAGTCACTGATTCAGTGTTGCCCACAGGTTTATACTGAGATTAGAGTGATTTATTATTATTATTTTTCATGGATACTTGTTCAAATTAGATTGAAAATGAGATACTGACCCCGGTTATTAGTTAATTACTTTATTGAAAGAGTTTTTCACAGTTGTACATTAAAAAGGTGAGAGATTTTGCAGCCAAATTTACGATTTTGGCCTCACAATTTCTTACTTATTTAGAGTTGCTATCTGTGCTGTCGTTGCAGCACTGTTTTCTTTGGGGTTTTTTTTACTATGGCTTCTCAAAAAGGTGTTTCTCACTAGAGTTTCACCATAATGTAAATGCATGGAAAAAAAGAGATCATTCATGTGGACACAATCTTTTATCTAGTGAGCTCTTGCCCCATCGTTATGACACGGTTTACAGTTTGTCACTTATTGTCTCTTTACTGATAAAAAAGCCCCGATTACAAATGAAACATAGTTATGTCTATACGTTTATGAAAATACTAAGCATGAAGTATCATTTGTATCACCAATGTTGTTAGATTTTAGTTTAACTTTTCTAGACAAGCAAATGTTCTAATGTGCTGGTGGCGCCCCAATAGTCTAATTTCTGCCACCATAGTCTCCTGAGAAACATTGCTGATTATTATTTTTTCATTCTGACCCCATGTATGTAATGTTTTGAATCACAAGCAAAGTATAACTAACCAAAATGGAAATCTACAAGCAATTCACAGCTTGTGTTGACACGTATCGCTACAAAACAAATACTAATTCCTTGGTAGCCAGTGGAAAATTTCCCCTGCACTTCTGACACTAATCGTTACTGTCACGTTACAGATAAGTCCTTAATGTATGGAAGTGTAAAGAATGTATTTACCCACCGTCTTCACAGAGCAGGCCCTGAACTCCGGGAGGGCACGCACACTTCCCGGTCACGGGGTCACACGAGCCTCCGTTCTGACAGCGGCAGAGACTGTTGCATGCTTTACCATACGTCCCCAATGGGCAGGCTGTAAAGACATGGAATAAAACACATTAGAAAGGCCTACTGACCCTTTAACAATTGTGGTGTTGTTGTGCTATAGAAAACAATGGAGCGGCATTACATTAAGTTAAAATAATCCCAAATTGGAAACGACAAATGATATGTTAAACTCGGGGGAGGTCAGGAATCCGTCATCACTTCTGCGTTCGCCATGTCCGCGGCCCGTGCCCTGCCGCTGACTTTTTCTAATCTCCTCGGCCTTGTTATGGAGAACGGCAGGAACCAGCTGGTTGTTTAAGATCTGTTTAAGTGTTAGCCTGCTTCGTGCGGACCTCTGCACACACTCTACATCGCACGTCGTTCATGACAAGCTTATACGACAGAAAACATGGTAACAGTACTTTTGTGTAATGCTGCTTCACCATTCTTTGGACTAACATTGGCAAAACGTTAGAAGTATTAATAGTTGTGTATGTTGTTATATTTTATTAAAGGGGGCATGAGCTTTTGACCGTGTTATAAAAGTGTTCCCTTATCATTAAAGTGCCTCTGACAGGTTGGACGAATCATTGAACTAATGAACTAATTGCTCATTTTTAGGTTTATGATTTCACTTCCTGTTCATAATCCTGCTAACATCACGCTAGGAAATTACCCAGCACTGAGAACAAGATCATGTAATGTCACAATTCTTTTTATTTGACAAATTAAAATATATGAGAGCAACTTTATTTTGTTGAATTAATGTTTCTATGTGTAAATTATGCATACACTTTGACTGGAATGAGTGTCCCTAGTGTGATGTCACTTACTAACTATTTTTCCACAGTTTTAAACTTTTTTTCACAAATACCTACTCGATTGGTGTAAAACTATAATTTATATGTACAAAAAAGATATAAATACACCAAATAAAGTCAAAATTAGAACATCGTAACAACCTGTCACGTGCACTTTAACTCACTTGATTCATGCATGTTTGAGTCATCTTGTATTGTTTTTCACCTACTTATGCTATGATTGATGATTGCTTTTTATATTACTATAGTGTCAATTTGTTATAGTGTGATATTAAATAAATGCTCAAAAGAAAGCATAACATGTTTTCTTTAACGAAGCGTCTATGTTGCAATCCTACGGTTAGTGGGGTCTGTAAGTGATGTCAAAGTCTGTACATTCGCTCCCATGACACAAAAATGTAACTTTACACCACAAAAAAGCTGAAATAGAACAGTACATCCACCTTATTGTTCATACATGTTGTCCTACTATGAAATGTTACAAAGTGGACAAGCGACATTACTTCACGGCACCAAGTATCATCTGAAATTTGACTAGAGCTTGAGACATTCTAGGACTTGAGCTACAACAACAAAAACGGCCCCCTTCAGGCCGTGCATCTCAATAGTGCCGCCTTATCCCCGCCTATATTTGGGTGAAGTATTGCCTCATCCCACGTGGCTCTTTTTACCATGATTACCAGACACATTCATCACAGCACTGTAAAGGCAACAATGGGTAGATTTGCTTTTTCGCACGGTGGATGTTCTTGGCCGGGGGCTCTGGTAGAAGAGAAGACGGATTGATTCCTAGGATGCTATGGGTTGGGTGGGCCATAAACAAGTTGGTCGCACATGGAGAAGGCTGACAGGCTTTGATACACGGCCCCTGGATGGATGCACGTGGGGAGCTATCTCATCACAGACTGGAACACATGGCTGGAGGTAAAAAGGGAGAATATGCGCCTGCTGGGAAAAAAACTTGCTTGAGTACTTTGCTGTGTACTGAGAGTAATATATTATAGGGGAAATAGCACTGATTCTGGCTATTATGATAAGAAATATAATAGGAAAACACTTTGAATGGTCACAAACAAATGCAATCAACATGTTATAATGATTGTGGGATCTAATCATAGTATTAAACTACATTTCAGAGTTACAATTAGAGATTGAGGGAGTCGGAATTAGTACATGATGAGACAAAGCTGCTGGGAGTTCTAGTTACATAGAACTGATGTGCAACAGCGAGCTCAATGATAATCAAAACAGAATCTCAAATTTAGTGATGAAAAAAATAATAACAGCACGCTACAACTAGGAAATTTGTGCGAGTAAAAGTGAAATCATATAGCATTAAAAGAACATTCATATACAGAGCAATGTTTGCATGGAGTGTGTGGAGGACAATAAAAGATTTTACGACTTCATATATAAAACTAATCAAAATGAACTGCTTTATTAACAGTTTTTATTATTGATCAAATAATGTATGGGTTGAAAGTATATTCATGTATCCTGTATTATTAATCAAATATTGTTCAAATTGAACATTGTATTCATTTAAATGACTTTTACAGGAATATTTATGCATCTTGTATGAATTATAAATAGTTCCTGTAAATAGACGAATGGGGATCTCATCAATAAACAATATCAAGTTCTATAAAACCCACTAACCCTGTAATTTAGGACTCTAGAAATGCTCTGAAATGCACACAGTTTTTCTTGTCTTAACTTTGCAGTTTATGTCACTGTCTTCTTTCAAATGTAAATGCTGCTTGACTTGTTTGGAATGTGAATTCACAATTACAAATCTAATCCCAATTGTAATGCTTTGTTGGGAAAAAATACTAAAAAGTATACATTTCTTAAAATAATGACTCCCAAATGTATAGCAAATATATAAACAATTTGGGAGAAAAATATAGCTTTAAGAAATGTGCCGTTTGAATCCTTTGTATCTTTAATAAAAAGGGTTTATTTTACTATTGCTAGAACCGAGAGTGGAGATATGTGGAGGGAACATTTAGAACCGCTGAAGATAAACAATTACTGCTTAACACTACAGGTGGCAGTAGAGCACAAAGCGTGAAATGCTAAGCTCTAAATTATCTGTCAGTGAGTTGTAACACAAACTCGCATTTTGAGAGCGTTACCCACACAGATTTTACTGACCTTTTGTAACTGGATGATTAACTACTGTGTCTCACGTAACAACACCAAAAGTATCCAGACGCCAAAACAGTATGTGGTAGTATTCCAACGGCCTTTGTACTAACTGAAAGCAGAACTGTGTAACTTTGGCATTGGAGCTCCCCCTGCAGCTCCCTTGTGAAAATACATTGTCAGAACATGTTTTTTTCTTTCTTGCGGTAAAATTGTAACATAGTTCTGCTTTAAACACATAGGTACAAACATATAACTTTTATTGATAACAAACAACATTGGATGATAATCAAGTTGTCGACGGTGTTGTTTCAAGTTTTGGATATCAAAATGATCTAATCAGAGAGCAGTATGAGCCTCACATGAGCCTCACTTTAAGGTTTCTAATGCTAAAACCCCTCGATTGGTCATATCTGTAATACTTCATACTTACTGTGATTACAGATGCTCCCGGTCCATCCAGGAGAGCATTCACATCGGTCTTTGTTCTCGCTGCATTCTCCATTCAGACAGTCTTCACAGGTCAGAGTACAGTCATCCCCAAAGGAGCCCTCAAGACACACTGAAAACAAGTGCAAAAATCATCAACTTTTATTTACTTTACTATTACTGCTGCTGTATTTATAAGACACAGTCAAGCTTAGAAAATATTAGATTTTCCAGGTATTAAAATATGACTAGAAGATCAGGATTATAAACTAAACTAACCCGAACTTTAAACAGGGACAAGCCAGATTGATTATGATTCTGTTTTGTCCTTTTATATCATAATTAAGACTACAAAAAAGTACCTTTCCAGCCCTAGTTTGACGACCACTGACCTATTTGACTGCTGAGTCTTAGCTCCCCGCGGCGCTCTCGTTGGCCTTCCCTCTCCTCATCTTCATCACTGTAGTCACTCTGGTCGTTGCTGTATCGGGTGTGTAAGGCTGCGGTGTAGTGCAGGAGCTGAGGAGCATTTCGAAAAAGCAGGTCTGGTAGTACTGGCACCTGCCCCTCATCGTCCTCTTCATCCTCCTCATCCAGTTCAGCATAGAGCGCTGAAAAAAAATCCAAGCAGTATTAACTTGGTATTTTCTTTATGGTAAAATGAATTACGGACGAAGCTATAATACTGCTTTCCTCAAAATGTCCTGAGAAGCCTTTTGTGTGATCAGTTTGATTGTTTGTAAGCACTTCATGGACTGGGCCCATGTACATGGCAGACCTCATTGATCCCTCCACTCGTGTGCGCTTGCTCTAATCGGGCATTTTGTGTGGCCCTTCCCCCTCACATAAAAATTGCCCCTTTAGTTGATGCTTTCAAATTGAAAACACACTTTTACTCATTTTAGGCATTTAACATGGCATGAGAATTGTGTGGTCTTCTGACTGTCTTTTATTTTATTTTATTCCCCAGGGTTTTTTTTTTTCTTTTAAAACAACATACATAGACCACATTAGACACTGAGAGACATGCAAACGTTTAACATAGTCCTAATCATGTACATCATATTACTGCTAATTATATTATATTTATTGTGTAGATTTTTTCCTAATTATATTTATACATATATATATTTTTTAATGCTATGTGTATTTATGTGATTCTGTGTTCATTCTGTGCAGCACTTTGGAGACCTTGTGTGTGTAAAAATGTGCTCTAAAAATAAAGATAGATAGATAGATTGAATTTAACATTGACAGGAATTAAGTGTCATGGAGCTTGTTTTAGTTCCTTGTTTTCTGTGTGTTTTAGCTTTTTACCCCGTTCATGTCCTCAGTGTTTTTATTTTTATTTTATTGACTCATCCTTGTGAGTAGGCCGGCTCATCCGAGGGAAAGGATAGAGACTATTCGCTTGCTAAAGACTGCAGGAATCAATCAAAAAGCCATTTTGGGCACATATACGAGGTACCAATATCACTGTAAGAAGGTTAAAAGCTCTGAAAAGTCGTTTTTGCATGATATAGACCCTTTAATTTTTTATTATTTTTTTTGCAGTTTTGCATTTTGGATCATTCTTTTGATTTCTCCTTTGTGGCACAATATAGTATATTCTGTAAAACTGCACAACTGATGGAACTGAAACAACAATAACCTAAATCCCAATTTTAAAAACGTAAATTATAAATCAAATCACAATTGCAACCACATTTGTATTAATATTATTATCAATGTTGGTTATGTTATTGCCAAAAGTTCTAGTACTCTAGCACAGTATATTTCTCCTCAAAAGGTTTCCTACAGTTGACCCACAGATGCAGGAGTGCTGGTCCTGGTCCAAGCGGAAGCCTTGTTGACAGAAACACTCGTATGTGCCCAGAGTGTTGACACAGTAGTGTTCACAGCCCGAGCTCTCTGCCAGACACTCATCCACATCTGCAAAAAACAAATGCAAATACCACAATATTGATCAAACAGTTATCTTTAGCATCTTGGGACGTGCTGTGGTTAAGTGCTCTATAAATACATTTAGAATCATCTTTATCCTATGACTTTATCTTAACCATTACATAATTAATTCTGGGTATAAGATGAACACTTTGAGCCACTGTCACTTTTAAATATAAAAAATTCTATCTAAGTAAAAACCCAGTTTAAGTGTTTAAATGTCAAACTCAATTTGATACAGAGGAATAAGCTTGATATTTGGTACCACGAGGATAACATACATACTCGTTTCAGCAGATAAATTAATATAATGTTCTTCATACTTATTATGATAAAGCTCAAGATCATTCTATAATCAAATTTTGTCCTGTATATGTGATTTTTTGTTGTTGTATCAATATTATTTTCTATAATAGTTTTGGTACCGATTAGCATCTGATTTTTTATACTTTTGACACCCCTACACAGAATAACCTTTGTCTTTCTTTTGCCTTGCACGGCCTCTCCCATTTATCTGAGCACAATAAATGGCGCAAATATGATTGAGCTGTAACTGTAATTCCATAGACAGACATTTTACTACTAAGGACTTCTTTTTACAACACGGCTGTAACCGCAGTCATTTGTTTCTATTATACTAGCTGTTCCCATGCGCATTTCTGTTTTGGTTGAGCTTAAGAAGACCATGAAAAGCCTCATTTCAGAGCAAGCACGGATTTGGGCATTTATTTCACCAGTAAATGCACCACAACACAGTCCACAGTTCTCCTGGTAATAATCCCACAGGCCTACCATCGCAGCCGCAGCCATCTGGGTTGAGAGTGTGGCCCGCTCGGCAGCTGCATTCATAACCGCCAGGGTAGTTCTTACAGAAGTGACTGCAACAGGCCTGTCCACTGGAGCACTCGTCACTGTCTGAGGAGTACAATCATATTAGGGCTGTAGCCGATTAAAGGAATCTTGATCGACTAAAGACGTGGCCTGCGCATCGATTTATTGACAAAAAGGGGCAGATGTAGGTCTCAAAACTATTATGTATCGCTATAATCAGACCAACTATGTGACCCAAAATGTGCAGAAAACTTCAAGCACACAGGATTTCATGCAAAACTATTTATACAGAAAAGTACTCATGAACTATGTATTTAAATGTAAAAAAAAAAGAAGAAGAAGAAGAAGAAGAAAAATAAGAAAAAAATATAATAATAAAACAATAATAATAATAACAACAATAATAACAATCATAATAATAATAATAATAATAACAATCATAATAATAATAATAACAACAATAATAACAATAATAATAATAACGAAATGTACTTCTAAACGATGTATTTATATGTAAAAAAAAATAAACGAATAAACTTACTAATACACATTTTGGTCGACTAAGACTCCATCAACGACTAATTGACTAAATAATTGTGCTTTTATTTGCATGAATGTGAGAATTTGTGGGTAATTATCAATTGTGTTAATTTTAGAAGTTCAAAGTTTTGTTGTATTTTGCACAATGACAATATCTATCAATTCAAATTTGTAAATAACATTCTGACAACTTACCTACTGATTGTAGAGCTGACTATCAAATCATTCTCATTTTTGTATTGCCTGCATTGTATTGCCAGGTTACTGCATCGAGTATACATATTTACTGTACATATACATCATATATCATTAAATTTAGTCCATATATAGCCTTCATAGTTTGTTAAATCCAACAGTAGTTTAGGGCAACTGCTAAATGTTATATTTAACGTCCTTTAGATACCAAGGGCTCAGAATAAAAGTTTGGCAGTAACTTTTACCAATGCAAGTCCTGAGGTCCTCTGCGAGCTGGAAGCCTTGGTTGCAGGAGCAGTGGGGCCCGTTTGTGGTGTGCTCACAGTGATGAGAACAACCGCCATTGTTCTTCTCACAGCTGTTTATAATCTCCATCTCAATGCCTAGAAAGGAAGGTAGGTTTAGCTATTTAGCATCATATGATAAACAAAATGTAGTTTCAATACTGTTTGCAAATGGATGATCTGTATATTTAATTTTTTTATAGTTTTTGGAAACTTCAAAATTCAGCATCAAATACAGTATACAGTGCATACTGTATTTGATGCTGAATTTTGAAGTTTCTAGTTTCTTCTACAATTGAGTTATTTTAAGGTCTTGACATATTTACAGACAAAAATGCTATCTTACAATATAAATGTCATATTGGTGCAGATACGGTAGCAGTTAAGTCATCGCCAGAAATGACTTTTGGATAAATAAATAAAAAAGTATAATTCTTTCTGTATAAGCTGTCTATTGTGTCTTTACTCACGATAACACTGTTTCCCGTCAGCGCCGAGCTCAAACCCGGGGTTGCAGATGCAGCTGAAGGAGCCCACCATGTTCACACAGCCATGAGAGCACTTAGCCCGGCCTGAAATACATTCGTCCACATCTGGAGGACAGGCAAAAAGCAGAGACAAATGTTGGGTCAATAGATTAGTCAATTCCCATAACACTTTTCTTTTTTTTTCATTCACTTTGCATCTTCATTTTAGAATACCTTCCTGGTTTGAATGCATATTTCTGGTGAAGATGAATGCAAGTTGATAAAAAAATGTCTTGGATAGTTTGTAATAATTTGCATTCTTTTAATGCGGTAAACTTGGAAGATTTGAACTGAAAACCATGTCCAATAAACGCTTTAAAACCGCTTTCCACACGGGAAAGCTTCGTCAGCTCTCAGATTTCTCTGCGCTGAGGTTTGAAAAGTTGAAGTCCTTCCAAAATCAACCACCAGAAATAATAGAATCATCTTTATTTTTGGCTCACGTTTTAAAAGGGAGGTCGAAAAAGAAGGTCACATAGACGTGGGAAGGACACATTTTGTGCACTGTAAAGAGCACAGTTTGGACACATTATAATCTCACCGTCACAGTTCTTGCCGTCCGAGGCCAGGGTGAAGCCGGGTTTGCAGCCGCACTCCATCCGACCTTCATCTGAGAGGCAAGTTTGGGCACAGCCTCCGTTCCTTTCCGAACAGGGGTTCCTCACTTGCACAGGCAAATGCAAACTCATGGTTAGCTCAACGAGAAATGATCTAAACTACGTGCTGAGTTCATAGAAGTTGTTGGAGGGGCTTTTGACAGTGGCTTTTCACTGTCTGCCAAACAAGGGGAGTTTCAGCTTTTCAGCTTTGGCGGGTAACTCAAGTACTGGAAAGAGTTTTGCATATGAAACACAGTGGACTTAATAACCTACATGTTTAGAATGGCAGCTACTCTAAACCTGCTTGATATGACACAGAGAAAACATTTAAACAGTCTTTATTCCTTTTCAATACTTGAGTTGCTGCATAAAAGTAAGCTTTCATCTGGATTTGGAAAAGGTTTCCAGCCAGATGTTTCACAGTATGGCATTAAACAAATCTAGAATGCTTCTATTTATTTAATTAAAGCCATTTTTATTGCTCAAAATACATTGAAAAAACTGCAGAGGAGGTGCAGAGGAGGAGGGGCAGAGGAGGAGTAGAAGGGATATAGAGGAGGTTGTCGTTGTTGTTACTTTTCATGGTGGTTGACAGCCAACTGAAAAGGTACATTTACCGCCACCTACTGTAGTTGTACGTCTTCAAAGTATGTGTTTTACGCTATACCGAAAAAAGAGAGAAAGAGAGAATTAAAGAGAGAGAAAATAGAGGAGGTGCAAAGGAGGTATAGAGGAGGTGCAGAGGAGGAGCAGAGGAGGTGCAAAGGAGGAGCAGAGGAGGAGCAGAGGAGGAGCAGAGGAGGTGCAGAGCAGGTGCAGAGGAGGTGCAGCGGAGGTAGAGGGGAGGTGCAGCTTTGAAAACAG
This sequence comes from Chaenogobius annularis, assembly GCA_015082035.1. Taxonomy (NCBI): domain Eukaryota; kingdom Metazoa; phylum Chordata; class Actinopteri; order Gobiiformes; family Gobiidae; genus Chaenogobius; species Chaenogobius annularis. Next base: position 1,993,726 of record BJKM01000011.1, on the reverse strand, counting down.
GACAGCCTCTGACCAGCTGGGTCTTAACTAAAACTAACACGTTTCCGATTTGAGAAAGTCACTAGTACTTGATTACCTGGCATAACAAAAGTAATGCATTAAGTTACTCAGTACTCAAAAAAAGTAATTTGAGTACACTAACACATTCTCCCAACTCTGATCACTATGCAGTCATTTTCCTATTGAATTGGCCTAAATGTAAGTCAGATGCTCTGCCTGTGTCACTCATTGGAATTGGCGCAGAAAGCGTAACCCTTATTGTGAGCGTGTGTGCCCGGCCTGCCAAACACACTTACACACAGTCACCTCATCATCTTTCACATGTCCAGCACTCAGCACCGAGACAGCCACATTCTAATATCTTCATCCTCCACTGGACAAATGACAGGCCCGGCTCCTAAATTCTGAAAACATCTGTTCACTCACATTCACAGTGGCGCCCGTCTCTTTTCAGCTGGTAGTTCTTTCGGCACTCGCATTTGTACTGATTATTCCCCACGTCAACGCACTTATGTTCACAGCCGCCGTTCAAAACCGAGCAGGAATTCAGCGCTGAAAACAACAAAAACATAAGCAAAATTCAATATAGGGTTGCATAATAATTCGCTTTTTTTTTTTATTACTTGCTACATGTAAAGCTGCATTATCTTTATCAATATTGTATTTTTTTTTCTTTTAAGTCTTGCTAATTTCTTGTTGATACTTTTTCAACCCACTTAAAAAGGGCATTTTTGCATAAAAAAAATAAATATTGAATGCAACCAGAAAACCATATTGCTATTCCATTACATAATTATTAACTACCAATACAATTTGATTTGTTGGCAATATAAAATGGTTTTCACACCTTAAATCCATACGGCAGCTTTGCAATTTTAGAAAGCTGGAAAACGGACATTGATATTACAAGCCGGGCTCTAGTGGTTCGCCTGGTAAGTTTGTAATGAGCTTTCCATTCCATTAGGCCTGTGATTTAATGATGTGCCAAATATGGATATCAGCGGTGTGCCTTGTGGGTGCTCTATACGCAGACGTGAGGACACAGACAGGCTGTAAAAGTGAAAGACCAGCAGCCTGCAGCGCTAATGACTAAACCAGACACAATTAGCTACCAAGGCTACCTGATCCTTATTAGGGAGAAGACTGGGTAAGAAGAATGCATTCAAAAACATCGCAAAGACATGCCAAATGAACTGTAGGTGTTATAGTGCTAAAAAGGACAAATAAATCCATTGTATTCCAAGTTTTAATCACATGACTAAATCCCTCCTGTAGCGTTTAATGTGTTATTGCACCCGTTCACGCTGTTGCACTTTTATAAATTGTCAAGTGTCGGGGGTCGGCTTGTAAAACCGCATGGGTGACACCGCGTGTAGGAAAAGAAAACAGCTGTAAACATTATGCAGAGTCCAGTGTTTAAAAAGTTACTATAAATCAGGACAACGCAGACTAAACAAAAATCTGCAGTGCGGTGAGTGTTATACATGTTTGGGGATTACAATAAAAGTTAGAATCAATGAATGTTGTGCATAATTTAATTTGACGCCGCTTCTTCTGTTTTCAATCCGGAACCAGACCAAAAACCATGACCGGTCCAATCACAGCTGCTTATTTGTCTCTCCAGTGTGGAAGGTATTTTTTTTCTTCCTTTGTTACGCGGAAACCGGCATTATTTTTTTGCAGAAATGGACCAGAAATTCTTATAAAATGGTTAATCTGCCTGTCAATCCCGGAATTTGAGGAGACAGTTCCATACTATACGTCTTTGTAAAGTATTGGAAAAGCGCATTGTCTTTCCAGGCAAGGTGAATTTAAATGTTACAATGACGAAGCACAAGAACCAAATAACATTTCTTGTATTAAAGTGCAAAAAGGTAACGCAAATACTTACCGATACAAGTGCGTCCATCAGCGTGCATGCGGAAGCCCTCGCTGCACTCGCAGTGGTGGGAGCCTGGAGTGTTGACACAGGCCTGCTGGCATCCTCCATTCATCTCCTCGCATTCATCCACATCTACAGAAACACACATCCAACACTTCTTTCACGCCAAAGAATTCCTGTAAAATCTACAAGAACCACCAGCAGCAAACATCAAAGTGACGACCAGGAATGTCAATTAGTGTACGGAGCAAGCAGACTTCAACAAGAAAGACCAGTAAATGTCCTTCAAAGCTTTGTCTTAGCAATATCACAAACACTGGTGACTGTGGGAAAGCAGTATATTGTAGTATATTCATGTACACCACTTTTACAACATCATGTTTAATGCCACGATCAGTTTTATAACAGCCTAATTCTTTTCACTGAGGAAAAAACAGAACCACTTTGTTCATAATATGCATGCAATTTGTAGTAAATGTACCATATGTTATGTCTTTTTGTCAGTCCAACTCTGCTTGTGATTTTACGAAGTGGCATTCAAAGCAAAGTCATCGAAACTTGGACCACAGACATGTTGGCAATATGCATGTACTTACAGAGCAAAAGATGTTGATGTTATTATGTTGAGTACTTTGATACAACTGCAAATAGAACACTAAGATGTCAACACAGCCTTACCAGACCACTGTTTCTGCAAATACACAGCATAGAAGGTGAAAACTCTTCTCTTTGAATGGGCAAGTTTACACTCCAGGAAAAGTAAAAATGTAAAGTACTTTTTGTCAGTAGTCACCTCCAATCTCTCTTTCTAAAACCTTTAAATCATGTTAGAAATCCAGGGGTAATAATGGACATCAAACCCGATTGGATTAGATTAGTTTTTATAGTCCCCGAAGGGAAGTTTGTCCGATGCATTTGACCCATCCTTCATTGCCACTGGGGCGACCCGTCAGGACCCATCTCCACATTTTGAACTAGTCTTGGTCAGGAACTTAGCTGGAAGATTAAACTTTTTGTACATGTTTTGGGTTGAAGGGGGAAACCAAAGTGCCCGGAGGCAACCCACCCAAACTCGGGAAGGGGGGGAGGCCCAGACTGCTAGCCACTCTGCCACTGCCTAAATCAATAACATCAGCAGCTTTTTACCATCTAAAAAACATTGCCAAAACCAAAAAGGTACAGTGTCAAACCAGACCTGGAGACACTTATCCACGCATTTGTCTTCAGTAGGTTGGACCAGGGGTTCTAGCTGGGACCCTCAGAATAAGCATGCAATCTACACAGTAAAATTAAATAGATGTGTGTAATAATTTCAAGTAGTGAACCTTTTCAAATTGAAATACTATTCATTTCAATAATGTATTGAGTTATTTGACCCAATTTAATGGTTTTCAATTTTTAAAAAAAGATTTAAGATAGTCTCATAATTTTAAAATTGTACTTGGAATTCATCTCGTGACATCCTGGTTATGCTTCCCTCCCTTTCGGAACAACTGGGTTAGACTACGTCCCCAGTCAGGAATAAAAACATGAAGCTCAGGGACCGGCCTCCTGCTGGTGCCAGAGTCAGGACTAAACATGGGGAATCTGCCTTTCAGTTTTCTGCAGCTAAAATCTGGAACCGTCTTCCTGAAGATGTGAGACAGGCCTCTACTCTGGCAATGTTCAAATCTAAGCTAAAAAAAAGTTTGTTTAGCTGTGAATTTGACTGAAAGGATTTCATCTGCACTCTTTCAAAGTGCATAAGAAATACTATTTATATTGTTATTTGTTTGTATTGTGTCCAGTGAAACCCTTTGAATTACTTTGTCTACAGACTGCCTTTTTTCTTTGGCAGATGGTGTCACATTAACTTTAACATTCTGAAAGTTGAACAAAGCTGGTCGCACATCACATACCACGGTAGATAGCAGCAGTAACAGACAGCACCACTTGCCGTTGAAATATGACAGACCTGTGCACTGTCAGAAAGAGGCACAGAAAGGACACGCATAACCTTTTCATTATGATGATAATATATATAATATCTCACACAAGGACACATTGTTTTATGATAGATATAACATTAGCAGAGACCTTGTAAATTTTCAAAATATAATCCTTCATTTAGAGACTTCTTTAGAGAGATCTTTTTTTTCCTGCTTTCCATTTTGACCATGAATAGCCTCACACCAATACAATCACTCTAGCCACCTCTAGGGACCGCGCAGTATCTACAAGTATAATGCATTGGAGCGAATGATGAATGGCTGGCCGTTCCGTCCGAGAAGTGTGCACGCAATCAATTAGTTTCCGGAATATGGCCGTGAATTCCTGGGCAGAGGTTGTATTGTGCAGACAGGAGCCCCTCACATACCTGAACACACTCCACTGAAGGACAAATACAGGCTGTAAGTGCACATCTGGACAACGCATCGGCCGCTTGTCCTGCCTGTTTCACTGTACTGATGACAAAGTGAGTGTGCATAACCAGAGCAGAATACACCGAGCTAGTGTTAGGAACATGTGGTTTGGATTTACATGTAAAACCAGCTCTTATGGTTTCCTGACGGTCAAAGCATTTACAAATATAGGTAATTGTTGAAAATGATGTACAAATATAATGCTGTGTGTCTGTGTGAGGCAGAGTAGCAGGGTAGTAGCAGTAACAACTAATTAGAAAGCCATCACACTGCAGTTGATGCGTACAAATACCAAAGTTTTACTGGTTATATTATAGTCCATAGTATCATGTCATGTACCATACCATCTTATTTAATGTTTATCACATTTATTTATCACAGCAGAGCTAAAGTTTTGTTTTCTACAATGTTGCTGATGTTTCTACGATGGCCGTTCAACCTACTTTTGAATGAGATTTAGGGGCAACCAAGACTTTAGAACAGAAATGAAAAGCATCACACCAGGGCTGCAACGATTAACTGACTATGGGCAATAAAACGTAATCATAATTGTTGTAGTGGCCAGCGGCCCTTTGCCACCAGCTACTAGGCTGACAGAGGTAAAGGTGTTAGGACGCGTGGATTAAGAGCCCAAAATTGAAGATTTATTAGCACCTGTTGCCATTTTCAACACCTCAACAACAACCGTGGTCAAAAACTGTATGCCACCACTCTGTAGCCCTGAGGCCACCATAATTAGGCCTTAAATGGGCACCTGCCCACACCTAGACTAGACAAGACAAGCTACAGTGCCACACAGTGGCTGGTGGTGCAAACATGTTAAAGGCCTCAATATGGCTCTTACAGTCGTATTTAATCGTTATCCGGACTACAGACTCAAAAGCACATCTAAATAATATAAATAATTGTTTTTGACTGAAACAATCACAAACAAGAAGAGTCCAGTTTGGTACTGGTCAAAAAGTACTACTAAAATCAGGGAATTGCAGGTGCAGCTCATCAGAAAGAATCCGAAAGGACCGTCAGAGTGGCCCCCAACGGTTTAATTAGATAGACGAGTACGTCTCTGTATTATCTAGGGCTGAACGATTTTGGGGGGAAAAAATTCTAATTGCGGTTGTTCATTGACAAGCATTTAATAGTAAGATTTTGTTTGGATTTTAAACACGTCAAGAAGCATTAACGTTTATCCGAAGACTGAAATCTGAACTTTAAACTAATCAAAATGCATTTCAGAACATGTTTGCAGGTTTTAAACAGAGAGTTCTCGGTTGTTTGCAGAAATAATTGCATTCTTTGCGATTTGCTAATTGTGACCATTCAAATTGCGATTCCGATTCGATTGCGATCAGTTTTGCTGTCCTATTGTTATGTGCGTGGGCAAAATACACATCTGTGTTTGGTGTGAGCAAGTAAACTGCTCAAAATACAATATATATAAAGATTAACAGTTTAAAATGTGACATATTATATTTTAGATTTGTATTATTACGTTCTGTCCATCCTAAAGAAACCAAATGCAATTTTGGATCAGTCTGACCTCTTTTGTTCTTTCACACTTTTGCAGAGGATTTGTCAAAGTTAATACACTCACCAATCGCGTCGCGTGAAAGGATTTAAGGGGAGCAGACAATGGCTTGAATGTTGAATGTGGCAGAGGTGAAGGCAGTGTCAAAGGTCATAGGACTCAAAAACTCGGCAATAAACTGAGCTGACCAAGCATCTGACAGAGAAGCGAGCGAAACAGTTGCCAAATCTGAACAATCAACAGGTGGTCTCTGGGAGCTGGGCAGGATCAGGGACTAAATGGAATAGATGGCACAAAGCCTTCAAAATATATATATATATATGTATATGTATATATATATGTTATATATGTTAATACTCGGTTATGTGTGTGAAGACTGGAGTAAATAAATAGTGCAATTTACATTAACTTTGAGTTCTTTGAGAAGTACTTAATAAAATGATACATACATACGTTAATTATTTATTTATTTGAATAAGGACAGCATATATTAATTTGTCAGCAGCAGTTCAACATAAATGTGCCGAAGTTATCCCAATAGATAAATGTAATTTATTGTCCTAACATTAAAGGAGCCCTATCCATCTCTTTATTTTATTTATATTATTTATTTTATTTATTTTAGCTCAACATAAATGTGCCGGAGTTAGTACAACAGCTAAATTTTTAAATCTCCTGCGGATAAGACACCATTGCTCCGACAGTCCCCGTGTTTACCACTTTCATAAACGGTGACACGGTTTAGGATTTGGCAGCGTTGCGTAGCCATTTTGTCACAAATGAAAACAAATTTGCTGCAAGATATCATGAATCAGCAGCTCTCCAAAGGAGTCAGAGGGGTCAGAGTTTTCAACACGGAAATAAGCAGGCTTTGTTTCTTTTAGGTCAATATTGTGATTTCAAATGTCCAACATATAACATAATGATCCACGATTAGAACTATATAGCAAACAAAAGCACAATAATTTAAACCAGCCAAAAACTTGAGATAGGGTTAGGATCATGGGTGTACAACTGGTTTGTTTTCAACCAACGTTTTGAGGGTTGAGTAGTTAAATGCCAGTTTAACACTGGCCCCTCCTCAGGTTTCTAATGCGCTCTGGCAACGTGTTCCATATTTACATGCTTCTAATAGAGACCACTATTTGGCTAAATTTAGTCCTGCGTCTTTGTACATTGCAGTCTCCTTTAGTTAATTCTCTAGTCTTTATTCCAATATTAGAATAAATCTTGACACTAAATTGCAACTGTTATTCCAGAGTAACTTTTCAGAATGTTGCAAGTAAGTGTAAAATCTAAAGCACACTTTTTAATGGGACGAAATTTAAAAAAATAAAACATCTCATAAATACTAACCACACAATAGAAAGAAACTAACAGCTGCTTTCCCAGTTAGTCTCGAAATGATTACAGAGTGTCTATTTCCTGTCTGTGAGGTTGAAGGTCAAGCTTGTTCACACCTGTAGCTCTGTAAAAACAAATGGACCTCCAAGTTTGCTACTCATATCGCCACACTTGGCTGTAAGAGACTGCGCCGCATTTGGCCTGGCACTGTCCGTTTTTAACAACAAAGTCTAGACAGAGGAGCAGTTTAGTCAGCCGCCTGGTATTTCTACTGACCCAGACTGGTTTGAGCCAAATCCGAACCTCTTTGACATCTAATCCAGGCTAATACAAATGTTGAAATGCATGCTATTATCCCATTTCTATTCTTTACATCAGGGTTGCAAAAAAGAAAAGTGCAAGATTCTATAGCTACTCAATGTTGTGATAATTCGAGTGTTCAATTAGGATAAACTGAGAATAATATAAATTTGGAGAGGCCAAATTATAAACTGTTAAAAAAAAAAAAAGTCTAAATTATGAAAAAATGAAGATAATAATAATGATAATAATTTTTGATAATATTGTGACTATGCCAAAATATTTATTGTTTATAGTAAAACATTCTTTATAATAATATTTATAATAAGGGTATAACGGGTTTTTTTTCCCAGACATTTCACATTTGTCTGATAATTAAACTTCAACTAATGTGTTTAAAGAGATGTTCTAACAATTTTTTATCAGACTGAAAAAATATCATATATCAATATTTTATTTTATGTTATCGGAATATTGATTTTTGTCAATATCACCCACCCCTAACTCTGTAAGCAGGTATACTTTGGTATTTATATATGTGTAGCACTAAAACACGTTATGGTCAATATTTCTATTATTATTCATACAGAAAGCACCGAATAACTTGAAATTAATACGTAAAAGTAATAGGAAAGTAGGGATTTCAAAGTAAGCATTCAGGATGTTTGTTAGACCTCGAGGATAATAGAGCTAATGTGAACCATGTCTCTTGACAATGGATTCTCTGTCTCTTTACAAAATGGAAAAATTTACTTTTGCCTGAAAAATTTGCTGACTGATCTTTTTACATTTTTTTGTTTGGTTTAGGTGGCTCTATTACTCTTTTGTCTTTTCGCTCTCTTGTCTTGTTCAGTTTATTTTTAATAATATATACATTTAAAAAAAGAAAATTCCACATGATCTCGGAAACTAAGTAGGGTTGGGCCATGTTAGTATTTGGGAGAACGAGGGGAATACCTAGTTTGAGAATGAACCTACTGTGAATGTTGCAGATTGATGCAACAAACCACCTAGTGAGGAAACCCCCCATGCACAAGGAGAACATGGATCCCCACAAAGACAAGACTTCTTCACCTTTAGGCTGAGATGGCAGACGAGAAGTGCGAACTTTCTGTCCAATCTTACCCTGACAAGACTTGCCGTCCAGCCCTAGTTTGCTCCCCTCCGGACACTTGCAGTAGTAGCTGCCGATGACGTTACAGCAGTAGCCCTCGCAGCCGCCTTGGTCCACTTCACATTCGTTAACATCTGAAAGAAAAGCATTACGGAGTCAATTGAGCCAACACAATGTACAGTCCACAAAACAGCAGCTCAATCATGTGCGACAAGACAGCAGACATTTGACTTTCTTTTCAGCACAACTTTCTTAATCCCTGCAGGGTTCCTTCCTGATGTTATATTTTAGAGACTTGTGTGGGAAGTTAGATGTGCTCCCTACCTCGCAATTCTCACAGACTGTCATTGCTAGTTTCAAGAGTAAGGTGAATTTATAAAGGGGCACACATGATATTTGAACTAAAACAGAGACAACTAAACTATTAGGTTGATCTCTGTCAGTGTAGTGGTATCAGAAAACACAAATGTTGCTGTGTGAATTAATCCAATTTTATTGAGATTAGGCTTCAGTCATGTCTAATGAGGATCAGCTTTGGTCTTTTTAATGGAGAGGTCCACAGCCATTTGTCTGTCAATAAAAGCCTTTGTCAAGTTTTTGGATCAAATGCCAACATCTTTATGCTATGAATATCTGAGCAAACACATTAGCACAGAGCAACATCAATTGCATTAATATTTAAATATTTATAGATCACAGCAAAAATTCTAATTTCCATCTGTAATCCCAAAGCAGGTTACACAGAGGACAAATACAAAACATTACTAAATTAAGACGACACAGGACAATAAAATAGCTAGATAAAATTACTGCAGGTACAAGATTTTACATGTCTTCATTTAAAAATAAACTATTTTAATTTAACTCTTTTGCTGTCTAAAAAAGCACATTTCAAAGTGTGCTGCAGTCCACATGTATTGCACACTTACCTCATGCCTTCCAAGAATTCTAAATATTCACCCCAATGAGTTTATAAGCTCTTTTCACAACTATCTGAGGCCAGAATGAGTTTTGCTGTTGCGGTACAGCTAACAAACATTAGCATGCTAACGGCGCACTTCCTGCTTCGAGGAGAATAAAACGCTCTATTATTAGATGAAGAAAACACACTGTGGTCTCATTTTCACTTGAAAAGATGCTTTTACAATATAGCGTTATGTGTACTCGGGCAGAAAAGATTTTACTTTAATACATAAAAAAAAAAATTACGGCCCCTTTAAATGAATGGCGAACAAAGGCTGCAACTAGCTGTATGTAAATAAGGAAAATATGGTCAAACTAATGTCCCCTATGTCCCTGACCTGGTATACTAGCTAAATCAAGGAACATAGCTAGCAATACAATCATTTGTCACAACAAATAAAATGTAATTATTGTACAACTATAACAGTATTAGAGAATCAAAGCTTTCTTCTTGCTAAAATTCAGCGGCCCCTGATAAAGTGCTGGTAGTCATTCAATGTATCTGTTATTTTTGTTGATAATTACAGCAAAAATTTTGTTGTCTAGTTAACTTTTCCCTCAAATGCACCACAGCAGCAGTTCAAAAACATTAGTTCAGCTCCATCTAAAGCTGGTGCCTTACTTCCCTTCGCGCACACTATTTCTTTCCCATGCTATTATTATTTCAAACTTCCCTTTGAACAGTATAATCTATATCAGATAAAGGATTTAAAATGCAGATATCTCCAGAGTGGACATCAAACCATACCGATTTTGACACAAAATGAATCACTTATGCTGGCACTTCCTGATCATTGGGGACCAAACAGAGGAAATGAAAGTGAACTCCAGTGGTCTGTCCCGTCTGTAAAAGTATTTAATAGAACCTCTCAGCTTGGCAGGGGCTACAAAGTAATCACCTGGAGATTTCACATGGAGAACTTGGTGGAAAAAAGGATAGGTGATAAGAGAAAAACAAGGAATGTGTTGCATGAGAGTTCGCTTCTATGATAGACTCCATAAAAACCCAGTAAGTCTATAAATAAGTGCATCTGCTCATTACTTGGCTTGTAATTAAGTTTCAACATCACTCTAAGCTTTATAATCACAGTAGTATAGTATTTTAACACTGAGTTTCCCCATGATGTTTGGGTATTGAAGCAAAGGTTAAGGTAGAACAAAACCCCAAAGGAATTAAGCTGTTTTTAAGCATTTTATCCCTCTTGCCAAACATTTATGCTCTGTTAGAGATTCTTAAGAAAGACATAAATCAACTAAATTATTTGGAATAATACATGTATTTCCTGGCTGCATATTTCCAATGTCAAATGGAGCATCACGCTTTTTATTGTGCTTCAATGCACTGTGCACAATAGTGAAATAGGGTTTGGTCATATGTCAAAAAGTTTATATTACAAACATTTTTAAGATCACAATTTTTATATGATCCAGATTCACACACACTTATCAGTAATATAATCTCTGTTGGAGAATGCTAAAGCATGCTTCATCACACTTCACTATGATTGGTTAAATCCACCTAGTAGTTGGAGTTGGTGGAAAATGTTTGAGCATAGAGTTGCATTTAACAGAAAATGAACTAATTTACCAAAGTAGATTACTGTCAGGCATCAGATCACAATTTAATTTGTATTGCCGAATCACCGAGCCCTAAGTGAACATTTTAGTTCCTATGAACATGAACAAGGACATGAATACATACAGAGTGAACATGCCATAACTCATATGCAACCAGGATATGAAAAGCCCTTATTCAACCTAAAATGGGTTAGCTTTAGAGCTGCAACTAACCATTATTTAAGTGGTCAATTAGTCAGTTAATTTTTGATTAGTCAACTAGTCAAATGGTTACTTTTATTGTACATAGAGACTTTTTAAATACATTATCAAATAAATAAAGTTTGAAACAGGGTGACTGAAGGCATCTAGATAGAGAATATTTACAGTGTATTATTGATGAAAATCAAAACATTTTTATTATTTTTGACATTTTGACTTAATAATGACACTGTCTTTGTTATTTTAAAAAAAAGTGTTTTAGATGTGTAAACAGATAACAATAAATATTAAATATAAGTGTGACTATGATTATTTTTTACAGTCGACAACACTAGTCACAATTAGTTGATTAATCGTTGCAGCTCTAGCATAGATGGAATGCATTTTTATATATGAGGCTGGGTGAACAATCTACATGTCCTCAGAAACTAAGGATGGGTCGCCATTATCATGATTCAGGCCACACCCACACTTGGTTTCAAAGGCCATGCAGTTCATGGTGTCCATGCCAATCCAAGCTAAATAACTACTGCAGGCTGTATTTTCCAAAGAAATATGTATACATGCCCTTTATTAGTCAATGGAGACCCAAACTCTGTTGAACATGCCATAAAAAAAATTGTTTTCCTCAAATGGAGGTGTCACAGGCTTTAGCACCAACCACAAGTGCCCTGCCCCCTACACTTCACACTTTGATCGTGCCCTAATGAACTCTCCATATCAGCTTATGGTCACTAGGCATCAACATCAGGACACTGACCCTTGGCAAATTTGGAACATGTTAACATGTTCCAGACAGATCACTTCTAATTTTGTGTCTATGATGTCCAACCACAAGCTCTATGTCTCATCTCTATGCAGCTGCAAAAACAAAAGCAACAAACTTCACGTAATACAAAATTCCACATGAGGTTTTAAGAATAAAGAATAAAGCTGATTTATAACAAGAAGCAGAACGTTTAAATGTTTAGTGCAATGTCTCACAGGAATATAGTGTATGAACAGCCAATGGCTCCCAGTAGATTTGATGATGTACAATATATGAAACAGTAAGCCAAAACCAAGACAACTATTGCTCTTTTGGGATGAGTATGTAACAAGAAATCTTAGCTTAGAATAATACAGCCAAATTGATTGTTTTCACCAAATGTCAATTCAAGCGAGTCCTTTGAAATGGAAAAGTTCAAAACCGTGACACTGTATCTGGATTTAAGGATAAGACCATTCACACACATACTTTGTGACTAATATTAATACAGAATCCACATACACATGGCGATAAATATCAAGATTGTGATCTTCATCTCTGTGATGGCCTGCATTTTTGAGATGTCGCATTGTCATATCGTAATTCAGCGCTTCTCTGTTTATTCAATCATTTTCTACTGCTTGATCCCGTTAGGGGTCGTCTATTTGACAGCTTCCTTCAGGCTGAGTGAGTGACAAGTGGATTTAACCATCACAGTGAAGTTTAAACTCTCAGAAACAGCACATGGCTTCTCTTAAAAGCAGCAATGTTATGTACATGAATTGGGATTTTGTTTTGGACTATACCCCACCCTGCCTTACCACGAGGAAAGCGACAACACAGCATTATTATATATAAGGTATTTTAAAGTTTTTAAACATAAAAAATGTTATAGACAAAAATGGGGCAGTGCCATTAATCAAAACCAAGACATCTCTAATTGTCATTGCTTTTTTGTGTTAAATGGATGATTAAAATCTGTATCGTTTAAAGATAATATTCAACTGAAAACTGTGATCAATCAAAAAAATGTGGTCCAGTCTGATAGCATTTTATCACCAGATAATTCAAATGTTTCCCTGCTCAAATGAAATTACTGTCATGTGATTAGAAAACCTTTTCAGCATGCACACAAATTGCCACTGCGTCTGGAGTTTGAATCTGGCTAACAATTAGCTGAATATCCTTTCCTGTCTCATCCCCATTTCACACTACACTGTCCTGCTCAATAAAGCCTATAGCAGGCCTATATAATGCTTTTCTTTACACTCTTCTCTTTTATGTCTTGAACTATTTGACGGATAGCCTGAAAATGGCACTTTTAAATTAAGATTTTGTGATTTCTGTCATGTCTTTGTGATTTTAATGCATTTTCTTCCTGTCATGTGAAGCACTTTGAATTGCCTTGTGTACGAATTGTGCTCTACAAATAAACCTGCCTTATCTGTGATCAAACGTTGTTAAAAGAATATGCATAAATCTCAGGGTGTGGTCAAAACGAGCTCTTAACGAAGCAGCAATTTTGTGATGAAAACGGAAATGCTGTGCTGTAATTTCCAAAGGGGTGGTGCACAAAGAAGAGGAAAAAAAATAGTTTGTCAGGTGATTCGAGTGTTCCTAAAAGAAGAGAGTCCCTGCTTGCTGGAATGTTGTCCCTCACTAAGGATGATGGGCTCTTCAGTGACCGACATGCCTTGGGCCCTTTTCACCAGAAGCAGGGGTACCATTGTCAATTGATGCAAAGGATTTTATGACTATTGTTGGTGTTCCGTGATGTTAGGAGGCTGAGGAAATAGTGAACAGAGCACCGCTTTGTCTGACCCTCCGAGGGGACCTACCTGATAGGATTTATTTAGACCATGTTTGTTATCATGTCCAACCGTAAGAAAGAGTGTGTGGAAAGAGTAGTGCCAAAGTGCCTGCACTGTGGAGGGTCGCACCATAGTAGGGCAGACGGTTGCCCAAGGAGAGAACTGGGGAAGAGTATCAGCAAACTAAGAGTAAAGGAGAGAATCATGTATGCAGAGGCAGTTAAACGTGTTGAGAAGAAGAAGCCATCAGGAACAAACGGGTGTATTTCTGTGGATATAAAGAGTTTTCTTGCTTTCATTGCTGTGGTGTGTAGTTATAGCAGTGGAATTCAAGGAGAGTCGGACAAGATCTCAATAACTTTGGAAGCTGCAAAAAGATATATGAGAGTGGACATTATGTCAAAGGAGAACCTGGCTTTTGCAATGAGAGGAGAGTCTAACCAAGCATCGAACTGAAGTAGTATTATGAGACTGTATATAGAGTACACTTGGAAATTTTTTTCAAAGTTATATAGTAAATAAACAACTGCGATGCATCCCCCTCACCAAGAAAGGCAGCAATGCACCAAGACGTGCCTAGCCTGCCAAAAATGTAAAAAAGATTAATTCCTCGCATGACGGAGGAGGACTAGACGGATGTCGAAGTCACATGGCGGAAAGTAACAGTGTTTGCACGAAATTGAAAAAGGACTTACTTGAGGATCAGAGGAAAAGAAAGGATGAATCACCCTTAAAAGAAGCTTGAAAAAATTTGAATTGTGATGAAAAATATGCTGTTGGAATGATTGCTGTGACGGGAGAAGATGGAGTTTTCAATGATCCACATGAAGTGGGAAGATTTGTGGGTCGAGATGTGAATTCAGTCAAGGTTTCAAGAAGTGAAATGGTCATTATTGACAGCACAACTAGAATTGAATTTTGCCCTAAAAATCAAGCTCTATGGAAGTACTCGTGTGATCTAGTGTTTTGATCTGGATGGAAAGAAGAGAACAAAAGGTGTAATAAGTGGTGTCTGTACCTCGTTGGATGAAAATATGTTTTTGATTGTTGCTAATGTCTGTGAGGTTAAAAGGTTGTCTCGATATGTGAATGGAATGAAAGAGGAAAATGAGTCGATTTGCGTGAAGTCTTTACCGGTGAGTCATTACCGGCGTAAATGTACCTGGATTATGTAAACTATCCAGGTTGGCCCTTTGAGCACCACTCAAGGTGTTACTCCTGTCAGGAATATGGGCATGTTGCCAAAGTGTGTAGAAGGAAGAGAAGATGTCCGGGATGTGGAAAGAATGATTGTGTATTTGAAGTGTGCGGAAGTAGAAATTGATATTAAATGTTTGCATTGCAATGGGAATTATTGTGTTGGAACTATGAGCTGCCCGAGGAGAAAACTTGAGAGAAAAGTCTGTAAAGTGAGGGTCGAAAACAAATTGTCATACGTTGAAGCCTTGAAGAAATTTGAGGAATGTGGAGAAAATACTGAAGAAACAAAAGAGAGCAAAGATTCCATGGATAAAAAATCCTTATTGGCCTTCATTGTTATGGTCAAAAATTGTGCTTGGGGACTTCAGAGAACGTCGGAAAGAATAGACGTGATACTTGATGCAGCGAGGACATTTTTGCACATTAAAGATGTCACAGAAGAATTGCACCAGATACTAAGGGAAGGGATCCACATTCTGCTGAATGACATCACATTGAGATGGGCTGAATGGGGTGAGAACTGCATGCACCAAGTAAGACACGAACAGTAGACGGCGGAAATGCACCTAATTTGCTGAGTGCCACTCCCCATAAAACAAAACGAAGAACTCACATGTATGTTAAACTACAGTCCCTGTTAGTGATTGCACTTGGCTTCTCTTTTGTCCCGTGTGTCCAGATCCTGTCCAACTCTCCCAATATAATTAATTCTATAGTTTAAATAAACCGTAATCTGCAACCTTTAGCCTTCTGCTCTTGGGTCCAATTTAGATCCAATCGTGGCAATATAACGTAACGATGTTGACAGTTTCATTAATGTTACCATGTGGTCTTAGATAGATTTGATAGGGATCAAGACCATTCTAAAACTATTCAGGTCAAATGCTTGTGTGTTGTTGTTTTTTATTATCATATGTCTGCTCCCATGCAGAAATGTTCGAGGCTTGTTTTAGTTCTGTCCAAGTCCTGTCCCAGTACTGTCCGAGTCCTGTGCGAGTCCTGTTCGAGTCTAGTCCTAGTCCTGACCCAGTCCTGTCCCAGTCCTCTCTGCACTGTAGAAACATTGCCTCAGTGGATCCCTCATGTATCTTTGTAAGTTCAAAACTCCATACTACATCTGACGCAACAGTAAAACATTCTTTGTGACTGTATTGTTAAGTGTTTTGGTTTATTGTGTGACTGTTCAGATTACTCTGGTCACTGTCTGAGGAGCCCTGGACCTCCAGCCTCGCACATGCTGCTGCTATGTGGACAAGACTTCTGATGAAGACTCTCCACATGCACATGGAGGGAGTTGGATCTCATCTATGCTCTGGACCAAGTCTAAAATACCTCTGGACACTACATTGGAATCACAGAGTAACTACCTGCACTTAAACACGCTCATCTGAGCTCAGAGCAACTTCACTTTTATTTTATTTCTGTACAGACTCTGGTGCGTGATCCTCATTTGTTTCTGTCTGATCATTTTTAAATGGATTCAGACTAAAACAGTACTGTTAGACTGGTGATTTACAAAAATAAATATATTTATGCAAGTAACATTGTTTAAACATGTAACCTTTACTTGGTAAAAAGTACAGGAGAATGGTCAAATGTATCCAACAATACACAACTTTATCAAATGTAAGAGTAAAGGTTACTCCAAGAAATGAGTAAAGGGCGGTATGCCTTTACTCCTTTCTTTGAAGCAAGGCTACTTGATACTTGATTTAGTTAAGGCAATAAGTGTGCAATTTTTTTCAAAGTAACCTTTACATGTCAAATCTCACAGCGTAAATTCAATCCAATGATGACTTTAATTGCTGACAAATGCAACCAACCCTGCTCTACGGCCTTGGTTTGCAGAGACGACTGCAGCTCTTCACATCTGAGAAGGAGAGATGTTCTCTCCCCCTCACTGTGGTCCAAAGCAGTGCTCATCACCAGCAGGTTCTCCTCTGGGTTTGGAGAGGCGGCCCCTGCTGGTGGAGGCTGAACAGCAGTTCTTGTGTTCTTTGGCTTGAACTTCTTTACGTTCTTCTTATTGGACGTATTAACTTAATATTTTCCTTGTTACAGTTTGTGGTCAGTGGCAAGGCCCCACTCAGTAAGCTCACAGAGGGACTCGACTAGATTTTCCATCAGTCCATAAACCTGTTGATGAAGGACCTTTGTGAAAATGTTCGTCTTGCTAGAAAAAGAGGCCTGCTCTTCAGAGGCGTGTTCATGTATCTGTAAGTCTGCCTCTTTAGTGTGTTTATCCTTCTTTGTCTTTCTCGGGTCAGTGGGAGTCTCTCTTCCTTTCTTTCTGTCCTCATTTTGTTTTATTGGCGTGATTGTTTCCTTTTTAGCCTTGGTCAAAGTCTTTTTCATAGAAGCTCCTCCTTTTTTATCCACCTTTTTCTCACTTGCAGTCAAATCATCTTCCTTTTTATTTTCTTTTTGATCCAACCACGTGTCTTTCTCCAAGAGGTGGAACTGCTGTGTGAGCCTCACAGCCTCACTGGTTAGTGTGTCCAATGGCTGTCTCCACAGAAAAAGGCTGAAAGTTGTTGTTGTTGAAATAAGTATCTTAGGCGAAGGTTCATAGAGCTGTAAGAGCACCGTGTTGAGCTGGGCCAGCCCTGCATCTTGGTTTAAGCAGTCATCTGCTGTCTCAGTAACAGGTAAAGAAAGCAGAGCCTGCCGCAATGTGCGAACAGACAAATCCAATCGCTTTCTGGTTTGACTTTGTGCCACAATTCCTTTAGGACATCAACTGGCTGGTTTTTATAAAAAAGCTTTGGGTTTTCACAAAGAAACTTCTCCTTTTCACTTTGTTGAGCTCTGTGGGTGAACTGGGACTATCTGGTGTGTGAATGTCCTGCACTATGTCATGCAATATTGTTTGACACCTTTCCTGTTGCTATCTTTTCCGACTTATTCTGAATGTACAGCCGGCGGTCTGCATTTTTGTCCTGATATAGGGCTACGCCCATCAGAGTGACCTGTATGGGGATCCTTGAAGTAGGACAGGGTGAGTATTAGCTGCCAGAGCTCTGTCTGGATGCCAGCAGAGTGTGACTTGAAAATGAAGTATATTTTTTGGGCATCACCAGGAAGGATCACATTGGAGCAGGATTTGAAGCAGAGTGTGGTCTCTTGTTCTTGGCAGTAGGTGAGGAGACTGATGAGGCAGAGGGAGCTGCTGCCAGCTGTAGAAGATGGCGGTGGTTCCCTCATTTTGCAAATCCAAATGGGACAGTTGTAGTTCACCAGTGAGGCCCTCGAACAAGATGGTGGTATTGATCCCTTCCTGGTTGATACTTGTTAGAGATTCCATTCCATTTAGCAAGTTGCCCAGAGACCCTTAAAGCAGGGACAGATAAATCCTTTGACTCTGGTTCCACATTGTTACTTTGTGTAACCATTTCTTCTAGTAAGTCTTTGGGCTCCTCTTTATTTTTATCCTCCATTGATCTACTGCTACAAATCAAAGGACAAAATGGCTTAGAGGAGCCAATCACTTCCAGCTCATCTATAGCCGCCTTTTGAAATCCACTTCCTTTCCAACTTCCCCAAGCTTCTGGCATTGCTGCTTCCAATATATGCTCTGACCCATGCCCGAGATGGACGGCACATTGTATCCTCAAGTCCTGATTCCTGACGTATGCTGCATGGTAAGCCAACTTGGGTGAAAGGTTCCTGATGCCTCTCTCTGTCTTAGTCAGAGTAGATGCTATGCCACTCATTTCATCTCCATAATGTTGGGAAGCCTCCAGAATTCACTGCCTAAATAGTGACCATATCCTGATTGAACAAGCGGCAGGACTTGAGTTAGCATCTCTCTGTTTTCTTGTGTTTCCTTGAATTGATTTGCTTGATTCATCAGCAGGTTTTCAGGCGGCTGCGCGTAAAACAGACAAAGAATCTTGTTGCCGTCTCCGCAGCCGCATATTTGTGTTCCAATTCTCCAAAGCATTTGTTTCCGACATCTGGTTAGACATCTCCATTCCCTTAACATTGGTTTGTGTTTTTCACAACTCATAAACTCAATCAAAGGCTTTAATGGCCTTATACCACCCCGCCCACTTTTTCCCCTTTTTCCACGGATCGACACGGTTGTTACTTTCGTCCAGCGGGAACTCCGATAATTTAAATGGAGAATCAGGGAAAAGTCTCACGCTAAAATATGCTATAAATTAGCTTGATTTGTGCAAAAATGTCCAATGTTCTGTGACCAACAAGTCACTAATGCACTGATTCCAGGGCTGCCCGAAAACGCATTTTAGTTTGTGTAGAATTTTTTTTCTCTCGAGGTAGCCTATGTTAACTATTACGTCGTATTACGGCGCCCAACGTGTTCTGGAGTAAGGTGAATAAATCACATGGCCTGATGATATCAAAATGACTAACATTCCGTCACTATGGAATGTTAGTCATCAGAAGTTTCTGTTGCTATAGTTACATAGAACCCAACTGCCTGTGACAGCAGTATATCAATTTCTACTTAGTCTTCAATGATTAAAAAACTATTTTTAAAATATATGTATCCTCTTTGTGTAATTTTGGGTGGTTCTTTGTGAATATGATTAACTTTTGAATTATTATTTCTTTATTGTTTTTATTGCAGTTTTCCTCTGTGTAATGTAATTCAAGGTTATTTTGTGAGTTTTATGGGGCCAGAACAAGGAAGAGAAATTGTAGAATTATTTTTAACATTAAACATGAAAACAGAAAATGTGTATGACAAGAATTTTGACTTAATTTGCTGGGATAATATGTGTATATAAATATTAATGATAGCTTTAAATCAAGACGAGTTCTAACACATACTGGGGAGACTCACAATTACATTACAATTTTAATTCATAATAAAAGTAAATTGGTTTAGCTTGGCTTGGTTCAGTCCACGAATGTATCATTTATTTGTATTAAACATTTAGTGTTTGTTTTAATTGCACAGTTTTTATATTGGCTGCTGAGAAAGTTTACTTTCTATTTTTATTTAACATCCCAAATGAACAGGAAACACAGGAAAATGAACATTGTTTTACTTACTTAATAGGTAAAAATACTGCAGTGCAAAGAATGCAACTATTATCCCATGAGACAAGGTTTATCATATAGATATAGGTTAGGCCACATTGCTGAAAACACCAGAATGTACATGGATGTAGCCTGAATATTTACTGTATATTTATTTAAATATTACACGCTTCAAGGCATTGTTTCATTTATATCCATTTAGCGCTCGCTGCTAAGTTGCTAAGGTACACAGGTGTTATGTTTAAAAATGACAAAGATATATGTATATATATATATATATATATATACATGTGTCTTTGTCATTTTTTTTATGACTAATATGTTTGCATATGGGGTCAACCATATCAATTAAACAAAAAAATGTTTTTTTAAAAATGGTTTCCCTTTAAAAGTTGAAGTGGATACAATTTGGAGTTTCTTTAAAACCCTGCTCACCAGAAATCTGTAAACATTTTGTATAGACCCTAGGATGTTACTTACATAGTTACACGTTACTACATAGTTACACGTTACTATCGGGCCATGTCTCATTACATCTACAGTACATCCACTTGTCCCGCACATCTGCCCAATCTGGGTCCCTCACCTGGAGCCGTGACCTGCACAAGATGAAGAATGCTATCCATGCATGCACGCATCGCTTATCATCTCGGATCTGTGCAACATCATTAAAAGGAACAATAAACACTGTTGGAGAAGATCTAAGCCCTTGAGATGTCTGTGAAAATGGCCTCTTGACTGATATTCTCCAGGCTAAATGTGTATGTTCAAATTATGTGATCCAAGCACTTGATTTGGAGGTGAAATTCAGTTCAATCAAAACAATAAAGCTCCTCTTGACTTGTGATGCATTAATCATATTTTGCTCCTTAGCGTGACAGTTCAGCTCAAACTTGCCTCAATGAACTCTGCATAACCACTAAAGTCCATTGATTTAATATGCTAAATTGCAATTCAAATGGAAAATGAAGATTATTATTAGCCTGGAAGACCTTGCCTTTTCCTGAGGCCAAAGTACAGTTTCTGCACTTCTCATTATTGACCAAAAGTACGTCCACTTTCAAATGTTTCAGACGGCCAGTACATTTTTTGCTGTCCATAAAAGACTATTAGGAATCCACAGACAGTGAATCAATCAAGGCACATAGTCATCTGTAATAAAAGAAATATTGAAACTTAGAATATGTGTATGTAAATTATTATTATGATTCGGTGCAACTTGACGCCCAACCTGGCTGATATATTAACTTTTTTGTCTATTGGCTACTGCTCTTAAATATACCGCACAAGCCTGTATGTAGTTTGAGCTGACCAGTTGATTGGACAAAAGATTTAACACTGTAGTGCAAAAAAAGACACTTTACACAATGTGAATATTCCACTTTTTTACCGGTTTATTGCAAAACAGGGCTGTGGATGTCCAAAAAGTATGACAAATTATATTATTTTTCCTTATTTTACGATTGTTGTTTAGAGCAGTGTAATGAATAGACAGTATTTGAGCTTGTAGTCATTTCAAGTCATATGTTTTGGGGATAGTGATCAAAATTGGTCATACATATCGGCGCAAAAATAATTGGCACGAGTTTATCGGCCATTGGCTCTTAGTGATTCTTTTTTTTATTTATAAACTCTATCAGCCAATGTGAAAAAACACAACATTTCTAGTCCAAAGATTCTATATAGGGCAATGTTGTCAGTGCTCCAAGTTTGTTTGTTTTGAATGTAACTCATAAGCATCTTGTAGTAAAGTGCTTTATTTGTCATAATTGAAGCTTCTCGATCCACTTTGACTGGCCAAATTAATAAAAAAAAACAAAGAAGAAAAAAACATAATAGTCCTGCAATAATACTGCAATTTCCTTTTTTTAAACACATTTTAATGCAAACTCATTTTGCTTTTACTTTCTTGTGATTTACATAGTATTGTGATTTTAACGTGTTTTCATGATTGAGTTGCAGCTGTATGAACTGTGCTCTACAAATACGTTTAAATTGATTGATACAGCAGAAATGTGTGAATTAATTCAGAGGGTAATCAGTCAAAGAGGAAACAGACCATCAACTTTCAGCTACGAAACAATTTGTGTTTCCATGGGCGTACATTACATCAAATGCATAAACAGTATGACGTTCAAATGTATAAAATATGGTTCGAAATCAAACGCATTGATTAAAATTTGCGATTTGCGATTGATGATTGTTGTTATTTTTCTTGTTTATTGTTGTGATGTTTAGTGATGGATGATGGCGCGTGGGGAATACAAAATCTCTTCCATCCTCTTCAGAAAACAGTTCACATATTCATCTGTTGTCAATTGTTTACAGTTTGCCAATTGTTCTACACAAATTTCCATCCAAATTAGTGAGTCGCTTTGAAATAAACATCCCAAACTTCATGTAATGACTAAAGGTTGCAGAGTACGGTCTTTACTTGAATGTGGCCAGTTGTTACCCCGCACATCTGCAAAAGTAACATGTGCGGTGTTTCCAAAAGACAAGAGGAGAGTCAATGTCTTGAGCAGAAGGACGGAGATGTCAGAGTGGAGTTATGTGCCTTATGTTCAGCCCTGTGAACATACATGACATCTGGAAGGGAAGACTCTCTGGAAGGTTTCGAAAGAATTTAGTAGATTTACTATTCGAACGACTGATTGATCGAATTCACCCATAAAACCTGATTTTAGTGGTTCAATGTAACCACACAATGTCAACACCAAGGAAAAGCACAAACAAATAATGACTGATTTGACAGTACCTCACTGTAGTATACAAACAGCTTTATTGACAAAATGTGATGCTTTGGCAGGTTCATTGCCATTCTTTGTTAAGTGTTCAGTTCTCAAAGCCATCATTACTGAAGAAGAAGAAGAAGAAGAAGAAGAAGAAGAAGCAGAAGCAGAAGCAGAAGCAGAAGCAGAAGAAGAAGAAGAAGCAGAAGCAGAAGAAGAAGCAGAAGCAGAAGCAGAAGCAGAAGCAGAAGCAGAAGCAGAAGCAGAAGCAGAAGAAGAAGAAGAAGATATACATTTTAATCTGTGCCATTTAACACAAATAATATTGAATTTTCTTCCTCCAAAGTCTGACCTCAGCTCCAAACCACATTTTTTTTACTGACAAGAGGATCGATTCAAAAAGCCATTGATAAATAATTGACGATTTCACATAACTAGTAAGTCTTTCTATGATCTGACCACATAGCTGATTCAAACTGCACTCACAAGACCACAACTACACGGGGGTCCATGCATTTATACAGAAAAGTTCTAAATAACAGTGGATTTATTTGTAAAAGTGTAAATGAAACTCACGATTCACTCTAGCTTCAGCTAACTCACACAAAACCTTCTCCTTTCTGCTGTTGTTGAATATAAATCCGTATATATATATATATTCAAATTAAAATAATGAGTTGACTAATGCAAATTTTGACAGCACTAATTAATCGACTAAATGACGCTATGAAGAGGCGGTGGGGGCCAAAAAAATGTCAAATAATGAACTACTTAAGTTATAGTTCATTACTAAGAATTTGAAAAAAGCATATGTTTCGTTTAATGAACTATACCGGGGCCAAAAAGTGTGTTAACGTTTTGGACACACACCGAAATTTGGCTAATGAAGCAATTTACACTAATATAAGTGTAAGAAGGTGTTAGATTACTTAACAGACCATTCCCAGTAGTGGGCATTAGCCCGTAAAACCCAGCTACAGCATCCCTATTAAGTCTAAACTATGTGCCTGGGCCAGCAAGAACTCAGTCAGGAGTCATTTTATCTAACTTTGCTACTGTAAATTCTGCTAGCAAATGGTCCATCACTTTTAGCATTTAAGCTGGTAAACAACAGGGCCTTATAGAAATGCTTAGTCTGTGAGTGTCCGTAACATGTGGCAGCCATTACGGCCTAATGAGCTTCTTCCTCAGATAGCGTGGACCGCTCCTCGCATTAACAGCAGGTCGTCAGGACGTTTAGCCGCAGGTCTTGAGTCATGAAGCCCCCTTTAACACACCTCACAAAGCAACAGTGGGGAAAACAGGAAGAGTTGGTGAAAGTGGATAAGGCACTAGAGTTTTTTTTACTAATTGATACTAAAAGTAGTATTGAAAGTAGATATTCATTTGAACAAGTATTAAAACTAAACTAAAGTGTAAAACTAAAGTGTAAATCCTGAATAAGATAATACGTTAAAACTTGATTGAAATAAGTTGTATTTATCTTGTTTTGTGGTTTTTTTTTCATATTTTGAGTATAAAATGCTATTTTTCTTATGATTACTTTTTCTGGGGTAACTGATTTTCACTCCGTAAAAGAAGGAAGAAGGTTTTTAAATCTGTCTAACTAGTTCCTACCGCTCCCAAACGCTTTGGCAAATTGTTAATAGCCACAGACAGTCATCTTAGACACATGCACAGCTTTAGAAGAGCTTTTATTCAGACATAAAGTGAAACCCTGGCAGTAAGCCCAAGTGCAACCGATCCGAGCTTGCAGACAGTGTGCAGCAGCCTAATTTACCTTACAAAGTGCTGATTTCCCAAAAACACAATAAACATAATATTCAAATTTTACTACTTATTTTAATCACTTTTTAAACTTTTTATTATTAGAGTTTTATAATGGTCTTAACCACATGGTAATGTTTAGTGTATAAAATGACATTCAATTGTATAAAAGTATTGTGTTTTATTATCATTAGGACAAGCTGTTCAACATGACTTTATGCACTGTTTTATTATAAGAAAAGAAACTGACCTGTGGAAATCTATTTGAATAAATTCTAAACCTTTTTATGTCACCTAAGAAATTCTTTGCCTTTCAGAGATCTAAACCAGGTCCAAAAGAGGACATAACCAGTGTTCAGTGATCTAAACCATAGCTGTAAAATAGAACTAAACCATGACTAGTCAACTATAAACAGCTTAAAACATGAACTAACAAAGGAGGACAAACTTGTTCAACAAAGACTGGCCTGCAGAAGACCCCAGTCGAAGTGTTTTGAAGATAGTCAATTGAAGCATACAATAACACGTTATATTGTAATTGAGTGAAAATACATTCCGTCTCAAATCAATCTGCCCTGTGTAAGCAAGAAAGATGGCACTTACACGTCAAGACTCCGCCATCAAGACTGTGTTTTGGTAAAGTAATTGTTTTAATGAGACCAAAATAAACGTGGCCTGCGCTGGCATTGCTGCATATGGCTTCTATTATATGGTCCATACTTCAGGTGTAACTGAGAGCCTTTCATGTGTTGGCCAAACTCGCTCAGAGATGTGGTTTGACAGAGAAATGCCACTCAAGAGTTCAGGTGTTTCTCTTAGCAGCAACTCTTTGACCTCTTTCATCAATGGACCGGACCAGTGGGGAATGGGAGATGTTTTGTAAGGCGTGAGTGATTCCATCGAGAGTCGGTCTCAACACTAACGGATCATTGAAGCTATACTTACCCTGTGTAATATTTAGTGTAACATTTGGGTTCGTCTGTAACCTAATGCAGTTGCATCTGTATTATTTTGATATGCGTAATTCTCTGACTTGTGCGTGACTGATTGCATTTGCATGTTTTATGTTTTAGTTCAAGAAAAAAAAAAGAGCAGTGAAATAATCAATATTAAAAATGTGTAGTGCTTAAAATACATGTAGAAAAGTTGTGTCTATTGTGTCTATTTTGTCATATAAAACAGCAATGATCAGCAATGATGATGATTTTTTTTTTTGCTTCATTTTCGGCTTTTTTTTAATATGATTTTTATGACATGATGCATATTTGATATAAATTTGGAAAAGATTGTTTTAGTAAACAAAGTTTACAATCTCCCAGCTTTAGGCGGACCCTGAATGCACCATCTCTGCACTTATCCAAGTTTTTGTGCGTAGCTTGAAGTTTTGTGCATCTGTAAAATGAATGTTATGCGTATAAGCGATGCACCTTTTTACTATACATAATTATATGGCTCTCTGCTTTTTATGCTTGCATTAAAACATTAAACATGCAACTACACTCAGTCACGCACGCGTAAATAATACAGATGCAACTACATTAGGATATAGACAGATCAAAAAATGACTTGTGACTACACTAAACTGTTTTGCACATGTGTAAATATATGTTTGAATTGGTTTTTATCTTTGTTTTCATTGCTAAAAACTACCTTGAAACGTGTCTTATTGTGGGCTCGCCTCGCCACAGATCTGACCTCGGTAGTGCCTTGTCTCCATACATATAGATAGATGTACGTTTAATGCTGTTATGTGGAACATCTCAGACAAAGCAATCGCAAAATTGAGACAAGCGCACCATGAATGTATCAATGCTTGTACTAGACCTGCAACTGAGGCATTTTTGTTGTCGTAAACTAGTTAAAAAGAGTTTGAATATATACACAATGCAAATAAATAAATACAAATAAATATCAAATGTCATATAGGCTTGTATGTTTATAGTAGGAGTGCAGAGAACTCCCCACAGAGACCTCCACAAGTCTAAGAAAGATCAAAATGACAAACTCCACACCTGCCTTGTATATTTTAAAAAGGAACTTGGCCATTATGGTGCCGAAGTGTCTAGCAAACAGGCAAAAGACCAAATGCCTCAAGGTTTTCTCACCTGAATCACCAACTCAGCAACTTTTAACTTGGTCTCATAGCCCCCCTTCATGTCCTACGACCACTAACAAGGCCCTTTTTCCTCTGCTCTTGAGCTGCAGCTGTTGAGTATAGCCCAAAAAGTGAGTTCTTAATCCATCTGTGGATGTTATGGCTGCTAAAATGTAATGTAAACAAGATTGAATTGGTTTACATGTGACAAAGCCAAAGACAGGTGTGTTATATTCAAAAAGGAAGTAGAGAGAGTCAAGACATGAGCTCAGAGGAGACGAGGGCCGCTGGAGATAGCACAACGTTCACCGAATTAACCAGTGATCCACTACAAAAACTATGAATGTTAGTGTAAATGTTAATATAAATTCCAGGTGAATTCAATAGAAATCATTCCACAAATGTTTTACTGGTTGTGATTATTATGACCAAATAATGTCTAGTTGGAAAGAGGAGGGAATAATAAAAATACTGACAACATTTGAGTGCTAGTCAAAGCTGTTTCATTTTAAATGTACTTTTGAAATTGACTTAAAGTGATGTGATTCAGTGTCTTTACAGTAACGCATAGAACAGAACAAACAATGTATAGTCTTCAAACATTTGCTTCACATCTGCTTCTTTATTCTAATAATAGAAGTTTTGGATGTATTTTGAATGACTCTGATATGGAAGTAATTTGGGATTGGACCACAACTATAAATTACTCAATTTAAAAGGATCTTTTTGTTTTTACAAGTACTTAATATTAAACTATATATTGTATACATATGTAAATCATCCTTTTACATGTTGATCAAAATGGCTTAGAGAGAAACAGGTTCATTGACTTCCTGTTCAAAACTGCTGAACTGATAAGCCCCGCCCGCCTCTCCATAGAGAAATTTGACTGTAACAAGCAACAGATTGTCATTTATATGTTTTTTATTGTAGTTTTTCTAAGTAGCTACTTGACATTTTGGAGCTCTACAAGTGTCACTTTGAGTCTTCATTTTTCAAACTAAGTACAGGGATGTGGGCGGGGGATAGGGGGAGGTGAAAACAGGCATTTTCTAAGCACTCGAGCCTCAATACAAGATTACTCAATCATGCAGGAATCAATCAAAATACATCTTTGATTAAACTAATGATGAGGAAACACTGTTGTAACGAAGTTAAAAGCCCAATAAAGTTGATTTTGAAATATATGTCCCCTTTAAAGACTGAAAAAAGCACTTTAAGACGCAAATATTTAGCAACATTGGTCTTTATAGGTTTATTTTACAATTTATTACTAAAAATCTAATTACACAATTCCTAATCCAACATCCAACCCCCCGTTGTCCATGATCACTGTCCAAGGTACTTAGAAAAAAACCAGGCTTCTTCAAGTGAGCTCCATATGCTTTCTATCGCGTTTAGTTTCCTATAATATTACGCAGACCCTCGACACAATTTAACCCGAGTCGAGCCTTATACCACAGTCCTAATGGTCCGAGACAGTGCGGCGTTCGCAAACAGCCATAAAAATCAGCCGCTTCCCTTTGTCCCCGGCTCCATCCAGGCTCTTGATGACCCCGCAGTGTCAACACCATCTGAAAAAGCTGACATAAGAGTCTCGCCAAAGCTGTTCGCTCTGGGAGATTGGAAGCAGGTGGCCACATCACACATACGGTAAAAGGGTTGCACCACTGGCTTGGCGAGAATACCAAAGCGAAATTAAAAAAATGTGCATGAGGGCGATCGACGATGAGTGGTGAAAGGGAAAGAGAAGCTTTGGGCGTGACTGGAGATGCACTGTTTTTCAGCACTGCTTTCAACATACAGGCCTCGCTCTGCTGCATGGAAAAAAAGCTGAGGTGCAGAAAAGTTAGCCATTTTTACGCAGTGTTTTGTAGAGGAGTTAAATATTCAGCTTATATGTGGTCATCAAACAAAGGAAGTAACTTGATCTGACACTCAATTATATTAAGATTTTACCAAACATTTTGTCTGTTTTTCTTCAATTTGGCAATTTTGGGAACGTTTTTAATGTCGCTTCCTGGTTTGACAGGGTGCACACCTACTGTATGTTCCCCACATGGATGTATTATATTAACTGGATAAGGCACGCCCCCTCTGTCTGCGATACAAATTGAGTAGTGCCACTGCAGCCTCACGGCCTGACCATTTCAAGAGCTCGGCCTCTAAAATTACCCAAAGTGCTAAATTCTTTTTAGTCAAAAAATAAAATAGAAGGAATTTCACTCTTTTTACTGTTTCTAAAATCCTTAAAAATCACATTTTTGACTTCATGGTGAACGGTGTACGCGGACTGATCACGAAGGGGGGAGGCGCTAGCCCCTATTCAGGAAATAATGCATAAAGTAGGAAACTTTTTTGGAGACATTTTGTTTTCCGGGTGCTTGGTTGCCCGGTACCATAGTTCCCCCTTTTCTATGAGAGGGGGAACTATGCTAATACTAGCATAGGCTAATGGTTCAGGTTCCACATCCCCAATAGGTGTGCATAAATGTGTGGTTTTACAGCACAAAATATAGCAGCCTATAACCCTAACCCTGACCCAGGTCCCGGGGAACATAGGTACCGGGGAACATAGGGTTGACCCCGGTTTGACATGGCTAGCAACATAGGAGGAGGTAATTCCACAACTGCTACTTTTCCAAAATCAATTTAAATCCTACAAGTAGTTATGATTTCACAAATAATTACACCTGACAATGCGTTTATTTAGTTAAATTATTGTTTAAAATGTGATAAAAAGGTGTAAGTTGCGTCCAAATTGTCCGTGCGCTTTTTGATGACATCACAGAGGTGGTGGTATTCTGTTGTAGAACTCAGCACTACTTCCTGTTATTTTCAACTTTTATTTGTCAAATTTTCTTCAGAAACTGCAACTTGACTGACGTGAAAATTTGATAATTATTTACCACTGGGAATAACTCACCATATTTAGAAAAATATGATAACCTCTTTGTTATCTAAGTAAAAGTACAAACACAAAGCATAAGGAAATTATTCACATATATCACATTCATAAAGCTCTAAATGTGCTGATCTTTGGTCAACAGTAGCAATTTGAATCAATTTCTTATTTTTTTCTTGTGAATTTACGTATATATTTTTGTTTGCTCAACCCTCATCATGAATGTGCAAAAAATAACTCCTCGAACCATTTGACAGTACAGATAGCTGCTCTCAAATGCAGTGAAGTAAAAGTAAAGTACAGATAGCTAAATAATTCAACTTTAAGTACAGCACTTTTACTTCATACAGACATGAGCTGAAAGAGTATATCCATATGTCTGAAGATTTACAGCGCGATCACCCTGTGTGACGGACAGCTAACCTCAGCTCGTGGGAAACAGAACCGTAAATCAGATGAACGAACCCTTGTGAAACATCTTCATGAGCAAACTAGAAGTCCAGCTGCTTCCACTGCACTCCTACGACAGGTGAGGTCAGCATTCCAGCTCCAGTGCTGTTCCGAGCTGCGCTGAACATAATTATGAAGAAAATGAAAGAAAATCTAGCAATGGATTCTGTAGGGAAGGATGATGATGCTGACGTCCAAGCATGTTGCATGTTGTATTCTCCAAAGAAGGTCGAATCCCAATTTAACAGTGTTGGAAGCTTAAATTTAGAAATTGGCTCACAATTCTAATATGCATTTCACATTTTTCCAAAGGTCATCTTGTAATTGATATAAGAGGAAATAATTAAAATGGACTGGAGCTAGATTGCTTAAAGAAGACATTTTTGTCTGCTATATACATATGGCACCCATGGATCATTATATTTATACCTTCAAACTGCATCCTTTAAAGTAGGCGTGTTTGGACAAAAACTGCACCAATCCAATCAGTGTTGATCCCTATTGGTCTGCTTCCGTCTTGAGCCGGAGCTAAACTCGAAGGCGCCTCGTTTGTCACCATAAACCACACCGATGGCCTCGACTATCCGAAATCCAAATCCAAATCGGCTCTGCGACGCTGCCGAATCCTACGTGTATCGCCTTTTAAATAAAAAAAATCTGAGAACAAAGTAATTAAAAACAGAGCGGTGGGTCGTGTTTGGGAGGAAATGGAGAAACTGGAATTGTCGGAGCAAACAAAGATCACTCAAACCTGCATTACTCCCTCTAAATATAACTTCAGGTGGGTAAAGGAGAAGGCAAAACAATGATATCAAGCTTAAACATTCTTGAAAATCTATATTGCATATGTCTCCTTTACACAGCTGCACAGAAGACTACATAATCCACTGTAGTTAAACATTAACTCTAAATAAATAACTTGAGTGTAGCAACAAGAGCAATATAACATAAAATACATCCAACCATAAGTTAAATAGACTGGGCACAGGACACAGTCTGGTTAGCTTATGGGAGGACATAGCCATCTGGGAGGGCCGGCACCAAGGTTTTTTTCTTTTTCTTTTTTACAATAACATGTTGTTTGCATTAGTAATGGCAGCATCTTCTTTGTTCTATGAAGTAAAAGACATCCATAGCTTCCAGTGGTGAAACAACAAAGGCACGAGGTCTTGTGTCAAAACTCTGCAGTCTCAAAGCTAGATGTCCAGAAATGCAAGTGATTAAAACTTTTTAAATGTGCTTTCTCTTCCTCAGAAGTTTTAAATCCAATACCATAACATAAATTGCAGCCAGAAGGTTTTATTTGACAGGAAAGCAGTAGCATGGAATGGGGGAAAAGAGCGAACCCAAAATACAGAGGCATTAACAACCACATATGCGCAACTTCTTAAACCAGCTCACCAAGATGCAAACTATTTCAATCCCATGAGTGAATCCCACCGCTAAACACAGTCAATCTGGGTGAACAACACAGGAGCTTGGCCCATCATCTCCTTGTGTAACGACTCTAGCAGAAGAGACAGGATGGAAACGTCCACAGAGATAAGAAAAGGAAAACATTTTGCAAAAAAGCATCCGAGCTCTCCTTGAGAAATGCTGAAGTCCAGACAAACAATGAGGAATCCACATGTACAATGCTTCCGCAATCAGCCACCTCCATGTGCGAAAACCAAACAAGCCCCGGGAGAAAGAGAGCTACCACTGGCAAACACTGACACGTCCCTGTGAAATATCTTGTGTAGAAAGCTTTGGACTGAGCTAGAAAGGTCTATGTGCTAAATACCCTTTATTCTGTTGAATTCTATCAGAACACAAGAGAATTGCAAAGCCCAAAAGAAAATAAGACAATATATCAATCAATAACGATTTTTGATTGCATTTTAGTTTGTCTGAGTTAAAACAGATACAAATGTCTTTATATTAATTTCCTGCACATAAAATCAAACTGAATTTCAAACCACATCCTTTTACTGTCAGAGGATTGTCTGTGGACCTCTCATTAAAAAGACCCAAACTGATCACTGACAGTTAGAAATGACTGCATTTCGACTCAGTCTCAATTACAATTAGATTAACGGTGCAGCACGAAGAGAAATGCAGACTTATGTTGAATCTTGCAGTTTAAATCAAACAGTAGATGTGTTTTAGGTCGTGCAAAAGGTGTTGAACGATCTTGAAATTGGAAATGTTGTGCCAATATGAGTGGCAAGTTTGGAAATGTATGTTTGAATTTAGACCTTTGTGTCAAGTAATTCCAGATATCCACATATTGAAACTATATAGCCCATGCATTTTACCAAACTTTCCTGTCCCTGCTATATGATGTCAACACTGCCCGTGGCCCTAATTACCATATAGCTTTCCAGAGTGCATACTTAGCCACAACACTCCCGTGACTCCAGCCTTCAAAGCAGAATTTCCCCTGAGAGAGCGTTTTAACAACCAAAAGACCCCCGCTGGGAAGCTTTGCCCAGCCACAACACAACAAGCCTACTCTACTTTTGAACAGTGAAAGCACATACAAACAATCTCTACAAACAATATGTACCCCACTGTAATTCCTCTGGGGCATCCGTTGTCTAAACCACTAATGCACTAAAGTCAACCAAATGTAATGCGGCGCACATTGACCGAATTCACAAAATGGCTAGCATGGAGTTGAAACGCAAACTCACCATACTGGCATTGCGTTCCTTTGAAGCCCCCTGGACATTGACAGATCTGGTCCCCACTGTCTGTGCAGCGTCCTCCATTCAAGCATGTGTAAGAATCACATTCTCCTGCAAAAAAATACAAAGAAGTAGCAGTAATTAAGGTAGCAGTGGCCGTGGTTGTAGTAGCAGAAGCGGTAGCAGTAGTAGCAATAGTAGTAGCAATAGTAGTAGCAATAGTAGTAGCAATAGTAGTAGCAATAGTAGTAGCAATAGTAGTAGCAATAGTAGTAGCAATAGTAGTAGCAGTATAACTACGCATGAATTGATAAGGGTAGTTATCAAATTTCAATGACTTAACACGATTTAACGTTATTCGCGGTTATTGAGAGACCAAACATAACCAAAACAACAGTCAAATCTTTCATTTTCTTTCATTCCTATAGTCTAACACATTAATTTTTTCCAGTTTGTGAGCAGCTTATTGAAATCAAACATTCTAAACAAGAAACGACAGTTAATATGACTTAAACAGACAGATAAGAAAGTACTTTTGGATATAAGATTGAATTAAAAATACTTGATTTTGCGTCTACAATTGTGACAATAATTATATTTTTGGGTTTTTATGATTATATTGTGACCTTAATCATCACAATTATCAACTACTCTTGACTGGTATTGTACTAAAAAAGTAAAAGTAGTCAATATACTCCTACTACTAGTACTTCTCCCACTATAACACCATTTAAATAACATTACTTACTATGCAGGCAACCCATTTCATCGCCCTTTCGAGTCCAACCCGGGCAGCACTTGTAGACTGCGTGTGCATTCACATTGTACACCTGCCTGTATCCTGTGTAGTACGTCGTCCTGAAAATGCAATGTTACAGTCAAAATTTGGTAGCAGTAAATCGTTTTGCATGAAATCAAATGACACTCACCTCCTTTCGTATCCCACGCACCACTGATGTCCAGTGCAGCCCTGCTTCCACACTTTGACCAATCGGGCATAAGCCTGAACACAAGGCTGCCTGGTGCCCACCGTAGACATCTCCCGGTCGGCACAGACATTTGGCCTGCACAAAGACATTTACTGTAGATAATGAAAATGTAGTGGTGAATGTCACTACAAAAACAGGGTGCTGAAATACAGTAATTGTCATAGTGATAGTTCAGCTCACGTAACTCATTTACATTTACCCAGTTGAGTAACTTTTTGAGAACAATATCAAATTATTTAAACATTATTCGTTAAAAAAACATGCTTTTTAACACCTTCTGATATGATTTGTTACTTTTGTACTTTTGTATCTATTATTTGTAAATACTGAATCTGTGCATTCAGTATTAACAAAGGAGGAGCAATTGTATAGCTGCTCTATATTTGAATTGGAAGTTGTTCACCATGCACAGGTATCCTCTTTACAAGCATCTGGACTTAATACTGTGAACCCTGGAGTAAATTAGTGCAAATTCTCTGTGGAAATAAGTAAAGTGAATTATCTTACCCTGGAAAATACACTGAAATCAAAATTTAAAAAACCTGTCTGAATATTATTGTACTTTTAATTCCAGGTAAATGGATGCTTGAGTTCTGAAAGTGCGACGCCCAGTGGACAATAAATGTGTCTACACCAAATCAAGGGACATTTGCAAATATAATAACTCTTGAGAAAAGTTTAAAATTGCAATGATTTACATGCATTTGACAACTTAAAATCGCATGCCCAAACTGAACCGTGTCCTGGAACGTCCAGACTAAACTGAGGAACAAAATGGCAAACTGGTTTACTTACATGCCAGGTTGCAGCTCCAAAGATGACACGACGTGCAAAGTGCCTAAAGTCATCACACACAAAATAGAAAAATGCGGGATCATATTTTGACCAGGCAGAGGGTGCCAGAAAAATGCAGATCGTCTCAGTGTCCGTCCAAAAACAGCATCGTGTTGATTAAGTTCCCATTCATCATAGACGCGCAGTGATATGTCCTGTGAGGAGACGTGGTGCGTAAAGGCTCTGGCCGCGAAACTGCAGCGCTCCAAACTTTGAATGGCTTAGAGCTTTACGCACCACCCACTCACAGTTACCCAGGACCAAATGCTCCTAATGCTGCGCACCCCTCGCGTCTGCGCCAGTCAAAGAGCCGTGGTGCAAATAAACAATTATAGAATACATTTATTCCAATTTAATTTTAAAGTTAGGTTATGTAGTACTTCTCTGCATGACAACTAATAAATGAGACGAATAGAAATAGCCTTTGCGCTAATAGCATTAAACATTATAAGGAACAGCAACATTTTATTGATTTACATGTAGCCTAGAGGTTTTGCTTTTATTTTTGTAACATCCTGTGTATGATATGGATGAATGTATATTGAACAATTTGAAATGTTTATTTTACAAATGTATGGGAAACAGTAATGTAATGAGCTAGTAACAGTGATATACGGACAAAATGGCAGTTATTCTTTATTTGTTCTTGCCTAGCTCTGACATTGGTTGAATGACACGGAATGGAAACAATAAAAACTCATTTAACCATCAGTTTTGGCCTGCTCAATTCGAAGGGACGCTACATGTGACACACATGAATGTGTATTCAGATTTTGTTAAATGTATTAGGTGATGGGAAAGTAAAAATTGAGAAATAACTTATAAGAAATAACTGTTAAATTGCAATTACACCATCACGCCAGCAGAAGACGCATGTTTTACGCGAGACGGTATTGAGAGGTCAAAGAGAAACGTCACTGTTGCGTATCTCATCATTTCCCTGTGTTTTACAGGTTGGTAACTAAGTAAGAAACACTTAAGATGGTTCATAAATCACAATTAACCAACGCAGCCAACTGTGGAGAGATTTAACAGTTGGTTAATACTGTATTTTTATTGTGTTTTGAGAAGTTGTAAATACCGTGAAAAACAGGTCAAGGCAAAGCTACTGCTCCATTTTGAATTTAGTACGCATTTGGTTTCGCTCTTTATTTTTTGTAAACTATGTTTTACATGATGTTTTGACATTGTTAAAATTGTTAATACGGAAAGTTTATGTTTATGGGTTCATAAAGTGAAAGTGTAAAAGGGTCTCAAGCTAAAGCAAATGCCAGTCTTTTTATGGGTTGTTACATTGCAATTCATAAGCCGTTAAGCTAACAGAGCTATACAAAGAAATTGTATGTTAACAAGCAGTCCAGCTGCGATACAAGGAAAATGTCATTAAAAAGGTATTTTGGTTAAAAAATATCTAAATGAAAAGACAATGGGTAATTTTGGACAATATTGACAATATTTGAACAGCGCAACAAAGCTAATGTGAAATTGGGTAATGTACATGATGCATGGTTATATTACATGATTGTACAAATAAATATGTCATATTTTCATGTGTTTTACAGGAATATTTAATCTGCACAACAGGCCCAGAACCTCGGTCTGTTACAGATTCTTGGTGCCCCGTACGGGGATTGTTTCCTCATCAATCGTACTGATCCTCACCCAAAAGACCTGCTGAAAAGTTGACTGCGGAGAGCAGATGGAAAGCAGAAAAGCTGCTATCGCACCCATCACAGAGTGCTAGAGGAGACATTATGGCAGACACTGAGAGGAAGAACCTGGTGTGGGTCATCACACCAGGGCGACTGTTAGCACTGTCGCCTCAACTTCAATTGTTTCAAATGTGGGTGCCGGACCAGGCAAGGATCCTTCATAATTATCCAGTGGAGATTCAGAAGATGTTGGCTTTAAAAGACATTGTAGAGACAGTTGAGACAACTGTTGAAGCATCACAACAAGTTCCTGCCCCATCCCCTTCCCAACAGAGCCACGAGCTAGACCCTGTTCAACCATCCATGGACAATTGGAGTACTAGCATTAGCTTGTCACAAGATGATGTCCTCAAGATTATTTTAGATGATGAGCAAGTTAGCAAGACGTTGCCAGGTTCAGTGGGTCCAGTGAGTCTTTATTTTTGTTTGAGCCTGAAGAGGGTTGTGCCCAATTACAACAGTTTAGACCAGGTGAGGGCCTCCTTGAGATCCAGTAAAGCACCTTATGTACTGTAATTGTGCCACTAGAAAACAACACAAAACATATTGTCTTAACCAGGAAGTTCGCTATAGCTATAGCAATTACAGTTGGTATTGCCCAAGCCTACTCTAAGTTTGTGGCAACCGGCAATTGATTTGAGCCATCTTGTGAAAGCACAACAAGAGACAGCAGTAAAGATGTTGTATGAGGAGGCGGCAGCTTTTACTAAGGATGCTGATTATATCGGCTGCATCCCTAGCTTACAAATGTCCGTATGCCTCAAAGATGACATCCCTGTAACAAAAGCTTACACTTCTGTGTCAAAGCCATTGTTTTCTGACGTGAACGAGTACATACAGGACCTCCTCGCTAAAGGGTGGATTGTTAAATCAAAATCTCCTTATGCAGCTCTTGTTGTTTGCGTCCACAAAAAGGACAGCTCGTTACGCCTTTGCATAGACTCCAGCCTGCTGATTCAGAAAACAATCCCTGACAAGCACCTTTTCCATCGGATCCAAGACTAGACCGACGCCTTGGATGGGCACTCATGGTTCAGTATTCTCGATCAGGGCAAGGCGTACCACCAGGGATTTATGGCGAAGGGCTCAGGTCACCTTACAGCCTTCACCTTGGGGCTCTACGAGTGGGTGCGAATACCCTTCGGTCTCTCAAACGCACCTGCCGCCTTTCAGAGAAGTGAGGAGGAAATATTAAGTTTACTTAGAGACCACTGCTGTATTCCATACTTGGACAACATTTTGTGTTATGCACCATCTTTTGAAGAGCATGTCAAGGATGTTAGAGAAGTTTTGAAAGCACTCCAGAGACATGGTGTTAAGTTGAGACCTGAAAAATGTGAACTGATTCACATGAGAAGTAAGGTATGTGGGCCGCCTGGTGTCAACAGGGGGGGTGCGAATTGACCCAAAGGACTTAGAGTCACTAAAGACAAAGACCTCCCAAATGGTCAGTGATGTAAGGGGACTACTAGGTTTTGAGCTATTACTGGATCTACATACAAGACTTTTCTCGCATTGCAAAGCAAAGTCAAATCGGGCATGTCAATACATCAGCTCTGCCAGCCAAAGACGAAAGATCCCCAGTTGTCAACTAGGGCCCAGGTAAAGTGGTCTAATGAACACCAACAAGTACTAGAACATTTGATTGCTATGCTCACAAGTTCTCCAATCTTGGCCTACCCTGATTTTAACTTACTCTTCTGCCTCCACACAGACGCCTCAGAACAGGGCTTAGGTTCTGTTCTGTACCAGCACCAGAACGGGAAAGCTAAGAGTCATCGGGTATGAGTCCACGACACTGTCGCCAGCTGAAATTAACTATCATTTTCAGAGTGGCAGGTTAGAGTTTCTTGGACTCAAATGGGCAGTGTGCGAACGTTTTAGAGAGTACCTGTATCACGCTCTGTATTTCACCATACATACTGACAATAACCCATTAACCTATGTTATGACCACAGCAAAGCTCAACGCTGAATGCACAGAAGATCTGTCACCTGAGGTGATTCGAGCCACATGGCGCTACACAAGCGCTAGAGCAGCTCAGGAAAGAGTTGCTGCTCTACATGTGAATGTATAAACACAGTCACTTGTTCCTTCTGTAAGCAAATAATAGCTTGCTAAAGCACAAAGAGAGGAAAAAACTCTCGGTGAAATCATAAGGTTGAAAGAGAAAGTATTAGTTTTAACAAATTACATCAGAAATTCAGGGAGAAAAACAAAAAGAAAATTGTTGCAAGAGTGGAATAAGAAGCATTTTGATAGTGGGCTCATGTACGTGGTGATCGAACTCCCACTTCGCCGCCAGGAATGAAACAGGCACATCGATGACCAGTGGATACAGATGCTCCTCAACTGTTTGGAGAAACGATTTGCCTTGAGAAAAGGTCTCAACTCCATATGAACGGTTCTTCATCTGCCTCGAAGAACTGATTCTCCATCTGCCTCAAAGAACTGGTTCTCCTCCTGAGTGGGTCCAGCTCCACTGTCTATCTGCAAATTGAAGCGCGTCCGCCTGTCCGTCTGAGGGAGTCAGGTCTCTCCTTTAGTATGGAACTCCTCGAGGTTTCTACTTTTCCCGAAAGAGGTTTGGTAGTTTTTCCTGGCCGAGAAGGAGGGTCTAAGGACAGGGGAGCTTGGGACATCTGTCTAAGGACACGGGATGCTGGGAAATGACAAAGTCCCTATGAACATTGTTTATTCTCTTTTTCACTGTCACCCCTCGAGGCAACCGCTGTTGTGATTTTTGGCATTGCAAAAATAAACTGCAGTGAATTGAATTGAATTGAAAGCAATTAGTCCTTCCAGCCAAATACAGACATTGTGTTAAAACATGTACATGACAACATGGGACTTATTGGGACAGAGAGAGTACTAGCTTTGGCAAGAGAAAGGTTCTACTGGCCATATATGAAAAAGGAAATTAAGAATTATTTTGCCCGCATCAACAGCAAGAAGCCGACACCTCCAGTCCATGCTCCCATCGGCACTATCACATCAAACTCACCTTTGGATCTGGTTTACATCGACTATCTTCATCTAGAGCACAGCAGAGGAGGATATGAATGAATGAGTATGCCCAGGTGTATCCAACCAAAATCAAAGCCGGGAAGACTGCAGCCGAGCGCATTTTCGGAGAGTTAGTCACACGTTTTGGATACCCGCCGCGACTACATCACGACCAAGGTCGCGAGTTTGAAAATGAACTTTTCAGAACTTTGCAAGAGAAGTCTGTAACTGGACACTCGAGAACGTCACCATATCACCCTCAAGGTAATCCCGCTGAGAGGTTTAATAGGACACTTTTACAGATGTGAAGGATATTAGGTGAAAAAGAGAAAGAACACTGGAAAGACCATCTGCAACATGTCATTCACGCTTTCAACTGTACACGACATGATTCCACAGGGTTTTCACCTTACTTTTTGCTATTTGGACAACAAGCCACGTCTCCCTGTAGACATTTTATTTGGTTTAGTTTGGGAGAAACAGACAATGTCAGTGCCAGAGGGAAATCCTATTATGACAAAAACTTAAAGGGTGTAGTTTTATAGACTGGGAACAGGGTCCTCGTTAAAAACGTAAGTGAACGAGGGGGACCAGGGAAGTTACGTTCTTTCTGGGAGAAGACCATTCATCTGGTTAAAGAACAAGTGGATGACAATCCAGTGTATGCAGTTTACCCTGAGAACAGTGATGAAAGTAGGACTAGGGTCTTTCATCGTAATCTCCTATTACTCGTTAATGACCTCCCAGTGGAAACCCCGCCGGCTACCAGACCCAAACCCACACCCACAGGAAAAGACGCAGTCAAGAGAAAAAAGAAATGCAGAAAAGTGACTCCAGTTACTCAGAGTCTGACGAGTACATGAGAGGGTACTGGTTGAGGTTTCCTAATAGACAGACTGGTCAAGCAGGGAGGGATGCTGACTTTAGCCAACACGACTTGCCATACACAAGCCAGGTCCCTCAGTCCACCAGAGTCAGCTTCATGTTACCTGTTGGAGAAAATGAAGGAGCTAGTGTACCTAATGGATACAAACAGACTGAAAGAGACAATCTACCTGTGCCACAGATGTCGCCTGTTCCTGTGGTGCAGGCCCTACCAACTCTTTGTGAAAAAGAAACTGAAGACGGCAATACTTTCAATCCAGGAACCCCACAGGTACTTTTAGTTGACCCACAGACTGAAGTAAGGAGATCAACTAGAGAAAGGAGACCTCAACAAATGTTTACTTATCAGTTATTTGATGAACCTTCACTAGAACCACATGCAATTGTTTCCAGACTTACACCACACATGCCATACCAGCCATGGGCATCCACACCTTTTAGTTACTATTATTCCACTATTAGTTCCAGGTTTTCCACATTTATCCCGCACAGTTCGCATTCCTTGTCCGATTTACGTCATTCAAAGTTCAGGTTAGTAGATAATTCTCTTCTCATTCCTGGACTTGCTTTCTGGTAAACCTCAGCCTTGTCATTTTCTCAGGATTCGTCTTGGAACATTGGATGTTTCCATCTCTCTTGGCTTTCACAGGTCGCATTTCTTGTCCGATTTTGGTCATTCAAAGTTTAGTTTGTAGATAATTCTTGTGTGATTCCTGGACTTGCTTTTGGTATTCCTCGGTCTTGTCATTTTTTCAGGATTCGTCTTAAAATTTTCCCTATCTCTTTGAATGGTGGAATGTTGGAGCGTTGTGACATCATTGTCATAGAAACTGTACAGAAAATGGCCATGCATTACGCAGACCGTCATGGCAACTAGGGCTTTGTAATATCATCAGCATGGCATCGGCATGTACAGAACATGTGCAGAAATTGCAAAAGAAGACTGCACCTACAAATCAGTGAGCATTGATTGTGAGATATATTTATACTTGATTTTGTGGTTTTATATAGACGTGTGAAAAAGTGCGTTTTGTTTTTGCATTAGGCAGTCACTCGCAATGGCTTCTTGCCATTTCCGTTTCTAGTTCCATTTGGTGCTGACTTTACGCCTTACACACCATACGCATTTATCCCACACACTTATATTGCACCCATGACATGTTGAGAAGGGATTTTGGAGTTTAAGTGTTGAACTTTTGTGTTTTGAATGTAAGGATCCATTTTAGTTGTATTCACATTATGGTAAGTTTGTGATGGGAAAGTAAATTTGAGAAATAACTTTGTGAAAGTTGCAATTTTACCATCACGCCAGCAGTTGGCGCATTTTTTACGTGAGACGGCTTTGTGAGGTCAAAGGGCCCTCTCCAATATGGCAGAAGCAGGCAAAGACTACAGAATGGGGTCTAATGAATAATGTCTGAAGAATGGCGGTAATGTAACATTATGGATACCAACCGCCATAAAACACCACCAAAGAAAGAAGAAGAGAAACGTCTCTGTTGCCTGTCTTATAATTTCCCTGTGTTTTACAGGTTGGTAACTAAGTAAAAACCTAAAACCACATAAAATGGTTCATAAATCACAGTTAACAAACACAGCTACCTGGGGAGAGGTTTAACAGTTGGTTAATACTGTATTTTTGTTGTGTTTTGAGATGATGATTGTATAAATTGTATAAATATGGCAGAAGCGAGGCAAAGAGAAATGTCACTGTTGTCTGTCTCATCATTTCCCTGTGTTTTACAGGAACATTTAATCTGCACAACAGACCCAGAACCTGTTACATTTCTGGAATTTCCCCATTGTGGGACAAATAAAGGTGATCTTATCTTATCTTTTCTGTTGTTGCTGCGTGGCTTTTAGTGGTGGTTGGCAGCCGAAAGGTGCATTTACCTTCACTACCTTAGTTGTACGTCTTCAAAGTATGTTTTACGCTGTAAAGTGGAGAAAAAAAAAGGGAAATAGGAGAGAGAAAGAGGAGACTTTATTCTTTCTCTTTTTTTAACTTACTCTGCTACTAACCACTTATGTGACGTCATAAAGGGAATGCGAAAAGAATGCATGTACATTCAGCTCCTTTCCACTTTGATCTCATAGGCTTTGAAGACAATGAAACATAAACGCAGCGGTACGAGTCAGCTCTCTCTGGCAGCTCTCTTCCTCTCGCTTTCTTTCTCTCTTTCTCTCTCTTTCCCCTCTTTCCCTCACCTTTTTTTTTACAGTATAGCGTAAAACACATTCTTTGAAGACGTACGACTACAGTAGGTGGTGGTAAATGCAACTTTTGGCTGCCAACTGCCATTAAAAGTAACACAACAACAACTCTTTCTCTCCTTTTTTTTTACGGTATAGAGTAAAACACATACTTTGATGACGTACAACTACAGTAGGTGGCGGTAAATGCTCATTTTCAGTTGGCCGCCAACCGTCATTAAAAGCAACACAACAACAACAATCAGCGCTCTTTCTTTCGCTCCTCTCCTTTTTTCCCTCTTTTTTAAAGTATATCGTAAAACACGTACTTTGAAGACGTACAACTACAGTATGTGGCGGTAAATGCACCTTTTAAATTGTCTGCCATCCACCATCCACACAACAACACAACACACAACAACAGCAAGTCAGCTCCGCGCAGAAAGCAGTCTGTGTGTGACGGTCGAGTGACGAGAGGTAACGTGAGTGCATCTGCTCCTTGAAACGCTGTATTCACCGCAGTGAAGCGCCAATTCTGCGCTGTCCCAGAGGCTGTGGGGGAGCGTGAATACTTTTTTATCTCCAAAGGGGGGTGCGGCAGACACGTTTTTAGAAGCTCTGCCCTATATCTAACTTATTTTGGGCCTACCTACCCGTTCTTACTCAAATCAAAGATCATCTTAAAACCTGAACATCACAGCGGTAAGACCTCGCATCTAGACCCCCAAATGTTTGTTTTCTTTTCTATAGCTATAAGAAGGTAAACTGCATTTGTAAAGTTTGAATTGCCCTTGACCAAAATATACCATCTGCATTAGCTTCCGTTTTGGTTTCACTTTTGTTTGTAGTGGTTTGTAACAGGCCATAGTAGGCTAAAGTCATAACCCAAATATAAATCGGCGTAATCGCTCATTCGTCCAGGAGTCCATTGTATAAAAATTCAGTTGTATCATCTGAACTCTGTTTTTAGTAAACAAAACGTTTGGGCTGGGAGTGATCAGGACATAACAACACAGCACAAGTGTCCACCAGAAGAAGGAGGAAA
This sequence comes from Chaenogobius annularis, assembly GCA_015082035.1. NCBI lineage: Eukaryota > Metazoa > Chordata > Actinopteri > Gobiiformes > Gobiidae > Chaenogobius > Chaenogobius annularis. Next base: position 1,950,363 of record BJKM01000011.1, on the reverse strand, counting down.
AACACATCCGGAATGCTTTCTCAGCCTGTGGGTACCCGGCTTGGGCTCTTAACAAAGTGAAGAGAACCAAAAAGCAGGACAAAAGAGACAAAAGGGAAACAGAACCAAGAAGAAACTGTGTCTCTATCCCTTATGTCTCGGGACTGTTGGAAAAAAGAATTTTTAGGCAACACAAAATTCCTGTTTATTTTACACTAGGCAACACTTTAAGACAAAAACTGGTTCACCCTAAGGACAAGATGCCAATACAAAAAGAGAGCAATGCAGTTTAGTCGATCCAATGCAGTGAAGAAAGTTGTAAAGAGCGGTACATAGGTGAGACCAAACAGCCACTTCACAAGAGGCGTTAGCAACACAGAAGACACGCAAATTCAGGACCCCAGAGGAGTGAGCAAAAGTCAGGTTACAATAGGATGTTGATACCCCATTACACGGCTGTTAGAAAAAAAGAAGAGCAGTCTCAAGTTAAACCAAAAAAAACCTTTATGAAGTGGTCCTGCCCGGTGAGCACAGAGTAGGACATAAAACAAATTCCCAGACTCGATTGGGTTCTTGCACATGCTGGGGTGGATGGTAATGAAATGGCAGGTTTGCTGGCTAAGAATTCCCTTAGGCGGCCGTCAATTGATGACTGCTTGAAATAAGCAAACCTGAAATCAAGCCCATTATTAAGCGTCATGTGTATGAACTCTGGCCGGACTGTCTGTGTAATCACTCATTTGTCCAGGAGTGTTCCATTGTAGAGATTCAGTTGTAGTCATCTGGACTCTGTTTTAGAAAAACAAAACGTTTCGACTCTCATCCAAGAGTTATTCTCAATCTGTGAAGCAAGTCTGAGAACTTTATATCCTACTCTGTGTTAACCCTGCCCACAGGGCATGACCTCCTGATAATGGGCCATTAAAACTCTCTGAGATGGTCCATTAACATCCTATTGTACACTGACTTTCGCTCCCTCCTCACTGAGTACATGCACCAGAATGCCTTGGGCGTCTCCAAGGTTTCATTACAACCATTATAAACAACGGGAAGGTTGAATCTTAAAGCTCCATTCCGATTTAAGTAAGGATTATATAACCTTTTAAGTGTAGCAGAGCGGACTGACGTGTTTAACTAACTTTCTCTGTTGCTGTTTACAAACACAAATCACCAACAACGCCACCTGGGATTATGGCTCAGGACTAATCTAAGGCACGCACATTCGTTGTTGGAACAACAGAGTTATGGTTTAAGTTATAGTAGTTATAATTTATTCACACAATGATAAAGTTATTTAACAGTTTGTTGTTTTAAGAGTTCAGTCCATTTAGTCCAGGCACTTGGAGACACGTAGTACAGTACACAAAAAGGCAAGATAGGGTCTTCTCCAGGGCATCTGAAACAGGGCGTAACACACGGCTCAGCTAGAGCTTGGACAGCGAGGCTCTTGTGAAGTGGCTGTTTAGTCTCCCCTATATAACGCTCTTTACAACTTTCTTCACTGCATTGGATAGAATACACTACATTGCTCTGCTTTTGTGTTGGCATCTCGTCCTTAATAAATAGGGACTTCGTGTTGCCTAAACATTCTTTGCGGTTTTTCCGACAGTCCCGAGACATAAGGGATTGAGACACCCTTTGGTTCTGTTTCCCTTTTGTCCTGCTTTTTGGTTCTCTTCACTTTGTCAAGAGCCCAAGTCGGGTATCCACAGGCTGAGAGAGCATTCCGGACGTGTTTTTCCTCTTTCCTCTTGCCCTCTGAGCTGGTGGGCACCTCTTGTGCTCTGTGTTGTAGTGTTCTGATCTGATCACTCCCATTTATGCTGTAGTTTATGCTGTAGTGGGTGGTTAGAGCCAAAGAGCAGGTACTGATCCGTGTGTAGGTTTCCTATATACTTCTGTCTGGAGCTTCCCGTCTTCTCCTCTGATAGTGGAACAATCAAGAAAGGCCAAGCGGTTCTCCTTTGCATCTTCTCTTGTAAACCTGATATGCGGGTCCACTGCATTGATGTGCTCTGAGAAGGCTTCCAGCTCTTGTTTCTTAATTGTCACAAAAGTGTCATCCACGTAACGGTACCAAAGACTTGGAGCAATGCCTGAAAAGGAGGTCAGTGTCTTCTTCTCAAAATGCTCCATGTACAAGTTGGCCACTATGAGTGCGTCGTTGTGGTGTTGCCCACTCAATTGCCGAAAGTGACTCCAAGAGTCACAACTACTGTGGGTGGCGGTGATGTGGCACTATGGAAGCCAAAGAAGAAGAGGAAGGATGCGCCTTTGCTGTTGGCTGCCGGCCGCCGTTGGAACACCAATAACAAGAGGTCTGATGAATAGTGTCTAAAGAATTGGCGGTAATGTAACATTATGGCTACCAACTGCCATAAAACACCACCAAAGAAGAAGATTCGCAGATGGAGAATGACTTTTGGATGAGGGTCGAAACGTTTTTCTATAAACAGTTCAGATGATACAACTGAATTTTTCTGCAACCCAAATATAACAAAAAGCCTAATGTGTGATTGTCTGGTCTTGTTAATTTCAGTGTCAAGTCTGCTTTGAAATCACATCACACTGTTCCCGTCTTGTGATCAGATCACACGCTTTTTTCTATTTACAAACATGTTGCATCAGAATCAACCCACTATCTCAACTTTTATGTTTATGTAATCTGCTTTTCATCTAATTTTAGTTGATTTTCTTGTTATCTCTTCAGCTCAAATTAACGAAGCAGCTTTTCCATACCTCACGTCAGAGATGGCGGAGATAAATCGTATTCAGTATGAGTTGGACTACACTAAAGGAATCCGCCAAAGGATGCATGTCCCAAACATGCTCAAAGTGGCCCCTCAAGCCCATGATGGCCCTTTAACCTTGGGGCCTCAGGATGTCTACCCCAGTGCCATCATGCAGGTCCCAGATAGGATTTTGGCTTCTGGTACGCAAAAAGTCATTTTTATTGCATAAGAATTGATGCTGTGATGTAACAGTGATATGCATCTAGTGTTTATTATTGTGGACTTATGACTTAAAATAATTGTAATGATTTCATTATTAACATTTATTGTTTATTTCCATTTTAGACAGACATTCACATTCACATGTATATGTATTTATATTTACTCAGGAGACAACGGTAAGAAAATATTTCCTGAGACCAGAGACCTGGACCTCATCCATTCGACACCATTTGACACCCTGTTACTAAAGAGTCCGGGAGTGCTCACACTGGGTGACCGACCCTTAGACTTCCTCGAGGATGAACAACAGGCAGCACACGACACTGATGATACGGTACATAATGACTAGAGGTGCTCCGATCGATCGGTGGGGCAAAAATCACATGATCGTGATCTGCAAAATAGGCCGATCAGATGCACCAATCACACTTTACATCGCCATCACATTTACGCTGAGTTAGATGATCTGTAAGTTATTGCAGTGGTGTTGTTTAAGCTCCTTATGAAACCCTTCTGGTTAAAACTCGCTCTGATGTGGTCCTGTAAGTCCCGCTCACACCTTGCCTTCTCCCAGAGCGGACAACAACACGGAGCTGCCACGTGTTACTAAAAATGGAACTACGAGATCTCCCGCTAGTCTTTTAATTAAAAACATATATAGGTTCAGAGTCAGAGATCCATAATGAATAACAGGGAGGGCAAGGGAACGGCTAAAGCACACACCACAACTCCAGAGTTGATTTACTTCACTACGTCTGGAAATAGAGATTTGGTTATAGCTAACCCGAACACTAGGCTGCCAACAAATGTCTCCTGCTCAGGACATACCACGTTAGCTGCATGGGACCACGCATTGTGGGGCTATGACGGCGAGACCACAACAACCCATGAGTCAGCAGAGATCACATCGGAGCGTCAACCTAAGCGGCGCCAGGTGACAGGCCACGGCAAAACTACATGATCAACCCTTGTTAACACTAGGACTACCAGGATTTTAGAACTACTAGAACTCCCAAGCCGTAAATTTGACGGTTGCCCTCTGAGGATGACGTAATCAAAAGAAAAATTCTTCCAACACGCTAAAAATTGGTCTATTCTTTAAAGAATATTATCATTATTCAGAGTGCCAAAGTTGACCATCCTCAGCGGAGGAAGGAGGTGGAGGAGGATTGTTAGCGATAGTGAAGCTGCTGTTACAGAAAATATATGCATATTCATTCATTGATCTGGACCCATCTTCCTAAATAAAAAGCCAGCCAAATACTATTATAACACAGGATTCGTAAATACCTTGAATAATGTCGCCGTTGCCAAGAATATGTCTTCCACCCGGCAATGTTAGTGAGGCAGCTGAAGCAACAGGCGCTTAGTTTATTGATCTCGACAGCTTAAAATGCCATAATTATAATAAAGTTTGTCATAAATACCTTGAACATTTAGACCTACTGCCAGTGAGATTTTGCCGGCTTCTTTTTGCGTCCTCCGCATTCGCCCTTCCTTCCTGAGCTGCCCAAAACCCACGAGTTCTCATTTGACTCGCCTTCACCTCCATCACCACCTCATCAATGTTTTGAAGCATTGCCAGTAAAATTGCCTCTTGTACGGATAATCACCTCAAATCCATTTTGCCTTTAGCTTTGCTGTGAAAGACACTAAAGGTGACGCAATGCTCGCGCTGCTGTCATCCGCGGCGAACAATTACAATGTTATTAATAGAGCTGTCAAATTGACAGGCGTGGGAATTAGAGGAAGAATTACTCAGAACTCATTTTAACGTTTTTATTTCGTTGAATTGCACTATGGGGATGATATACACAAAGGTAAAGAATAAGTCAAGAGCCCATGAATCTGAAAGAGCAACATAACCAAAGTAATTTGACGTACAATTCTGAAAACCGTCAAATTGACGGCCTAGGGAGTTCTAGTGTTAAAGAGCACAACAATAACTACCTAGAGTGCGGAGGAACGTGGAGCAACACCCAGGGACCCAGGGACCCAGGAAGTGCGTAGGTCAGAGAATGAACGACAAAACCTAAGCGCTTTTTATTGGTCAACAGCCATGGCAATTAGCTAATAGGAACGGCCCCAAGTGGCATAGTCTGCCCGCAGACCATACTGCCACATATATTTAATATAAACATATATTTATTATTATTCACTGGGAAAAAATTTTTTATGACGCAAAGTCAATGAGATTGTTATCGGCCGTGATTGGTTTTGGCTGAACAAAATTTCAGATGATCGGTGATTGGCCCAAATATTCTGACACAAGGAAACCATGCATTCCTTTTAGATCCGTCCCCAAGGAAGAATGAGACGGGAGCGGGAAGCTTCTTTTGATGCCGGTGTTGAGGACTTGGCTATGGTGGATGCAGCATCGCTACGCAGAAAGGTTAGTTATTGTTAACAAATACATCTAATTAACTAATCATCTACTGAAGAATGATAGAAGACAAAAAGACTGAACCTTTATTATCAAATGGATCCAAATAAAGCATTAGACAATATCCAATTATATGATGCCCAGACTTGCGTCTTGTTTGTCTGTAAATGCAATCAGTTATTCAAGAACAATTAACTCTACACTGCAAACACACTTGTGTTCTTGTGGTTAGTGGCAAAAAATTTTGTTTTGCAAATTGAAATCCATAAAACTTTTTTTTTTTTTTGCTTTCACTGATTAAAAATCTCCAAATAATGCATAATTTTTTTAATCATAAAATTATCTCTAAAGTGAGTAATATATTGTTAATACTGTCCTCTTTAATATGCATTCTAATAGAAAACGTATAACTGAATAATTGATTTATAGCTCATCAAGTTGAACCGGAGACTGCAGCTGTTAGAAGAGGAGAACAAGGAGCGGGTGAAGCGAGAGATGATCCTTTATTCCATCACTGTGGCTTTCTGGCTGGTCAATACCTGGGTGTGGCTACGGCACTAATGCATTTAGCAAGGAGACTGTATCACACCAAACATAGTCTATTTAAAATGTACAGTTTTATTTTTTTACTCCATTTGTCCTTTCTGTTCATTCCTGTTTTATTTTTTATACATGTATACTGGTACTATTATTTGCTCTGGGCTAGGTATGGATTGTAAATATTTGCACTGGGTCACTGCGCTTCAGTAAGATTTTAGCTTGAAGAACAGTCAAGCTACACAGTAAACCCTATTACAATTATGGAGCTGCAATGTGAATGTGTACAAATGGATTTATTGCATTTATTGAATGGGAGGGAGTCATATCATTTAGTAAAACAAAACCCAAATAAGTATTATACGCTGTCTTGTCTGTTGATTTATCCCAAGTGTTTCTGTCTTTGTTACATTGTTGTATTTTGATGTTTTAAAAACGCACCACAAACATTTAACTATAATATTTATTTCTCAAAATGGAACAATGCACCGCAACCTTTTTCAACGATGATGGTAGTCTCGTTTGTGCCCTGCTAATGGCGGCTTGCAGCGGGCATGCCGCGCAGATACGAGCATGTGTCCAGGGGTTGGTGGAGGTGAGGCAGTGGTCTGGGTGCTGGTCAGGTCGGTCTCCAGTCTCCAGTGTCCGATCCACAGGGCTGGAGGCGCAGTGACCTTCGCAGTTGAATCTCAGAGGGACATAGTAACAAAAACAAAGGGTGAGTGAGATGTGAATATATTGTGTGCCACGAATCCTGTAATGTAGTCTTCATTTCTATTCATTCAAATTTCAAATTTTGCTGACATGAATCATACATTTAGTCGATTCTAGGTCTCTCATTTGTATTCTTAGAATGCTTGCATTTGAAGAAAATCTGTTATTCTTAAAGGGGCACGATGCAATTTGTTGGGGATAATAAAAAAAAACTGTTTTATGGAGAGAGAGAAAAACAAAAAATCAGGTGGAACTTATAGCTGTTTTTTTTTTTTGCTCAACCTTACATCTCTTTTTGAGTAAAGTGAAACTCTCTTACCTTGGAAAAATGCACTGAAATAAAATAGTTTTAAAAAAAGTTTGAATATGATTGGAATTTTAATTCCAGAAGGGTTGTGGTGTAAATGGATCCTTGAGATCTGAAAGTGCGACGCCCAGTGGACAATAAAATGTGTCTACACCAAATCAAGGGACATTTACAAATATAATAACTCTTGAGAAAAGTTTAAAATTGCAATGATTTACATGCATTTGACAACTTAAAATTGTATATCCAAACTGAGCCGTGTCCTGAAACGTCCAGACTAAACTGAGGAACAAAATGGCAAACTGGTTTACTTACATGCCAGGTTGCAGCTCCAAAGATGACACGACGTGCAAAGTGCCTAAAGTCATCACACACAAAATATAGAAAAATGCGGGATCATATTTTGACCAGGCAGGGGTGCAGAAAAATGCAGATCGTCAGTGTCCGTCCAAAAACAGCATCGTGTTGATTAAGTTCCCATTCATCATAGACGCGCAGTGATATGTCCTGTGAGGAGACGTGGTGCGTAAAGGCTCTGGCCGCGAAACTGCAGCGCTACAAAATAGAATACATTTATTCCAACTTAATTCTAAAGTTAGGTTATATACTTCTCTGCAAGACAACTAAGAAATTAAACGTATAGAAGTAGACTGTGTTATGGAAAACATGTAGCGTAGATTTTTTTTATTGTTGCATTTTTTTGTTAAATAAATATGAAATAAATAATCAAAATGAATAAAAATACAAGTAACAAAGACATAAAATATTTGTGGTTGATCTGGAGAACAGTGAATGGTTTGTTTGTTGTGAATGATTTGATGCTACCGAGAACTGAATAATGTCACAAAACTTAGTTGTAGCATTTCCTGTTTTTTTGTTTTTGTTTTTATTTTTTAATGAATTATAACATCAGCCAGCCCAAGGACAACAGTTGGAAATTAGCACTTGGCATACAACCTGGTACAATGCATCTCTGTTAAGTTTAATGTACATTGTGCACGTTCCCTGATTTATTATAAAACAAAACAAATAAAACTCGGGATTGTGACGTCTCACATTATAGAATTTTCAGTTAGCCTAATCTTACAACAATGGAGATTTTAACCCCTTGCTAATTACTAAATTTGGAAACTTCATTAAAAAGTATTCGTACACTGTAGACTGATAAATGTTTTGTCAGTATTTGCTCAGCCAAATATCAGGTTGTTCCACTGCTTTTTTGTTTACTTTTTTACATTGTTTTGGCTAATGTATCTCTATCATGGAAGTATAATCAGATCTATGCGCGTTTAGCTCATGGATCTATTCGGTTTAGCTACACCAGCTACAAACATAGCTGATTTCCATGGTAACGGATGTTTTTGAAGGGATCGTATTTGTTTTTACGTCCGCGATTTATTTGTTTATTTTAATATATGTATTTCATATTTATTAAGGATGTATGTACAGGCACACGTTACATATCTGAAAAAAAAATGAACAAAACAAAGAAATGGAGTTTATCTTTATTTTTAAAAAAGAGAGAAAAAAAGTGCTGAAGTCACTCTTACGTCACTTCCCTTCTTGGTGGTTTCCTACTTCCTGTTTAGAAACCAGAGAAAGAAAGAACGAGCAATACCTCGGTATGGGAATATGTTTAAGAGTTTGAGAGGTCTTTGACGGGTATATTTTCTCAGTTTGGTATCCCCTATAGCTAACTTTTGGGCGGCCTTACCCACCCGTTCTTACGCAAATCGGAGAAAATCTTACAACCTGAACATCACAGCATCCCAACGGTAAGACCTCGCATCTAGACCACCAGAATAGCCCCCAAATGTTTCTTCTTTTCTATGGCTTTTAGAAGGTAAACTGCATTTGAAAAGTTTGATTTGCCCTTGATCAAAATATACCACCTGCATTAGCTTCCGTTTTGGTTTCACTTTTGTTTGTAATAGTTTGTTACAGGCCATAGTAGGCTAAAGTTATTACCCAAATATAACAAAAAGCCTGATGTGATGAGACGGATTGTTGGTGTTGTCTGGTCTTGTTTATTTCAGTGCAAAGTCTGCTTTGAAATCACAAGACACTGTTCCCGTCTTGTGATTAGATCACACGCTTTTCCATTCACGAAAATTGTCTTTAGTAGAAGAAAATGAAAACGTCTATTTTACAGTCATGTTGGGTCAGAATTAACCCACTATCTCAACATTTAAGTTTTTGGAATCTATTTTTCATCTCATTTTAGTTGATTTTCTTTATACTCTCCTCAGCCCAAATGAACGGAGCAGCATTCCCATCCCCCACGTCTGAGATGGCGGAGATAAATCGTATTCAGTACGAGCTGGACTACACTGAAGGAATCAGCCAAAGGATGCGTATCCCAGAGATGCTCAAAGTGGCCCCTCAAGCCCATGATGGCCCTTTAACCTTGGGGCCTCAGGATGTCTACTCCAGTGCCACCATGCAGGTCCCAGATAGGATTGTGGTTTCTGGTACGCAAAAAGTCATACTTTTATTGCATAAGAATTTATCCTGTGATGTAACAGTGATATGCATCTAGTGTTTATTATTGTGGACTTAGGACTTCATCAGAATAAAAAGAAAATAATTACAATGATTTCATTGTTGATGTTTATTGTTGTTTATTTCCATTTTAGACAGACATTCACATGTATATGTATTTATATTTACTCAGGAGACGACGGTAAGAAAGCATTTCCTGGGACCAGAGACCTGGACCTCATCCAGTCGGCACCATTTGACACCCTGTCACTAAAGACTCCACCCAGAGTGCTCACACTGAGTGACCGACCCTTAGATTTCCTCGAGGATGAACAACAGGCAGCACACGACACTGATGATACGGTACATAATGACACAAGGAAACCATGGATTTACCCACAAAAAAAAATAATCAAATTTTCCAACTGCATTATCCTGTTAGATCCGTCCCCAAGGAAGAATGAAACGGGAGCGTTCAGCGAGTGAAAACATGCCAGTGCGTCCCAGTGGTTTAACACAAAATGACTCTGCGTAAGTACTATCATGCACAAGTGCCCACCTGCTGTAAAGCTGTTTTGTGTCTCATCAAGATCCTTGTGACTGGGGAGGATTTCAAATGCAGCCTATGATGACTTAATATTGAAAGCATTAATTACCCATATTAATATTATTGTATTTGTGTTATTTTATACACATTTAATTATTATAATTTGATTGTTAAATCTCCACGAAGCAGAGGGCACTTCCTTTCCTTATTTCTCTTTCTTTTTCTCCTCTCCTTTTCCACTGTGTCTGTTTTTCGACTTGGTCTGGTTGTTCTTAACCATGGCCCCTAAGCAGTCCAGCATCCTCTTCCTCCGCTACTACTGACCCTTCTAACCCCCCTCTAACCATGGCTGACGAAGATCCCAACCTGTACAGCGCTAGTGGTGTTCTTTCATTCATCCAGTCCACAACACGCCGGGCCTACCAGCAAGTCCTGGAGGTCCTGGATGAGAGTCCACACAGGTGACCTTCCAAATCCTGTCGTTTGTATAGAGCTCAAGCACGGGGCGTTACTGAGCATACTTTAGTAAAAAATGGATTATTGATAAAACAGACATGTTTTGGAGCCAGCATTGAGTCAGCACAAATCTTGCAGTGTAGGATTAGATTAGCTCTGTGCATTTTCCAATATCCTGTCTTCACTTCTCTCTACTTTGTATCTCCCTTTCGCTCACCTCTTCAGCCAACCATCATTACTGCGAGGGGGTTCAGCTTCAGGCTCCAACCCCCTGCATGATCCCAGGTAACTTCCACTGACTTGAATCTATCCCTGATCCTGTCTTTCATTTCATTTCATTGACGTTTCAGTCCGAATCTAGTGTAGCATTTACCTGAAATACTTTTCACAAGTGGCCACACGGTATTAACATAACCTGCCTTGCTCTCCTTTTTCATAGGCTTGCATTGTCCACATATGAAGCTTCTTTTGATGCCGGTGTTGAGGACTTGACTATGGTGGATGCAGCAACGCTACGCAGACAGGTTAGTTATTGTTCTGTAATAATTAACTAATCAACTACTGAAGAATGATAGAAGACAGAAAGACTGTAGCTGTATATCAAATGGAGCCAAATAAAGCATTAAACAATATCCAATTATATGATGCCTTGTTTGTTCCTTAAATGCTATCAGATATTCAAGAATAATTAACTCACTAAATAAAATTAACTCTACACTGCAAACACACTTAAATAGGTTAGTGGTGTTTTACAAACTGAAATCCATGCAACTTTCTTTTTTTTTTTTTGCTAATTAAAAATCTAATAATGTATCATTTTTTTGGTAATAAAAATAGCCCAAAATGGAAGTTTCCAATCTTCCAACCACATAAGTGAATAATCTGTTCTTTATACGTTCCTTTTTAATATGCATTCTAATCAAAAACTGAACACTTATTATTTATTTATAGCTCATCAAGTTGAACCGGAGACTGCAGCTGTTAGAAGAGGAGAACAAGGAGCGGGTGAAGCGAGAGATGATCCTTTATTCCATCACTGTGGCTTTCTGGCTGGTCAATACCTGGGTGTGGCTACGGCGTTAATGCATTTAGCAAGGAGACTGTATCACACCAAACATAGTCTATATAAAATGTACAGTTTTATTTTTTTACTCCATTTGTCCTTTCTGTTCATTCCTGTTTTATTTCTTATACATGTATACTGGTACTATTATTTGCTCTGGGCTAGGTATGGATTGTAAATATTTGCACTGGGTCACTGCGCTTCAGTAAGATTTTAGCTTGAAGAACAGTCAAGCTACACAGTAAACCCTATTACAATTATGGAGCTGCAATGTGAATGTGTACAAATGGATTTATTGCATTTATTGAATGGGAGGAGTCATATCATTTAGTAAAACCCAAATAAGTATTATACGCTGTCTTGTCTGTTGATTTATCCCAAGTGTTTCTGTCTTTGTTACATTGTTGTATTTTGATGTTTTAAAAACGCACCACAAACATTTAACTATAATATTTATTTCTCAAAATGGAACAATGCACCGCAACCTTTTTCAACGATGATGGTAGTCTCGTTTGTGCCCTGCTAATGGCGGCTTGCAGCGGGCATGCCGCGCAGATACGAGCATGTGTCCAGGGTTGGTGGAGGTGTGGCAGTGGTCTGGGTGCTGGTCAGGTCGGTCTCCAGTGGGCTGGAGACGCAGTGACCTTCTCTCGTGCAGGTGGCGATTCCTGACTCCGACATTTACTGCATGTCCTCCCTTATCTCTCTCATCCTCTATTTCATACCACTTTCCTCTCAATGAAGCCTACAGGGAACAAAATCTTAAAAAAAAAAAAAAAAAAAGGTCGAGTGAGATGTGAATGCATGGTGTGCCACAAATCCTGTACTGAAATCTTCATTTCTATTCATTAAAATGTTTCTGGCATGAATCATACATTTGGTCTATTCTAGGTCTCTGCTTTTGAAGAAAATGTGTTATTCTTAAAGGGGCACTATGCAATTTGTTGGGGCAATAAAAACATTTTTATGAAAACCTATATTACGCAAGGGTGCCCCGTCGCTCCATTTCTGTTTTTATTGGCTGTTGAAATTATGTCTGTACATCAAACTGAAGTCAAAGGTCTGAACATTTTTGGGAGGGAGATCAAAATGACCCACTTTGCAGATGATACTGCTCTCACATATTTAAACTATACCTTTAAGATTAAGAGGATTAGACAATGTGTTGGAAATCCTGTATTTTATTTCTGCAAGTGGTTGGAGGTTTTGATTTTTTTTGGTGAGATGCAATTACATTGTTGCTAAATTTCCGTTAAAAACTGTGCCTTCTATCTACAAGCCTTGTTGGCATGGAAATTATGCTTAATGCACAATTTCTCCCCACACAAATGTATCATCTGGAGCGATCAAAATATGAAAGCAAAACGAATCAATATTTTTAACAAATTGGTTAAAAAGAGGAATAACACTCCCACAAGACTTATTTAATAATGATGGCAAATTGTATCTTTATGATGTAAGACACCACATTTCTCCAATCACCTCAAAATAATTGAATAATGTATTCAAAAGCATGATTAATGGTCCAATAGAACTAATAAAGGCACATCAAAAAACGGCAACACCCACAGGTGCAGATCTTCCATAAATGGTATCAACATGCTCTAACACACTCACCAGGAACTGTAAAGGGGGAAATGGTCACATTTATATAGCGCTTTTCTACCTTCACGGCACGCAAAGCGCTTTTACATTAAGGAACCACTCACCCATTCACCCATTTACCCACACAATCACACACCATTTTACGCAGACACTGGGGGCCAGGCGGGTTAAGTGTCTTGCCCAAGGACACCTGCGTATTCACCTGAGGCAGCTACAACCGTACCGCCAACCTGCCGCCCTGTCTACAATCTCAAACTAATACTTTACTTTACTGTAAAACTCAGTGGAACACTCCATCCACCCATCTTCTTCCGCTTATCCGGGGCTGGGTCGCGGGGGCAGCAGGGACTCCCAGACTTCCCTCTCACCAGACACTTCCTCCAACTCCTCGAGGGGGAACCCGAGACTCCCAGGCCAGCCGAAAGACAGTCCCTCCAGCGTGTCCTGGGTCTTCCGCAGGGCCTCTTCTCTGTGGGACATGCCCGAAACGTCCAGGACGCATCCGGAACTGATGCCCGAGTGGAACACTATTCATTAATATCAACTGGTGCATCACTTGGCTAATCCCCTTCAAATATTGCTTGAACAACGAAATCAGAGAAGTAAATCGGAAAATTATTCACTGCATTTATCCAACTAACCTGCTCATCTCTAAATTCAAAGACATTGATTCAAAATGTACCTTCTGTAACAGAAGTGAAGAAACCCTCCCTCATCTCTTCTACGACTATAAATACTCAAAGGAAATCTGGTCCAAAGTACAAACAGTAATCTTGCGGAAAACAATAGTAAGAATTCACTTGGATTGCTCAAACATAATTACAAACTTATATCTTTAAAGAAGGGAAAATGTAATTTATAGATAACTTTTTATTCTGGAAATATTATTTACATATCCAAATTCTCCAATAGCAAATATTTGCTAATAATATCAAAATATTTACCACAGAAATGAAAACATATGTTCAATCCCTAAACATCTCAAATAATAAAGCTACCAAAATAATTATGACAGAAACCATCTTTTTTGTCCCCTTCCCTTTCTTTGCATTTTTGTACTTAATTTATTACACTCTGTTGACTCAAGTTATGTATAAAATGCTTGTATGCCTGATTTAATGTACTTTGTTGAATTGTGTCTAATTTAAAAAAGCAAACCAAAAAACGTATGGTTTATCTTTTTATTATATCGTGAAAACTTGTGACTTTTTGCTACTGTACAAGTTTTAAATTATGCAACGTTGTGTTAGAAATTCTGCACTAAATTAACTCAGGCCTGTCTACTTTAGCCTACAACTTTCTTAGTGAGATGGACATTTTACGTTACAATTTAGAACGGTTTTTAAATTTGCCATGAAAAAGAGAACTGGTAAGCTGTGTGTCAATCAGGTTTAACTAAAACTGCTTCAAAACAGAGATCAATAGTTCGCATATCTGTACAGAGTGTGTATTATTAGCTATTTTAGCTTTTGATTGGGTTATCAAAAGACTCATAAATGACAACGCCGGTGCTAAACTCAGCAGAAAACTACGGGAAAAACGGAATTAGAAAAATGGCGCGTTAACGTTAGCACGTTAGCAGCACAACCGGAGCTAACTAGTTTTCTGTCTCTGTGCCTGGTTTTAAACGTTTTTAGATTTAATTGTCAAATCAAATGAGGACAAAGGCGAGGTGAGCACTAAAGTGCCACTGAGTTCCACTGAGTGAATGCATTTAGGAGCAGAGGCTGGCAGCTGCTATTAGCTCAAAGCTAACCTGCTCGTTAATGATGTGTTTCAGGACAGTTCTCTCCTCTCCGTGTGGGCCCACAGCAGAAGAGATCATGCAGTCACAAAAGCTCGAGAGGTAAACCAGTATTTTCTTCCTGGCATTGCAGCTTTAATCTGCTCCTGCATATTCATCGTATTAACATGCTAATATGAGGGTCTGGTCCGACCTATTTAAATTTGTTTACACATGTGCAGAGAAATTATGCAAAACCGGTCAAACTACTGTGGCAAAGTCAAAAATGCAAAAAGAAAATGTTAACATTTGAAATATTTATTTTAAAATGAATTATACTTTGCCTTCCAAATAGTTTTTCTAAAAATATGTTTGATGATCGTATTTCTGTTGTGCTTGTAAACACACCCCAAATAACAGATTGAAATAACTATCTTAATTAATATTGTGATTTTGACTTGCCATAAAAGTAACATATATATATATATATATATATATATATATATATATATATATATATATATATATATATATATATATATATATATATATATATATTCCTCCTCATCACAAGCTTTTGTCACAGAGTTAAAGAATGTAAGTGCAGCATGTATATTGTGTAATTATATAATGGTTAATATAAAAAATTTATATAATTTTATTATATAATTACATTATATATATCATATAATTATATTATATCCTATAGTTTTACAGTATACAGAAAGACTAATGTCCCTCGTAGGAAATGTGTCACCTGATGTACTCTATTATATATGTGTGTCATATTTCTGTTTCCACAGTGGAATCTCCAAGAGTGCCCACTGCTGTGACCAAGGATCATTCCATCTAAGGCAGGGGTGTCCAAACTTTTTTCACCGAGGGCCGCATTTTGAAACTTATACAGAGCAGAGGGCCACAGACAACCCGACAATGAAGTGAATCATTTGAAATTTTACATTTGACATAGTTTCACTGGGCCTCCACACCTTTTAATAAGACTTGAAACATTAATATTGCGTTGGTATAACATCAAAATGCTTGAAATTTTAAAGATTTTACAGTAAAAACTACTACTTTTTATTGTTTGGACCAACTTAGCAGGAAGTCTGAGGGCCCAAAAAAATTGGCTTGAGGGTCCCATTTTGCCCCCGGGCTGTAGTTTGGATATGCCTGATCTGAGGAGTATTATCTGGGACCACAAGCCAAAATACACGTAAGAACAATATTTGTAATACAGACCAGTTGTTCTTTAGCTGTGGTAGTCGTACCACTCATGTTGCAAAGTGACTCTACACAGCTCTGAGCTCCAGTCAACACTGAAGAGGCTTCTGTCATTTGATCAGGCATTTTATGATTGTAAACAATAGTAACCATGTAAAGCCCAATAATAATTGATTAATTGTGGTAACTAAAATGGCCTCATCGCAGTATAAATATGCAGTAAGCCCATTTTGCCCTTGTCACCGCATTAGCACATGTGGTACATCTACCGAAAGCAGACATTACGGTAACTTACTGGCGATTTGTTGCCAGGTAGTTACCGTAAACAGTCTTTGTGGTAAGTAACCGTTAGCAGTCATTGCGGTAACTTACTGGCAGTTTGTTGCCAGCTAGTTACCGTAAACAATCAATGTGGTAAATAAGCAGTCAATGCGGCAACAAATTGCCCATAAATTACCGTAAAATAACTTGCGGGCGATTTGTTGCCAGTGAGTTTCTGCATTATTGCGATGAAAAGTCTAAAAACAATTTTTTGATTTTGTTAAATTCATTCAGGCTGGTTGAAAGTTCTCTAAACGTTCTAGTAAGGCCTCTGAGTATCCAGGGGTGTAGTATCTGACTATCTCCTCTGGGAAACAGTTGTTGATGGCGTTGATGTGCTCCTGGAGAACTGACCCTGGTTCTGCATCCATCTCCTGCACTTTCTTCAAACCTCCGCTGATGACAAAGAGCTGCCGCGCTTTACTGTCAAGAGGCAGGATCTTGCTGAACTGGCCAACCACGTGTTTGAGGATATTTGCGGGGGCATCGTAGAGAAGGGGCTCTAGAGCAGGGAGATGGGTGCATTTCTGGAGGATGCTCTTCAACGCCTTCTTACTCTTGGTCTGCAGGTCCTCGGAGCTGTTGGCGTCCATGTAGAGCTGCAGTATTTTTGGTAGCAGGCTGCTTAAGGCCACAGCTTTGGCGTGCTCTGGAGTGTGGTGTCCAATCTGGTTTATGGTCCACACAGTTGCGGCTTTGATGTGATGCTCAGGCTCCTCAGACAAGCATGAGGTGAGCTGAGGCACTCCCTTGGAAAGAATGACAGCCATAGCTAGATTCTCATTGTGTGCTGCGACAAATCCCAGCATCATGATTCCAGGCAGACGCATCTCTCCACGACAGTCGCCCAAGTAGTCTATAACAGCTGCCAGACCTCCACAGTTCACTATTAAATGAGCCAGCTCTGGCTTATGCTTGACCACCTCCCTCATAAGTGTAGTGACATTTTTCCTCACATATATGTCTGGGTCTCTGAGGCAGGTGATCGCTGCAGGGAAAATCTCAGCCTCGATCACCATCTCAGCTAAACTGCTGGAGTGCTTACTAATCTGACTCAACGCTGAGAATACCTGCCTCTTCAGTTTGGCATCTGAGTTCAGAATCATTTGTGCCAAATATGCGATGGCCCCAGTGTCCACCACAGTCTGGGCCAGCTGTGGTGTGTGTTTGCAGATGTCACTTAGTGCAGTGGCAGCGACGCGTTTCACAGCAATTTCAGGCTCCTGGAGAGACAAGACCAGCAGAGGGGCTGCACCTGCATCCACCACAACCTGAGAGAGATATCCATTGTGGCGTGCGATGTAGCCCAGAGCCCAGGCAGCCGCCTCCTTCACCCCAGGGTCAAAGTCCTCGAGGCAGAGCACTAGAGCGGTGGCTCCTCCAGACATCACCACAGCTTTAGCCAGCTCAGGAGAGTGTTTGGCTACAGCCCGCAGAACAATTGCAGCTGCCTTTTTGTAAAACCTATTCTGTGAATCAAGAGAGTTGATAAGTTGTGGGAGAATGTCTGCCTTCACCACAGCTTCAGCCAGGTCTTTACTGTGGTCTGCCATGCGACCGAGAGCCAAGGCTGCAGTCTTCTGG
Organism: Chaenogobius annularis; assembly: GCA_015082035.1. NCBI lineage: Eukaryota > Metazoa > Chordata > Actinopteri > Gobiiformes > Gobiidae > Chaenogobius > Chaenogobius annularis. The sequence continues at coordinate 1,932,485 of BJKM01000011.1, read as the reverse complement.
ATACTAGGCACCACATCCAGCATGAGAGGGCGCAGCAAAGACATTACACCTGCATTTTGCAACGTTTCTATGTTTTGTGGCCGGTTTGCGAGATCAGCCACAGTCTGAACAAACTGCATCCTTGATTTCTGGTACTGTTCAAAAACTTGAATTATTTGTCGTTGAGTCATTGTTTCACTTCACTTTCACAACACTTCATATAAGTTTGTTCCGATATTTCTCGGCTGTGAATCACCCCGATCTAACAGCCATGCAAGACATAAACTGAGCCGGTTGAAAACAACAAAGGCTTGATGATGTCACAATGACACACATTCCGTAACCATGGAGATAGAACATTCATCAGAGTTTTCCTGTGTAATGTAATTCATGTTTTGTGAGTTTTGTGGGGCCAGAATGAGGCAGAGAAACTAGAATTATTTTAACAATTAAATGTAAAAAAAACTAAAATGGGTATGACTGAATTTTTTGCCTAATTTGCTGGGATAATATGTGATATAAATATAAATGATAGCTTTAAACCAATCACGTACCAGTTCTAAAGCATATTGATGACATCAGACTGGGGAGATTCACAATTACGTTACAATTTTAATTTATAATAAAAGTAAATTAGCTTGGTTCAGTCCACGGATAAATTATTTATTTGTATTAAATGTTTTGTGTTGGTTTTAATTGCAGTTTTTATATTGGCTGCTTTACTTTCCATTTTCATTTAACATCCCAAATGAACAGGAAACACAGGAAAATGAACATTGTTTACTTACTCAATAGGTAAAAATAATGCAGTGGAAAGAATGCAACTATTATCCCATTAGACAAGGTTTATCATATAGATATAGATTATTCTACATTGCTGAAAACACCAGACTGTACATGGATGTAGCCTGAATATTTACTGTATATTTATTTAAATATTATACGCTTAACTGTCACGGCATTGTTTCATTTATTATCATCCATTAAGCGCTTGCTGCTAAGTTGCTAAGGTACACAGGTGTGTTATGTTTAATAATGATAGAAATATATATAAAAAAGAAATGCTCGAATGGACGTCAGTCACACTGGAACTGAATAAAAAAAAGATTAGGGGTTCGGGGGGTTAGGGTTAGGAACTTTATATACAGTGGATATAGAACGTCTACAGTCTGTTAAAATGCCAGGTTTTGTGAAATAAAATAAATGAGACCAAGATAAATAATTTCAGATCTGTTTCCACCTTTAATGTGACCTAAAACTAGTTGATTTTTTTTTATCCTTTGGAGAGAGAAAGTAAAACTAAACTAAAATAATGAGGTTGAAGTGTGCACACCCTCTTATAACTGGAGATGTGGTTGTGGATGTGGTTTTTACTGTGTTTTAATTCCAGTGGAAAATATTCTTACATGATTTATCTTGGTCTAATTTTTTTACATCACAAAACCTGGCATTTTATTATTTGTAGAGCAAAATTTGTGCACAAGGCAATTCAAAGTGCTTCACGCAACAGGAAAAATGCAATCACGTGACAGAAGACAAGACAGAAATCACAAAAAAAGTTTAAGACATAAAAGTGTGCTAGAAACTGCAACGGGAGGAAGCCATTGGGAGTGACTGCATTACCATGTCCATATTCTGTACAGTTGCCATGACGATGTCTGCGTAATGCATGGCCATATTCTGTACAGTTGCCATGCCGATGACGTCACAAAACCCCCAATCCATGCATGGCCATATGCTGTTGTTGCCATGGCGATGATGTCACAAAGCCCCCATTCCACGACATCACCAACATTCCGCCACTAAAACAGGGAAAAATCCCAAATTTGAAGACGAATCCCGAGAAAATGACAAGACAGAGGAATACCGAAAGCAATAGGAGAAATCACACGAGAAATATCTACAAACTGAACTTTGAATGACGAAAATCTAACAAAGAATGCGGCCGAAAAAACGGGGATGAAAATGGAAAAATAATAATAAAACACCCTAGAACTAACAGTGACTGCATTAGTCACTCAATAATTTCAGTCATTCCAGTTGTGTGTAGACTTTCTATATCCATAGAGGTCCTAACCCCCAAACACCTAACCTTTTTTATTCAGTTTCAGAGTGAGATTATTGGTCACTTCCAGGGTCGATTGCAAGACGAGCTCCGACGACTAGGAGCGCTCTGAAGACTCACGAACGACCCGCTACTCGACGTCCGACTGCTGGTGTCGCTGGGCAAGCGCACCTCATCGAGCTGAAACGTGAGTCGGACGAGTTCGTCTGAGGTGAACCTCCAGCGCTGCTTGGCCTGTGTATGACCTGAGGGGGGCGCTGCTCTCCGGCCCTTCACACATCGTGATCGAGAGAGGCAAAGCGGAGGGAGCGGGCCGGACACCAGCGAGCCGGGGAACTTCTGACCCAACACCTTCAGTCCTCCAGACAACATGGAGATGTTCTTGAAGCCTCTCTGACACATCATGGTGGCGGCCCGTTTGGCGAGCCGCTCGTCCTCGTCGTAAACTATGATGCTTTTACCCGGAGCGTTTTTGTATTCCAGGATTTCTTTGGTGTAGGGGTTTATGGTCCGAGACAGAGACGTGATGGGGAAACTGTGAGCGCTGATGATGTGGCAGGAGTCGTACTGGTCTCGGTCCCTCACGTCCAACAGCAGATAAGGACAGTCCGGGTACGGGCTGTGGGAGTCTGGACCGGGCTTTGGGTCATGACCGTCGTTCTCGGTCCGCTCGCCCACTCCACTGATCACACCGAGCAGAGTAGGGCGAGCCCTCTGGACGTCCCCTACCTCCTGTGGCTTTGTGGACGGACACGGGTTTGACCCGTTGGACTGAGCCTCCGATACCAACGACGGGGCATATCCGCTCAGTTCTGAATCGGAGGCCACTTGTAAGACCAGTTGTGCAAATTCTGTCACTCTTAACCGTTTAAATATCTCATCTTTTGTGTATTTGTAATTTATCTTCATGACCTCCACTCTCTCCGTGTACTTTGTCAGACTGCATCCTGTGTCCAGTCTGGTTTTGATGTGCTGATACTTTGCATTCGTTGGGACTCTTTTATTCAAATAAGATGCGTCGCCGATTCTCTGCTTCAGCGACATCTTTTCAAACTGTACATTTACGTTAGGTTCAACTTTATTGTGCACAATAAATGTCACACATAATTTAAGTCATAAACTCTTTCAAACGAAGGCCTGATGACGTCAGAGTGACTAATCCCGTAACCATGGAGATAAAACATTCATCAGAAGTTTTCTGTTGCTATAGTTACATGGAACATCTACTGCCCGTGACAGCAGATTATCAATTTCTACTTCATCTTCAATTAATTTTAAATATTTAATATATATATATATTAAAGCATCCTCTTTGTGTAATTTTGTGTGGTTCTTTGTGAGTATGATTAACTTTGGAAGTGTTTTATTGTTATGCAATTTTCCTCTGTGTAAAGTAATTCATGTTTTGTGAGTTGTGTAAGGCCGGAACAAGGCAGAGAAATTGTAGAATTATTTTAACAATTAAATGTAAAAAAAAAAAATGTTATAATAATTGTGGGGATGACTTTATGAATTTTGACGTAATTTGTTGGGACAATATGTGGTATAAATATAAATGATAGCTTTAAATCAAGAAATATGTTGAAAAGTTGAGCAGAGTTCTAAAACCTACTGGGGAGACTCACAATTACATTACAATTTGAGTTTATAATAAAAGTAAATTAGCTTGGTTCAGTCCTCTAATGTATCATGTATTTGGATTAAATGTTTTGTGTTTGTTTTAATTGCTCAGTTTTTATATTGGCTGCTGAGAAAGTTTGCTTTCTATTTTTATTTAACATCCCAAATGAACAGGAAACACAGGAAAATGAACATTGTGAGTCCACATAGCTGAAAACACGAGACTGTGCATGGATTTAGCCTGAAGATTTACTGCATATTTATTGAAATATACGCTTCAAGGCATTGTTTCATTTATATCCAATTAGTGCTCGCTACTAAGTTGCTATGGTACACAGGTTTAACAATGACAAAAATATATGTATATATATTTTTAAATGCTCAAATGGACATCAGTCAAACAACAGTTGAAGTAACGTGACTCCAGTAAATTGTACATTCAGAATATTGAGACAAAAAGGATCTTTTTCTTTATTTAAACCAACAGAATACCTTTGCATATGGGATCATGTCAATTAAACAATAAATAAATGGTTGTCCTACAAAAGTTTAAGTAGATACAATTTGAAGTTCCTTTAAAACCCTTTTTACAATAAATCTGTAAACATTTTTGCTGGTTTACCTGTGCAAAATACTGTATAAAGTTCAGTGCTATTACTGAAACAGTGCAGTAGGTGGGCACGCACACACACACGCACACACACAAAGTGAGGCAGGTGGTCCGGGGTACAGTACCTGTACATAGAACCCTGTGCCCTCCCCCTGCTCTGAAGCTCTCCATCGCAGCGGGGGCACCAAAATGGCCACTTCAGACCCAGCAGGAGAGATAAGGAGGCTGAGTAGGGCGGCAGCTGGAAGGTAGGCCTGCGTTATAACTGAGGAAGTCTGTGTCTGTCAAATGAAATGTTCTTATTACTGGATACATTTCTCTGTGTTTGATGTTTCCACTGAGCTGGTTATTGCACATACTTACATGTTGTAATACAACCAAACTAAAATGAATTAATTAAAGAAGATAATTCTACAGGTTATTTTTTTTTTTTCTGTTAAAGTGTCTTGTCTGTTGATTTAAGTGTTTCTATCTTCATGTTGAATAGTTGTATTTGATGCATTAAAAATGCACCACAACAATTTAACTTTAATATTTATTTCTCAAAATGGAACGATGCACCACAGGCTTTTTCAACAAAATGTATATAAACATGGAATAGTTTTACATGTTTTGAAAATGACACACGCTAATCTTATTTCTAATGTTCAATCCAGCTCTTCAATGAGACAGCGCGGTGCAGGGACTTGCTTCGTTGGTTCCACTTTTGGTTGGAACAACAGCTTATCGATAGTATCTCCACCTTTCATGTCCAGCAGTGGGAATGATTTTTCCTTTGCTTCACTTAGCGATTCATTTTTGCATGGATCAAAACTGGCAGTTGGGCCAAACTTCTCCTGTGTCTCCTTTTCATCCTCAGAATCAGACAAAACCACTAGTTTTGATTTGGACTCTGGTCGTGAGGAGGACAACACTGTCATGAAGTCTTCAGGTTCGGCTTCCTCCAAATCTGGCAGATCATCTATGGACAGTTTCTGGTTTATCGAAAGGTGGATTGTTTCAAGATCATCAATATCATCCATTTCTGTGACTAAATGTCCTGGGAAATGTAATGATGTAAGTCCATCTGATTCATCGAGAATGTCCTTGGTGTGAAGAGGTTGCTTCCTCTCATTCTCTTCTTCGTTTGCTTCTATAGTTTGACTTTTCACGTTGATTGACTGATGTTGCTTGATTACATTTTCGGTCTTCAACATTTCATCTTTTTGTGCCACTCCTTTTTCTTTCTGACTATCCAATTGGTGTTTGCAATCATTCTCTGTCTGCTGTTCATTGATCTCCACGCTTGCTTGTACTATCGCTTCATCTTCAGACGGTTCAATGTCTTGCTCGTTGTCTTCTTGACAGTGTAAAAACTCTTCATGGGCATTCAGGCTGTCTTGCACAAATTCATTTACCTTTTCACTCTGCTCCATGCTCAATGCCGGATTCTCTCTTGGGTGTTCTTCTCCATCCATTTCCCCTAAAAAAAGTAGAAAGAAACACAGCATGTTGTTATTGCTATCCAATAGTATTTCCACCCCTTCTGAAGCAGAAGAAATGCCAGCCTCCTCAGCCTCACCATCTCAAGGGGCAAGTTTCTCCTGGTTGTAATTGGAAAACAACTGAATACTGTATACACCATACCTGTTTCTTGTAGTTCACGTTGGCGCTTTCTATCAAAGGCTCTCTGCCGTATCAGTGCCATTCCATCCAAGCTCTCCTGGATTTTCCTCTTCTCTCTGGACTCCCACTGCTCTCTCTCCGAGCGCTCTGCTTCCAAACCCCCCGACGCCCAAGCTTCTGCACACGCCCTGTCCTTGGGGAAGACGGGACGATCATCCAGAAAGGTGAGATGTTTCAGACGCACAATCAGAGTCTTCCTATAATTTGGTATTTTCTTAACCACCTCGTTGCCTATCAGGCTCAACACTCTGAGATCGGGCATTGTTTCCAGCACAGTGAGAAGTTCAGGGTCGTCTATCAAGTTGTGAGACATGTCCAGCACGCTTATGCCCAGGCATTTGCTGAGGTGGTTTATGTCCTTCAAAGATTCAAGCTTGTTGTGGGCAATCTGAAGCGTGCTGAGGTCTGGAAGAGAGGCGATGTTCTCTATAGTTTGGATGAAGTTGTTGGAGACGTTCAACGTGCAGAGCTTCTTGAGGTGTTCCAGGTTTTCCAGCTTGTAGATGAGGTTCTGCTGAAGAAAGAGGCTGCGCAGGTCAGTTTGGGCATCCAAGTTCTCGATGCGTTGCAGACCATTGCTCTCCAACCAGAGACACTTCAGTCCAGTATATTCCTCCAAGTTCTCAATGGTTGAAAAGCCCTTGAAATGCAAGTACAACGTGTCATTCAGATAAGGCGTGGAGTAAAGTTTGTGTTGCTTGCAATGGTCCTTTAGGAATTTCTTTGTGATCCTTGGTCCAGTTTTTTCCGTCTTTTCTTGGTCCATAATTAGCTGCTGTTTTGTCGTTTTGTCTTCACCGTTGTTCTGTGACATGTTGACTGCATTTTTTCTCGAAATAGATAGTACATTTAAATTCATGTTTTCTATTTGAGGTTTTCTTGCAATGTCGTCTCCCATTTTGTTAAAATACTTGGCTGAATAATATTATTTAAGTCTTTGAGCGAATCTGTAGTGGAAAAAAACCTCTACCGTCAGCCTAGTAGGTTAGTTTCAGTTGTTGTCTGTTGCTAGGGTTACGCCACCCGGCCCTGTAATCCGACGTTCTTTGTTCCAGTCGGACATGTTTAGTTGATGGACTCGGCCGTCAACGAGCAACACAGTAACATGGCCGCGGGATTTTTACTCACTCGTGGAGCACTAACGTTGGGAATCCATTGTCAAAATGTGTGCAGAAATGTCACTTTGACTCAGGTCAGGGAGAAAAAGAGATGGATGAAAGCCTACACTTATTTGATGGCAAAGAAACTGAAACTCGAAGGACCACCGCCCCCTAAACCACGGTAAGCTAACAGGCTAGTTAGCAGAGATCATTTCAAGGCCACTGCAGCAAGAAACAGTAGCTTTATCTTTGTTTACATTGGTCTGCATTTATATAGCTTAGTCTTTTTATGCTGTTGGGGGCTAATGATATACTTCTGAGCAGTTTGTTGCCGTTTTTTTACACCCCTTAAAATGGTATGTAAGATCACCATTATTTGTCCCACAATGGGGAAATTCCAGAAAGTGTAATGTAATCAGAAAGTGTCAAATTCCCTGTACTGCAGCATCTAACTGGAGGCAAAAGGAAGTCGATCATAACACATCAAATTACATCAGATCTAAACGCGAATTAGTTTTAAGTCTCTATAACAAAAAGTAACCAATCATTTCAAATTTCAAATGTCAGGATGGAAAAGTAATTTAAAGTATATCAGCGTCACAAGTAAAACTGTGGGGTTTATACATTAAAACCTCAAAATGCATATATTAAAAATGCTTAGTGTCCATCATATGCTTCTACTAAATAAGCCAATAATGTAATGCCCATAGTAAATATCTTTAAGCCTATGATATATAAACAAGACAATTATATCTACTTTTTTGTCTTGCAGGTCACAGAAACCTAACTGGGATTACCATGCTGAGGTTCAGGCTTTCCAGAACCGCCTTCATGAGGATTTCTCTTTGGAGCTTTTAAAAAGGGCTTTTGTCAACCCATGTTATCTCAAAGCAGAGAGTGAAAGAAGACGAGGATTGGGCATGGACACTGAGTTGACCGCTCTTACACTGAAAGATAATATCAAGCTTTGTGCCAAAGGAGAAGCCATCACTAAAACGTTTGTGACTGACTGGTGCCGGGTTAGCTTTCCCAGCCTGCCAAATGAAGGTGTGCAGAGTGTTGTGGAATATCTCACAGGTGTAGGCACTGTCACCTACGTCGCCAGAAATTTAGGAATCGAAGACCTCACCATGAGTGCAGAATTCCCTGTTCCAGATGAGGTCCTCTATTCTACTTTCATGGCAGTGATAGGCGCACTGCAGGAGAGCAGCGGTGAAGAACGGACAGGCTTTTTTCTCAGGGTAAGTATTTCAATATGCCATTATTAGTTTACACTTACAATCTTAGATGCTTTTAAAAATGACTCCTTTACTCCTCTCCAATTTCATAGGATTTCCTGGTTACTCAAATGATTGGAAAGGACTTATTTGACTTATGGACTGTCGTGAATCCTATGGGACTTCTAGTGGAGGAGCTGACAAAGAGAAATATTTCTCTTCCTGAGCCTCGTCTTATTAGGTCTGCAGGAGCCAGCACTGTCCTCCCTTTGTATTTTGTTGGCTTGTACAGGTGTGTATCTCCGCTTTTCAGACATATTTCTCAAGTTTGTGAGAAAATGTGTATGCAATTATGAATATAATTATGATGTTTTTTGTTCATTGACTCAGTGAAAAGAAGCTTTTGGCTCAGGGTCCTGGAGATACTCTACCTGCAGCAGAGGAGGAGGCGGCTCGAGTAGCACTGAGGAAGATGTACGGCTTCAATGAAAACCGAAAACCAATTAGCTTCTCTCCTCAACAGGAACAGCCGTCAACACTTCAGGCAATTGATAGCAATTAAGAGAGATTTGTTTTTGTCTGATTTCTTGGTACATATAATGACAGCAATTCATACCGCTCATGCACTGTGTAAATACTGTATGGATTTTGAAATGTACATAGAAAATAAAAAAAATCATTGTAATCTTTTGCACTTTTAATTTTAACTTTTTATTCTTTGTTTGGATCCCTATTATTTTACACAAGGTAGTTGCTGGGGCTCTAGAATGTTAATTGCAGTTTAAGTTTACATACACATTATACAATTAAAATAGGAAAGATGCTTAACAGTAACTTTATTAACCTTACAACAGGCCATATTGCACATTACCAGGAAACACTGACTAAACCTTAATCCATGTCATACTTTCATTTAGAATGGAAATGCGTTTGCCGGCAAAGATCTATCAAAATATGTGACCCAGTATTTGAAAGTATTGCAGTACTATCGATTAATCACAAGGTGGCACTAGTTCTATTAATCAAAGCGAAAAATACATTTAGTTTAGTAAAGATGATTAATAACATTCTTCAAACATGGACACGCGTAAGTACATGTAATGATACATGTGGCATAAAATACAAACATGTATTACTAATGTGCATTTTATGGTTCGTATTTGCATTCAATGAGATAATTCGCCCATGAATCGCGCTGCACACTATCGATCCATGACTATCCCACATGGTAACCGGGTTGTAAAACAAATGCGGAAGTGCGTAACATGACCCTCTCGCCTCCTGCTCTCCTCTGTAAAACGCCTCTACTCTCAAACTCCTTGTTCGAGAAGACGCGAGGCCGCCCTGACCACAGATCCAGCCCCTCTGCACAGCCGGGCGGCAGTCGCTAAAAAGTCCCCATTTCCTCCGATAGCTGCCCCTACTCTTGAATCATTAGTGCTTAGACAGATCTTAACCATGGCTGCGAGTGCGAAGCGAAAACAGGAGGAGAAACACCTGAAGATGCTGAGAGAAATGACGAGTTTGCCTCCCAATAGAAAGTGCTTTGACTGCGATCAGCGGGGCCCGACCTATGCCAACATGACCGTGGGTTCTTTCGTGTGCACCTCCTGCTCTGGCATCCTGTAAGTGCTCTCACTAATCCACCGGCCTTAGTTTAGACATGGCGCACACGGCACAGCGTTCTGATCATACCCTTCAGCCGCTGCATTGTGCGTCAACCTTTGCAAGTTAGCATACGGAGGCTAGCTAACGTTCTTATCACTATCTGTGTCGGTGTGTTCTTAAGCTGTTGGGCCAGTGTTTGATGCGTTATACTGGTCTAGTGGATATGGGATAATATAGACTAAAGCACAATAGAAATATCACTGATCTGGGGTAGCGGCTAACTTTAGCTCTCAGTGCTAGAGAGTGAACCAACTTACTGTCACTTAAGCTAGGTTTAAGATGAGCCAGGCGCTACTCGTACTTCTACTTCTGTTGGAATGAAGAAACTGTGTCAAACGGTCATCACAGACAATGGAGAGTAAAAATATGTATTAATGTAAACTGTCCATGGGTAATTGTGACAATAGATGTATTCTTAATAGAAATTGATCTAGGCAAAGAGGTAGTAGGGCTAAATTTAGTAATAAATAGAATTCGGGGTTAAAGTGCACATGACAGGTTTTTATGTTTTTTCTAACTATTATTTAGTTTGGTGGGATATACTCGTTTGTTTCATAGTGACAGTTTGTGAAGAAAAATTGAATTGACCTACAGGAAGTTCTCAAACAGAATTCCTCTACCTATGTCATCAATAAGTGACATACCATCAAAATGCAAAAAGGCAATATTTTATTTAAAAAAAAATATTTTTTTTGCACAATTTATTTTACTGGTCTTTTAAATAATCATTTGACAAACTAAATGTGTTATCAGGTATTATTAGTATTAGTATTAGTATTATTTGTCAAATCATAACCATTACGTAATTTACAATTTACTGCCCAAGTTGAACCAAGAAGTACAATTATAAACTTGTCAAAGTGAGGAAAATAGGCCACATTTTGTATTAATCTTAAATATAATCATTTAAATTATAAATGTGTAGTCTAACCTGTCATGTACTTCAAGGGGTTAATAAGAAGAAGTCACCAAAATGTAATATACAAGACTTGAATTAAAACGGATAACATTACAAATGACTTGAATCCTTGAAGAGTAGTTATGTAATCGAGCATATGTAGTCCAGGAGTGAGGATTAGGGATGCAGTGCATTCCTCATTCACCTAAAGCCTTGATTTAACTGTAAACCAGGCCTCAAAGCATAAGCTCATAAGTAAAGCACTAAAATGACTTTGCATTTGTAAAGCCTCTTGTCTTTTTATCTTTTCCCTGTATTCTATGTAACTTTTGGGTATCTGGCTCTTTTCATAAACCGTAGCACATATAAAACAAACAAACCTATGTCGTGCAGGGACACTGCTGTGAAGGGCAAAGCTATCAAAACAAAAAAGTTAAAAATTACCTTGTGTCACAATCTAAAAATATACATATTAACACCAAAGGGTATGAAATCTGCATGTTTAAATGTGGAAATGATTTGCTATGTAGCTTATTAAATCCTGTGTTCCATTTCAAATCCACTTCCAAGTGAAAAAGTCTGAAGCTCGACGTAAATGTTCACCTTTGTGCAAGCAAGTCTTTAGGTTTAGAGCTCTTCTAATTACCAATGTGATTAGAAAATACATGTAGCATTATGTTTGGCATATGCATGGATGACATTGGGGTAGACAGTAGCTAAAAGGGTGGATTTATAGGACTAATGTATGTGACCTGTTTTGATGGTCAGCTCAGGAAGTGACATGGCCTCACTGCAGCTACATCAGCAACACGTGATTTTTCTTTTGCATGACCCAAGAGGAAATAATGAAATTATTTTCTCTTTCAACCGGCCCCTTTTTAAATGCAACCTTTTCCTGTTATATTAGGTGGCATAAACCTCTGCCACGATTTACTGAGCTGCATTTATGCTCTTTTATGTGAAATATCTTGCAAAAAAATATCAATATATTAAATGTATAAAATGTAATATATATTTTAAGAATGTGTTATAGTTCATACTGTTGTCTCCTCTTGTACAGTTACAACTAAGTCTGCATATTTTTTGAGCGATAAGAGACCCACGTCGTCATTACAGAGAATCTCCACTTATAATTGCGGTTTGCTAAAGGGGTGGAGCTGGAATCTGCAATGTAAACGCATTCCTCATCAAGGTGGAGGCTTTTTCCCCAGGAGGAACCGGGCTCACAATGTGTCTATGTGGAGAGCTCCTTACAGCCAGGAAGTCGCTCCACTCTGCGCCTGACATGGGAAGCGTCACTGTCACAGAACTGCGCTGACACCCATTGATGTTATCTCAGGAATAGTCATCCATTGTTTACTGGAGAGTGCAAATATTCTGTATGTTTAGGGTTATGAATATTGGGAGAAGGAACAATGCTATTTTACTAGGGCTGCAACGATGAATCAATTTATCGAGACTAGTCGATTTCATGAAAAAAACAAAACAATTGTCGTATTTTGATGATCGTTATCTGAACTAGATACAAAAATACTTTTTTATAACAAAGACGGTAATGAAAAATACACTTTATTTGTAAATATTCTCTATCTAGAAGCCATGTTTCACCTTTCATTTGTTTGTATTTAAAGTATAAATTTAAGAAAATTGAAATAATTGTTGTAGTTGCACCCCTATATTTTACAATTATTAATGTTTTTTTGACGCCATGAATAAATAAAAATGTTCATACCGTCTTATACATTACCATATATTCAATTGTTCCTATTTAAAATTCCATAATGTGTTTTATTTACAATAGGTTTATTTTTTATTCTTGCAATCTTTTAAAAACTCGCTAATGGGAAATAATTTATCTTTTTTTCCTCCAGACTTTATCACATAAAGTTCCCATTTAATAACTAAACTACCAAATGTGCAGGAACAGGGTTTTATTTGCAGTTATTTTTTTCAAAGTTTTAGTTTGCTAACTGTCTAATTGTGATTTTTCTGACAAGTATTGCAACTTATGTTTAAAATGTGAACGTTGAACATAATTCTACAATTTAAACACGTTCAGGATCGTTCACATGTGAGAGAAGATTGAAATGGGAACCGTTTGCGATTCGGTGATTGTGACCGTTCAAATTACGGTTGGATTGCGATTTCTCTTGCAGCTCTTATTGGCACATTTAAGCGCTGCGTTCAAAGACCTTTGCGGCTGTTGATGGTCTCACATCTGACCTAGTTGGATTTCACGTGACAAGGATGAGCTCAGTCAGTCGCCCCGGGCCACTCAAACATACGCAAGCCGCCTCCCAAGTGGAATTTACATCGCATTATAATAAACGTGCACCTTCCGTCATTTGTAATGTATAGATAGTTTTGTACGGGGAAATGGTGAATAATTTAGCAGCCACAGGTCTTGTATTACACTTTACACCAGAACCCATACTGTATGTGCAACACATGAGCCCTGCAGAGTTCATGTTAAAGGAGACTTATAATGCTTTTATTTCAGGCATTGGGTATTGAACTGTAACATGAGTAGACTGTCATTTTATATATTGTTAATTGTAAATTGCAATATTGATATAAAACGGCTTGATCATAGAAAGGATTCCATTGACTTCCTGTTAAAACTGCAGAACTGATGAGCCCCGCCTCTTCATAGTGACATTTCACCGTAAAAAACAGCAGAATGTCATTTACACGTTTTTTTCATTTCATGACAAGCAGCCAAGGGACATTTTAGAACCTACATGTGTCACTCAGTCTGAAACTAAGTACATGGGTGGGGGCAGGGGTAGGGATAGGGGTGGGGATAGGGGGTGGGGTAGGTGAAAACAGGGAAATTTCTTAGTAGCACTTTAGCCTCAGATTACTCAAAATACAAATCACTGAGGAAACATCACTGTAACAAGATTAAAAGATCATTTAAGTTAATTTGCATAATATGTCCACTTTAAAGTGATTCTGCCACTACAATGTGCTGGGGAGACCACGTTTTTATTGTTTTTTAATATATTTTTTGTATTCATCAAGATACGATATTACTGCTTTTAGCTTTTGTTGGCACCGGACCTCTTTTCTGTGACTGATCCCAGAAGATCTCGTGCTCCGATGCTTTACCTACTTTACATAAACAAATATTTGCTAACTGCTTTTTTGTACTTTAAAGGTCACAGAGCGGCAAAATGTGTTGAATTAAGACTTTTTGTGTTTTGGGGCAAAAAGGGAAAACATTTTACAAACCATTATTACCAGATGATACTGATAAAGCAGATTAAAATAAAAATACTGCCCGTGTTTCTAAATTCACCGCGACCTTGCAACCACATTAGCTCCTGCTTACTCACGGATCAAGAATAAACTCTGAAGCCGCCCACAAAAACCACTCAAGGCTGCTTTTGACTCCTTATAATTGCCGGCCACATAACGGTTCATACAAGACCATTTTATATATATATATATATATATATATATATATATAATTTAATCTTATATTACATTTAATGTTTGTTTAGTTTTGTTTTAGAGTTTATTATGATAACCGTGATTGTAGCTGGACTATACCAATTCGAAAAACACCTTTTTATAACAAAGATAGTGACATTGTCAAATCAAAATGTCAAAAACACCCCCAAAACAAACACATTTTCTCGTCTTGATTTGGCTGATAATGTATTTAAAAATTCTCAATCTATAATAGAAATAATCTCTGACTAGTCTACTGAAAAAGTAATCATTAGTGACAGACCTAATTACAAACTACGCAAATGTTTCAGTGACGCGCATAACCTTCGTCACGCTGACCTTCTGCCTTCTTCTCCTCCTTCTTCTTTGTCCACAGACGAGGACTTAATCCGCCCCACAGAGTCAAATCCATCTCTATGACGACCTTCACGCAATCAGAAATCGAGTTCCTGCAGAAACATGGCAACGAGGTAAGTGCCGACTATTCCGATGGCGGTATTAGAATATAGAGCATAATGTGTATAGTTAAACCTGGTTAAAAGGGCCAATTTTGTATGGTCAATTCACGCTTCCTGCAATACTGGAACCTCGACCGAGACATTTACAGGCGCGTTTGTCATCGAGATGTTCATTTTCGTCATCGGAACATGAGACCTTTTTTATGCTTAATTTTTTGCGTCTTTGGTTAAGACACTACACCAGGGCGATTCAACTTAAGGCCCGGGAGCCAGATCATGCCCGCCAAATGATTTGATCCGGCCTGCAAACCCATTTTCCAAATATTATTCGTATAGATTATTTTTCTTGTTTTCTGGTTTAATTCTGGGTTCAAGTACAAGTTTAAACCTGGTTTGCTGTTTTTTCTGGCTTAGACCTGGTTTGATTCTGGGTTAGTCTTGGTTCCGACCTGGGTTGTAAGCCTATTCGGCGCAGAGGCCCCCTAAGAAATGCTGTCCAAACCTTGACGCGTGGGGGAGGCTTGTGATCTTTGCAATGAACGAACGGACGAACGAACGAATGAATGAAACAGTTTTTACCCTCGCAATTACTACTTTCGATTTTGCAACTTCTTTTCAAATTCGGTTCGGAGTGCACGTTCAGAAGCGTTAGCATTCGAGCAAAAACTGCTAAACTAACACAAGAACCCCATGCATTTCAGAACATGTTTCTTCAGGCTAAACTACAATTATTTTCCAATTAAAACGCCAAGATATTTAGTAGTTTGCCGAGGTTATTCTGTTGCACAAATTCATTCCTGACTTCTGTTCTTCTCGTATTGTTGAAAGAACGAACACACGCACAAGTCGGGGGAAAGAACTCGGGTCAAAAGCTGCCGCCCGACTTCCACACTTGACGTCAATGCAGAGCTCTTTGACTAAACGTTACTACATTTCGGGGTTTACTTTCAGTTGTCCATAGATGAGGGCAACTGATTTGTGCAAGAAAAAAAAAGAAATTTCTGTTTAATGGAGATGTAACCACAACAAAACTTAGTGTTTAGCTCTATTAAAGAGCCAGAACCTGATTTTTCTGATTACAAAATCCCACATGAACGCTCTCAGGAGATGATAATGCATCGCTCGACTGTTTCTAGTAAATGTAGCACAGAATAGAGCGTTGCCACCTGGGAAGAGAGGCCTGTTCCAAGCGATGAAAGTCACGACACGGTGCAAACATCCAAGGCCGCTTTCTGGTTTCCGGTCCACACCTGAAAAGACGTCTGCAGACTAGACTGGAAAAAGATGTGCGCTGAGATGTTGAAAGTGAAGGTTAGTTTCAATTCAACCACGTAAGCCACAGTAGCTGAAAGTTCCCACTGGTCTACGAGCTAAAATGGCGACTAAAAAGTGCAGAAGAATTTGTCTATTTTTTTTCTTTTTCAAATCTTCAAACAATATTTTTTTTAATATAAATCCATGAATACATTATATGAATCTTTTAGTGAAAATGACCAATTATCAGGACCCTAATTGACGTATAATGCCACTTTTCACACTAAAACTAACAAATTATATGTATGTGTTGTCAAAAAAGTTATACGACATTTATTTAGATTTTATCAATATTCGTGTACACTTACTATATTTATATTGCCTTTTCAAAATGTAAATAAATGGTTTAAATCAACCTGTCACTCACTCAGAGCATGACTAATAGGAGTGTGTGTTGTAAGGACGTCAAGATTATTCAGTTAGTCGATAATTGTGATTATTTAGGTCATAATATAATCGTAAAAATGTATAACCCTGACTATTAGAAGCAAAATTAAATGGGTTTTAATTCAGTCTATAGTTTAAAAAAATCATTTAAATATGAAGTGCTTTTTTATCTTGCTGTTTTGGTCACATTTACTTGATTTTGTCATTCAGACAGTTGAATTTCATAAAGCTTGTCACAAATTCGAGAAAGAGTAATGCGTTAAACGAGATTTCACACAGTCTCAGTGATAAGAAACGTGAATAATTGTTAAATTCTCCCAAAAATCGATACAGTTTTACTTTTTGACATCCCTAGCTTGTGTTAAAGAGAAAATTGGTGAATCACGATAAGTCGATCTCACTAAAAAAGCCGATCGTCACGAGAATAGGATGATGAAGTGATTTTTATCGCTCACACTTTGCTGTTGGTGCCACAGTGCAGCGTCCAGGCACCAGGAGGATTTATCTGTGGTGCATGCTATGTTTTTTTGGGTTGCAAATTGTAATACAGATGTTTAAACCGTGGAAAATACATTATTATTAGAATATTTAAAAACGTTGTCAAATAAAATGTTTTCTTCCTCCCAATGATGTGTGATGTGTGATCCCAGGTGTGTAAACAGATTTGGCTGGGCCTGCACGACGAAAGAACCTCATCCGTCCCGGACTTCAGAGAACCCCAGAAAGTGAAAGACTTCCTCCAAGAGAAATACGAGAAGAAAAGATGGTGGGTTGTTGTCGTTGCTGTTCAAAGAGCCTCCAGCACACACTTGGGGGACGCTCCAGCCGCGCCCGCTGCCGTCGTTTATCCCTTCTGCCGCGGAATGTCCCGCACAGCTCCAAGCAGTTAGCCTCAAGCAGCCAAACATGACGCGCTCAATGTAGGTCACCATAGATGAAACCGCTCGGGGAATTGAACGAGCTGTTGTCGCTTTAATTCACGTTTCGGAATACGCTTCAAATGTTTCAGGGTTACGTTGTGCATTTTGCAACTCTTTGGCGTTTCTTTTTGATCGAGGCTGGCGCTGGACAGACTTGTCTCTGCTCGCTGTGGAAATTCTCAGCTGCATGTTTTGTTTAGTTTTTTTTTTAACATAAAACAGTCTGGCAATGGGTCGTTAAAGTAATTGTAACTTGAACACCTTTCATTTTCAACTTTTTATGTAAAAGTGCGATTTAATGTGGCGTCTGAGTTTCATGTCTATAAATCAAGATCATGCTGGATTGTTCTAGTCTGGCAATGTAAACTTTTAAAGCTGAGATTGACTTATTTTTTATTATATTTCAGTCATTTCTGACGACTTGATTTTCTCCAACTGTTTTGACCGTTGATTGACTTTTGGTCGATATTCTTGTCCCTATCACTTTTTAATATGTACTTTATTTTTTATACATTGTGCTTTATAATGCAGTTCAATATTAAAATGGATTAAAAAAAAAAAATCTTATTAGCTTGCAATATAATTATAATTTTAATATAATACAAACAAAAACATGATAAAGATAAACAGAACAAGCAAGAGAAAAATATAAAAAGTATATATATGTGCAAAAGTGAGTCTTTCCTTTTTTATAAATGTACAAAGTTTATTTCAGTTGATGGCTTGTAAAAACATGATATGATTATAATTAGTTAGAGAAAATGAAAACAAATGTTTACTAGTATTGAGAACCCCTAAAACCCCACCTTTTTTTTGTTTTTTTGACACAAACCTTTTGGATTGCTTCCAGGTGGGTCCCTCCAGAACAGGCCAAGGTCGTCGCTTCAGTTCACGCTTCCATCTCGGGCTCGTCCAACAGCAGCACGAGCAGTACCCCAGAGGTCAGACCGCTCAAGACGTTGTTGGGAGAGTCTGCGCCGTCACTACACCTCAACAGAAATACTCCCCCGCCCAACCAGGTTAGAGCAATGGTTCCTTTTTAAAAAAAATATTTCACACTGTTTCAAAGTCTATAAAATGCAGGTAGTTTGTGAATACTTTGGGACACATAAGAGTTTCTTTTTTCTAACTAAAGTCTTCTCTAATGCACGTACGATGTTGACCAAATGTTGATTTAGTGTTAGTCGCCCTCCACTGGTAACAAAGGGTAGTGAATTAGGTTTATAAAGCAAATCGTCAGCTCCACTCCGAAACATTCAGAATAGGACTTTTAAAATGTGCTGGTTGCAGGATTTTCACTTTTGGCTGAAATGCATATTATGATATCATTTGAGTGTCTGAACTAAATCGATGTTATGTTTTGATAGTCCCCAGTCGTGAGCCGTGGACAGTCCCATCCCCAGCAGTTCCACGACAAGAAGTTTGACCTCCTCAGTGACTTGGGCGGAGACATCTTTGCGGGTCCACCAAACGCCAACGCTGGCGCCAATTCCAGTTTTGCCAACTTTGCACATTTCAACAGTCACACAAGTAAGATACCGTTCCAGTCTTATTGAAATGGAATTATAATAGATGAGGGTTAATTTCTACATGGATCCTGCTTCATGTGTTGGTGTTACGATCATAAATGCAATGCAATATCAGGTGCTCCTCTGAGGCCTGCTTCTAGAAGCCGGTTTAGTTTGAGTTTTCTGTCCAGAGAAGAGGTTTTGCTAAGTATAGTGTGGATCACCATAGTAACAGGCTCCAATGGGCTCCTGTTCTGGACCGGGGTAAGATATGGTTTAGAATTAGAAAACCAATATGGATCAATCAGCTGTGAGCACAGGGGCATGTGGCACGCTGCAACAGTCATTTGGATCCAGACCTTACTTTTTGATTATTGATGGGCACAAAACATATGCATGAATTTCATAGGTTTTGATTTGAATGTTTAATGCCAAGTTTTTATCCAACTCAAACTCGTGTAACATCAAAGAATGCATCAAAGTTAAGATTTGATGATCGTCTGTATCGTATAGTTTTGAGTCTGTTACTTCTGACTCCATGTGCGGAAGGGAATCATTCAGTGCTTTCAGCACTGCCCTCTGGTGGTCATCTGAGATCATAGAACTGTAGTTTCATTTGTTCATTTGTTGTTTTGTCTATTACAAACTTGGGCAGGACTGTGAAATATGGAGGTTTGGGGGTTTTTAGTTGAGTTTTAAATAATTTTTTTCTCAAAGCTGTTGTGGACAAAATTGTAGTATCTGTTAGATTATATCACCTTTACCTGTGCTGCTCCCTGCCTGGTCTGTGCTGCAGCAGCATCATCATCATCATCATCTTCATCAGTGGCTCGAGAGAAGGTTCATATCCAGCTTCAAGCCACACATGAACCTAGTTAGTTTGGATTGGTTTGTTTTTATGAACTCAGAAGTTACTTCATAGCTCTTAAGTTCAACCAGATTCGAGCAACAGGCCACTTATGTTACTATGTTACAAATGGTGTTGGCGTTTCCTGTCCATGCTGTGTAATGTCCTCTCCCAATAAACATCACCTTGTGCATAGCATTTATGTTCCACTATACATTCCATTTAAGTTTTTAACACCATATGTTTGTTTTTATTTATTAGTAGTTTATTTCAAATTGACAGAACAAAGAGCATTGCCACATATGAAATGGTAACCAATGCCATGTCCATAGACCATAGAGCCAAAGGCTAATTTGCAGACCTGGTCCCTGACATTAAAATGGACAGAAGCAATAACATTACTTACAATTTCTGGCAAGATTATTTACACATTTATATATAATCTGATTTTAAGAACGAGTACTTATTAAAGGTTGTTGTTTTCTACAGTTGTGTTAGTCATGTGTTCTCAGCACCTGACATACTGTATCACCCATTGTTTTGTTTTTTTGTTGTCTCATTGTGTGTTCTGTCACTTCATCCACCCCAGCGCCCCAGACCACCAGTGCAAATGCAGACTTTGCTAACTTTGACACATTTGGGACCATTGCTGCCTCATCAGGTGGTTTCCCCTCTGCCCCTGCTTCATTTCAAGCTCCAAACCCAGGTATAATGTGCATTCTACTGTAGTGTCAAGAAACACCTTCAAAGGAGCTGACCAGCTTACTCAAAGTTAGGGCTGCAATAATTCATCAAATTAATTGACTAATCGACTACTAAAATAATCATTAGTTGCAGCCCTACTCGGAGAATATTAGATTAGTTTTTGTGATTATTTTATGTTGGAGTTTATTTATTAATGACATAGAACGTCATCATTATCCAACTTCCATATTCCTCATTTGTATTTCCTGCCACTGTCCAAATAAAGCTCTTTATCTTCCTGCGTTCAAGCATACTGTTCTTTCTTCCCTTTGTCACCTTGGCATGGGCTGGAGTGCCCTCTTCTGGAGGATGAAATGTATTGAGCTGAATTTATAATAAATTATATTTCAAAAGCTAATTTATTCATCTGATCTCAAATATTGGGATAAATGTGTATATTGCGACAAATAACCCCTTGCAATATATAATCTTGTTTACGAGTCCACAAACTGGAAAATCGTCCAAATAAATATACTGGTTGATAAAAACAGCAAAATTATCAGTAATAAAATGACCATCTCTCCAGCTGAGAACCACTGGCCTTAGACTAATGCAATCATTTTTTAAATTATTTTTTTTTAAACCTCTGCTTGTTATTCATTTTTCATTTGCCTGTCCACTATACCTGAGATGCCTCATCATTGCTTCATTTTTTTCTGTCCCTTTTCACTTTGATTTTGGCTGCCAGCCTTCACTGTGCTCTCATCCAGCCGCAGTATGGGTGAGTTTGGTACTGCTCTGCCTCTCCAGGCAGCACACAGTAAGTCTAGCCCTTTGCTCTGTCCTACTGTGTCTAGTGGACTTCTCCTCACTGCTTGTGTGTGGCATTTGGCTGCGTCAACTCCTGAAATTTACGTTTCCTTTAGTATTTTACTTTAGTTTTAGTGTGTAAACTACAAGCAAACAATAAATATGCGACACTAATGGGCAAAAAAAACGTGTGAGCACAGACAAGCAAGTTGCAGAGCATTTAGAATTGGTTTGGGCTCAGTGAATTGGTGACGTACTAAACTACCTAAGCAGATGTTTTCCTGTGACTAGTGTCAGATTTTCATTCATTTACTTAATATGTTTTGCCTTCCCTAAAACTTCACCAATATTCTGTGTGCCTGTGCTGTGCTTATTAACTCTTGGTGGCTCTGCTGAACATTTAAATGTTCTTTTCTTGTTTTGTTCAGAACATCCAAAATCCCCTTTATGGTTTTTAATTTCTCTTTTTTTTTTTACACAGGTAGCACCTCAGGGGGACTAGGAAATGCCAATTTTGCAAATTTTGACATCCCCAAATCGTGTAGTGCTGACTTTGGATCCTTCAGTTCCTCCTCCCAGAGTAACTCCACAGGAGCTGGCACAGAAGCTACACAGAGTAGTGGCCCAGCTGATAGATATGCAGCACTGGCTGACCTGGATAACATGTTTAGCTCTGGCAAAACGGAGCCAGGTAAACTACTCCTGTCTAGCCTGTTTTAGACGGGGCCAATAGAAGAATAAAACTCAATATAATTCTCTCACAGATCAGTTTCCACCCATTTGAAAATCTGGATTAAACATATCAACTAACAAGTCCCTCAGGGTAGCTATTAAAAGACGGGGTGTTCTGCAATTCCTCCAAAAATATACACGACTGGTTATATATTTTGTTATTGGATGTGGAAATATGTTTATTTCTAACTTTTAAATTGTTGTCATTTTAGAATGTTGAAAATGGCTGCCGCCTTGGGATCTTCTTTAGTTTTCCACCTGGGACTAACTGAACCTGGTTTGTGTGGTTTGACTTTAGGAGGTGGTGTTCCCAGTGGCACGAGCACAAATACAGCAGCAGCTCATGTGGCCCAGATTCCTGTGACAGGTGGAGACCGCTATGCTGCTTTAGCAGAGCTGAACCCTGTGTTCAGTACCTCAGCTCCCTCTAGTGTCTATAACACCACCAGCACCTCGCATGGGTGAGCTCTAAATGTGTTCTTCTCACATACACTGTATAGTACTATCTCTGCCATGTCATACCTACTTGTGTTTGTTTTTCTGCAGGAGTGTGTTTGCTTCAGAGAGTGGAGCATCCTCAGCACAACAGCAGCAGACCATACCAACAATGGCTCCTGGATTTGGAGGTTGGTGAACATACTTTATCTGAAATGTATTATCAGAGTTCAGCACATGAATGAATGAATTTGTATTACACTCTGTACACTCTGAGCCAGTGTTCTCAGCTTTTTATTCATGTTCCCACAGCTCAATCAACTAATCCATTTGTAGCTCCTGGCATTGGTCCTCCTGGAGTGCCCACCAACCCATTCCAGAACACCCGAGCAGCTAATGTGGGTGCAACAGCCGGTATGTCATGTATTCAAAAGGCTACATGCTAGTACTCGAGTAGTTCTTTTGACATTTGTCTCGTTGTTGTTGGCACACTGGACAGGCTTGATGGGGGTTCTTCAGGGGCAGGCTGTTCCACCCCACCTGGGTAGGTTCAAGGTGCACTCTGCCTCAACTTTAGTATTGTCTCCCACTTCTAACAGCTCATAGCCACTTGCTAATAAACATAGCCACTTGCTAATAAACATTTATTAACTGTATTTGTGTCTCTGGTGAACAATTATGTTGAACCCAATTGACGTGTATTTGTTTTTGATGAGGCTATAGATGATTTGGTAATCTTAGTGGTTTTGGATTCAATTTACTCAACAGTTGTTGGTTTGCATTTTTAGCAAATATATGAAATCCATGGACCAACTGTTCAATGTTAAGCGTTTCGTTTTTGCAGCTTCATTCGGCACAGCATCCATGAGTATGCCATCTGGATTTGGAAATGCTGCTGGTTTCAACCTCCCAACCAGTTTTAGTGGGACTTTTCAACAACAGTTTCCTGGTCAAGCTCCTTTTCCCCAGCCCCCAGCATACCCACAGCAACCCAATGGTTAGTGTCTGTCAGTCTACAGTATGCACTGTACCCGTATAAGGAATGTTTATTTGTTATTTTTAAAGTAGGCTGTTTAAACATGTCCTTTTTTCTTTTCTTTTTTTAGGTGGATACCCTGGCTTCGGTCAAGCAAAGCCTGTGATGACTCCATTTGGTCAGACGATGGCTGGACCTATGGTTTCTAGTAATCCATTCCTTGTAAGTACCCTAAATGTGCAGGACAATACAGGATTACTTAAACATGCATTAAAACATTTGACTATAACTCTGAATATGCTAATGAACCATGTCCTGCTCATAAAATAAAATTTGGATTGAAACTGAGTAAATCAGGACTAAAACTTGACCAAACCAAGTCTACGTTAGAATTAAAGTTTGCTCTATTCAGGACCAAATAGTGGGAACTATGATTTTTACTCAGTACTTTCTTGGTACATGTTTTAATACTTTTTGTCCCATCCCACAAGTTATTTGCTGTTGTTAAAATTCACACATTTTAAAATATGTTCCAATTTTTGTAATGTGATCTGTCCGTAGGGTGCTGGGCCATCAATGCAGTATCCGGCTGGAGGCTCCTCAACAAATCCCTTCTTATAGTGACCCACACAGACGGGCTTCACTGCAGGGTCAAAAATGGCGCGCTTGCACCAATTGCACTGTTTGTTTTAAAAGTAGCTTTAAAAAAAACAAAACAATGTTTGTAAGGATTTGTATTTTCTATGACACAAGCGTGTGCAGAGGCTACGGATACAAGACAAAGTGGTGTGTGCTGAGGGAGGGGTTGATCTCCTCCTCTGTATTTAACCTGTGAACTGGCTTCCACTGAGCCACAATGTATAATCTCAAAGGCTGAAACTTAAGTTATTGCTTACAGTACATCTTATCCATTATGCTGCATTTCTGTACATATTTTGCAAGAAAATAATCTTTGTGCATATCAGTATTTGTATTCAAAACACATTGGTAAGATTGTTGCCTTTGAAGAGCGAACAGGAACTGCCATTTAATGTATTTGTAAAAAGAAAACGAACTCGATGTTTAAAGCTGTGCTCAATTGAAAAAAAAAAAAGACTGCTTATTATAAAGAGCTGCTTTGGGAAGGGCAGGTGACCCCCTTTGTGAATTCTAGGGTTCCTAACTATTGTCCAACCACACTCAGGAGGGAAAAAGGAATTGCTTATGAACGGAAAACCACTTTCATTTTAGGATTTTAAGTTAATGTGTAAATATTAAGAGATGAAGATTCTCTTAAATATATACAGTATATATATATAAAAAATAATTTTAAGTAAAAGCTGACCAAACTGTTAATTTACATTGATGTGTGACATCTTGTAACATGGTTTTATATAAAAAAGAGCTTTATACGCATTGGGCTATTGTCAATAATTTAATACTTTTGCTGATGAAAAACATGAATTCTTGCTGAGCTATAGAGGATACCTTGATGTCTTTTGGATTTGACCATTCAGAAGATTGTGAAGCCCATGGACAGACATGGAGGGAATGAGAAAAGCATCTTAGGATATGTTCTCCTGTGAAGCAGGCCGTTCACTTGTGAATTTCCAAATAGTACAAAGCCCTCGTAGAGAGAAAATAAGGGCTATGATGGCAAAATAACTTGCATATATAGTAAACTGTGAAAAACAAAGAAGCTGGATTAATAATGGATCAATAGATAGTTCTTGATATCACTAGTTTATATAAAAGGACAATATTGCAGGCTCACCTGTGTGCCAACAACCACTGACACGAGGACTGTCTGCAAAACCAAAGCCACATAAGTGTTCACTCCAAACACTAGTGCGTATCTTTCCATTGAAAGACCAGCAGCAATCTGAAACCTTTAACCAAAGCCCTGATTTTATCAACCACGCGCCTGTGTGCAGTGTGATGCATGCTAGAACTCCTACTTACATGGCTATTGTTATCAGAGCATATAGAGACACTTGAAGACCACATATCCTGCGTAGCACACCCAGATGTTACCTATAAAAGTCATGAGAAGAGGGAGACCGCAGCCAGTCCAGAGAATCCACCCAGGGCAAGCTCTCCCCAGTGCTCCCATGTCAGCACCTCAGTGAAGCCGACACTGTATGCGGTGGCTGCACCTGTGCCAGTGAGATTTATGTACAATGTCTACAATACAAAACGAATATTACGGTCTGTACGTCTTACTTAATAGGTTTGAGGCAGCTTCCACTCCGCCATTGTAGATGCTCGAGTTCTGGGAGGGCTCAACATGTTCCCAAAGCACCTGAAATAATGATTTGGAAGTTACAAGTGCTGTGAAAATGTATCTGTGGCTTCTAAAAGTTGAATCGCAAAAAAAACCAAACTCCTATGAACTATGATCCGGTTAATGAATTCGAATTTTTAAATGTAATAGTTGATTAGTCCTACAAGTAATTTTCAAGATAGTTTTTATTGATACTATTGATACTGAAAAATCAGGCACTCCACAAAATGAAAAGCTTCTAGAAACATAATTAAAAAGGTGCATTGCGTAACTTTTCTAGCGGAACAGCTGCTTGTCAACAGAGGTATTTTACCTGGAATGCATTTATTTTATTATGATGATTATGTTGCTCAAAAATAGCTGGAAAAACATTCATTCTGACTGTGAGCGCCTCGCCACAGATCTGACCTGTAACTTTGTGGTTGTGGCCTGTTGGCGTCACCTGCTTGTTTCTATGGAGTTTTGTGTAAATACCGAAAACACAAGGCAATTGTTGTAATGCCAGAATTTATTCCACCGCCATGTTCACACACCGGTAAGCACAGACAAACCCGCCTCTCGCGATAACCGCACTAACAGGAAGTTAACAATTGCCCTTTCTCTTTTAAATAAAAAAAACACTCAAGTATAAACATCTTTTTGAGTGTGCTTGAGTAACATTTAACACTAACCGTACGTGCAAAATGGTTACATCTTGTGTAAAAATGTTTTACAGTAACCATGAACCCTCGTCTAAAGCTTTGAGAAGCATGAGTGGTGAAGTTCCCTTTTTAGACAAACAATCAGCAAGCTGTGACTTTGCATCTGACCAACAAACCCTTTTAATTTTTTTTTTTTAGCCCAGAGGGGAAAACTTGCCTCCTTTACCCATGAGTGCAATCAAAGCCCCTCCCTGTGTACCACCGTCTGGAAGATTGCCAAGTGAAGCGTCACTGAAGGCAACTCGAGTCAAATGAGCAGAGTTCCCTACGTGCTGAAACTTAAGTGTGACCTTCTCTGACTTGACTTTACGGATCAACTTGTTCACTTCATGTATGGATTGGACAGTGGCATTTTGAATGTTGGAGGCCATGCTACATTACATCTGGCCTTGTTTGTTTAGCAACCCACAAAATCTGTCCTATTTTTGGACCTGAGCTGTTCTGTCTCCATCACATTTAAAAGAGCTTCCCTTTCCACAGCCCGAGCTGGCTGTAAATTGAATGGTTGCAGATTTTCAATGTTATTGTGTTGATGTACCAGCAACTTATCACCAGCTGTCACAATGTCCATTCCCACAAAAGAAAAAGTCATGTTCTTCATGACCCACATTCAAGGTCAACTTCAGGACAGGAATCACATGTGTTATAAAGTGCTCTGATCCTGCCCAAAGGAAATCATCTACATGACATGCCAACGCACCTGTGACCTCAGAATGTTCATTCAACCAATAGAACACAGCAGGATCAACCTGAGACATTTTACCACCAGTGTCCTGCATTAGTTCTTTGACTTTGTTGTACCAGTAGAGGGAGGCATCTGCAAGTCCATACACACACTTCTTAAGGTTCCACATTGTGTACATTGTCCACGCCCGCTTCAGGTGGGGGTCGAATATAAATGTCTCTCGAGAGTTCAGTACCCTGTAGAAAAGCAGATTTAATGTCTATTGAATGAACCCCTCCATTTGTTTTGACTGGCAACAGCTAGCAGCAGTCTGAGTGACTCTGATGCACATGTGGGAGAATTAAGCTGTAAATGGTGAATATTGACCTCTTCGAAAGCCGTGCCTGAGGTACAATACCATTTGGCGATTCTTTTAGTGTACACACCCATCTAGTAGATATACATTTTTGACCCTGGTCCGCAACTTCCTCAAAAACATTATTATTTTGCCAATTCTCCATCTCTTGCTGTTTAGCACTGTCAAACGAGATATCTAGCAACAAGTACATCAGATTCATTGTTTTCAGACTCAATTCGAAGGTTGTCAACATGTGACATGTCTACTGCCTGCTTTTGTCCTTCACTGCAGTCACGTTTAAGATATTGAACATTGTACCAGTCTTTGTACCGTCTTGTGGCTTTTCTTGCTCTGTTTAAGACTTTGGCAGTGCACTGAACACCATCGTTTGTAAATGTGACCCTCTGCCCAGTTTTAAGTTTTACATCATCCATTACAATACTGTGTTTCAGAGGATGTCACAGTAGTTTGTCTAAGGTTTTCTCTCACATTAGTGTCACTGTTGTTGTCAGAGGTTTGCTCTTCTCCATCAACACTTTGATAAATATTGATCTGTCAGAAAGTTCAGTTGATGAACATTTTCTGTACTGTTTACAGGAGCACTGTGGACCATCTGCTCCTCTTCATCTGGTGCATTAAATTTACTCAACCTGGACTGGTGCACACGTACAAGGATTCCCCCATGTCTGATGAACACTACAGACCCATCCTGACCAATAACTACAGCTGGACCTTTCCACTCTGTACTGTCAGCACGTTTATAGTACACTTTGTCTCCTGTCTTGTATTTTTCATCTGTAAGCCTAAGCTGCTTCCGTAGTGCTCGCCTTATTCTTTCTGAGCATTCCACCTCCATGAAAGCTTTCCTGGATGCATGTACTGCCGCTATATGCTGTCCTATTCTTGTGCTCATAGTAGTGCCCTCTAGAGCATGTAGTTTATCCACCAAATCAGAAGGGAGATTGGGGTTTTGACCAAACACAAGCTGGTGCGGGCTATAACCATGCACATTAATCATACTATTTTTAGCCATGAGAGCCCAATCAAGGGCAATTTGCCACCCACACCCATCTCCCTTTTTCACCTTAAGGAGGATCTCTGTCAGTGTCATCTTATGTCTCTCCAGCAGCCCGTTGCTCCCGGGCCTGTATCATGCAGTAGTTTTTGTCTCAATGTTGAAGTTCTCTCATCTCCTCATTGTTGAACTCCCCATCGTTGTCAGTGTAGATACGTTTTGGCGCTCAATGGACACTTATCCACGAATGAATTAAGTAGTTGACGATCTCTGACGGTTTCTTGGTCCTGACAATGTTTCCAGCACTGAAGCGTGTGAAGTGGTCGATGATGTGGAGGTACTATACTCCAGGTACCAGCTCATGTAGATCCATTGCCACAGTTTCATTGTACTCTGAAGCTAACGGCTTCAGAGTACAATGGCATATTTAGTTACATCTTTGATGTCCACACAATAGTGTCCTGAACTAGTGAGCTCAAGAGGCACAGGTTGCTTGAACATGACAACCCTGTCATGCTCCATGTCGAAAACAGTGCCTGCTCTCTTCAGGGACAATTTGCTCAACAGTAGAGGAATATCAGCTGGAACAACTTCAGTTTCAATGTGACACTTTATTTCTCCTATTTTGGCAGGAAGTTTCACTTTTTTCTTTGAAAGCACAACTTGACCATGTCCAAATCTTAAAGGGCGACAGCTAAAATATTCCGTTTACAGCAGCTTGTCGATTTGGCTTTTGTTAAGGTCCTTCATATAACTATTCAGCCACTTTTGGCCACAAACAGTATGTGTACAGTCTATGATGGCTGATCAAAATTATTCAGTTAGGAAGATTTCTGAGTCCGTCATAGTAAATAAACAGTGATGTTGCACTCTTCCACATTTTCATCTTCAGTAAACTTTACTTCATTTCTTCGATGAGGACAATCTTTAGCATGTGCTCTGACAAATGGCGCATCTTGTACGCTTGCCGTATTTATCGAGTGGATTTGTACCTTGTTGTACCTGCTGTCGCTGATATCCACTCGGTGACAGGCTGTTGTTACGTCTGAATTTTACGGTTGGTCTTTGCTCCATGAAAAATGCTGTATCTTGACTTTCACCACTGTTGTTGGTTCCACTTGTTGTTGGTTCCACCGAAGATCCGCTTTAACACCGACTTCATAGACACAAAAGTCACCTCGGCGCACGCCATCTGCTTTTCTTTTCCAGACACGCTGTGTCCAGAAGCTTGAACGCCAGCACCACGTCAGGCAGAGTCATGTTGTACTTTTTCATGCGGTTGTATCTCTGCTCAAAGTCAATGATATAGTCTGCCATGGATACGGCACTATCCTTTTATATCAAATCAAAATGGGAGTACGCTTCATAAGCGCGGTCTCTTTCTTCTCTCAAGAAGACCGCAGTTCAGAAAGCAATGTTTCCATCCTGTTGTCTTTGTTCCAATCTTCCGTGGATATTTCCAAAGCCGTTTCTCGTGTTCTCCCTTCGAGCCCCAGCGCCACCACCAGTGCCTGCTTCTTCTTGTCCAACTCCGTAACAAGTCTCCAGATACTGACTTCATTTTTCCAGTACTCGTATGGCCTGGCCTCTTCAAACTTTGGAGGTACTCTGTAATTGGTAACCATCCTCTGTTACCATGTAAATACCGAAAACACAAGGTAATTGTTGTAATGCCAGAGTTTATTCTACCGCCATGTTCACACACCGGTAAGCACAAACCCGCCTCTCGCACCTGTCTCGCGATAACTGCACATCTAACAGGAAGTTAACATTTTGTGCCCATAATGTGGAAACTTCCAAGCGTATTATGCCATCAACGTGGAGACAAGGAGCCCAAAAGTTACGCAGTGCACCTTTACTATATATAGTTACTTATTTTTTCCATGTAGTTTTATCCACTTACCTGCACGTAGTTGACTGACTGATTATAACCACAGGTAGCCATAGCCCACCAAATGGACCAACAGAGAAGGTGTCTAGAAGAGTAACACTCGGCCAAATCTTTCTTCAATAGACAAAGTACTGCAGTTAAGTTGTTTTTTTCCACTTCTTCACCTTTTATTTCTCCAGTAGACCCCACATCTCTGTCCTCACTTCCATTTTCTGGAGCATCCGTTTTTTTAGGGTGAAAGAACAAGCTTTTTTTTGGCATGGGCAGAAGGCTTGATACAACCATGGCCACAGAAGTAAGGACCATAGTGACCACCAAGATATTCTTGAATGACATCAGATCGAAACTAACCAGGAGCTGCCCCAGGACCGCACCTACTGTGTACCCCAAAAGTTGCACGCTGCGGATGTAGGAGGTGGCCTTCTTGTACCTCTTCACTTCTATGACGCTGCAAGTAAAGAAAAACATGCTCAAATTCAAGCATACCACAAATGAGTATGTTTTGCCTCTTGATTGTTAGCTAATTAAAAATATCAAAACAAAATTGGGTGCAATGTGTAACTTTTTTCTAGGGAGGGTGGGGGATGATGCTCTGATGGTCTCCGTGGAGATGTTACTACTTTGCCAAGAATGTATTATTGTATGACATTAAACTCAATTTGCATTTGTTCAATTACAGGTGTTTACTGCAACAACAAGAAAAACATTCTTAGTGTGAATGGGGTCACCTCTACACAGATCTTACATGTAACCAGGTAAATCAATAACTCCTCCATGGAGACATGCAGGTGTTGGACCCTTCACCAAGGAGAGTTTAACAAAAGGGATTAATTTAAATAACCTGTCTCTGGATTAGACTGTGCCCAATGATAATAAAATAAATACTTTTACTCCTAAGATTTTAACATCGTCCTCCTCCTTCAAACATGATTTAATTTAGTATTTTCTGTGGTTTATCCTTAAATTGTTTGTTAGATTCATGTTTTGTCCATCCACCTTTGAAGCATGTCAAGGTAATTATATAATCTCTTACTTATTATCTGATCATTTGAAGAGGAAAACTATTCTACTAAAAGACAAAATGAATATTCTTAATCTATTTAGTCCATCCAATTAGGATTAGTTCACTTCACCCAAATTATAAATCAGATAGAAACAAATAAAAATGTCCTGAGATCATCTTCTGACATCCACACCTGTAAATGTATGAAAAATATGCCACGTCACATGCCGTCACCACCCCGTAGGAGAACTGCGTGGCCTGCATGGTTGGCACACTTTTGGTCCAGTAGAGTAACGTGGTCGTGACGAAAAGAGCAACGCTTTGGAAGAAGACCACGGGCTTGTAACGCAGCCAATCCGTGAGCAGGAACACCGGCACCAGCACGCAGAGGTAGGAGTACGTCCACACAGGGAGAATCTCATTGTTTACCTGCCATAACCAGAGAGACGGATTACTTTTTAAAAGGTGCACTATGTTACTTTTCTTTCTTCTTATTTTTTCTTGTTGCTATTTTATTTATTTTTTTTATTTTTTATTTCAATTTTTGTAACGCCCAAAATCACAACAGTAGTTGCCTCGAGGGGCTACAGTGGAAAAAAACAAAATAAACAATGTTCATAGGGACTTGGAAATGTCCCAGCTCCCCTGTCCCTCCTTCTCGGCCAGGAAAAACTACCAAACCTCTTTAGGAAAAAGTAGAAACCTGTAGGCGTTCCAGAGTGAAGGAGAGATCCGACTCCCTCGGACGGACAGGCGGACACGCCTCAAAACAACAGAGCAACAACAACAGAAGCGAGGTGGACCAGAGCTTTACCAGGAAGGACATAAAGTAATTAAAGGAACAAAGGTAGAAAATAAGGGAGTGGCAAAAACAAAAAAGAATTAGAGCATATTAACTTCAGAATAATTGTCCCATTTTGTTCATTTTGCACAATGTTACTTTTCTGATGGAGGGCCCGTCACCTGCTTGTCCCCAGGGAGGCGATATTGTTTTGCCTGGAAAGTTCCACAGTATGGTATTGTAGCGAACTGCAGACAACCTCCGAAAGTTGCTAGGTGACAGGAATGCATGGAATATAAGGTTGTACTATAGCACCACTCCACCTAGAGATTTTTGATGTCTCTGCATACAGAACAGAGGCTTCACTCTTTTAAATTTGGAATACACTTTTCCATGAAATGACTGCTTTTGGATTAAAATGAACTCACAGAGGCATTTTCTCTCCCAAGACAAAAGCTAAAACACTAAAAAGACTATGTGGTTATAGTAAACAATCATCTGATTGCAGACTTTTCCACAAGATGAATTTACTGTACATAATGTTGTGTTCTGCATGTCAATTTAACTGTTTTATGACTCGTCTTGTGAACTATTTTATCTTTGTAACTATGTGGCCTAAACAATGGCTACATCGGATATATTCCTTCTTCTCTGATTAGCTCTGACTCAGCATGCGTGCTGATTGGTCGAACATTGGTGCAAAACCAACCCCCCACGGGTCGGTCAGAGAGAGAGAGAAGACCAACTTAGTTCCATCAGAGGTCTTCAAGGACAAAGTATCTCGATGAGAGAAAGGGCTCACTTCTGGCCTAGCAATGGGAACCTACGGAACAAAGACATTCCAGAGACACGCGCATGGAAGCTAACTTTTTCACTCCCATAAATAAGAATTCTGGGCCATCTTTGCACGTGATTAGTCTTTAATTTGCAACATGCAAACTCAAGCTAAGGACCTTTTTGCTAATTTTCAAGATAACAACAAAACTTGGATCCAGTACAGTCCCTAAAGTCAAGCTTCATCGGTGAGTCAGTGCAACGGCCATTTTGTATCTGAGGAACGCCTCAGAGGAAGGCGCAGATCCACAAGACTCATCCGGTGTTCTTCGGCCTGACACTGTCAGAGCCGGAGCTCCAGAGTGGCCGAGCCCTGCCCAGCATGACCCCTGAGTGAACTCTGGAGGCGACATGGCCACACAGGCTTTCGGACACACACAGGCCCATCTCTTCAGGATCACAGCTCCTGCTTCTGGTCGTATAAAAAACGCATGTATTTCACAATCTGGCTGATAATATCATTTTAGAATCAACATTAACTCACGCACAACTAGCTAGATCAAGTACAATCATATTTAATGTCTCCATCTGTTATCGACTCATTTGCATATTCCAAATGTATATTTATCAATTTCCAGAAAAGGGGTCAATGTCACAGTCACGTTCTCACAAACCTTCAGATTAACAAGCAAATACATGTTTAATACATTTGTAGCCCTTGGTTACTCAGAAATGACTTGAGTGGGCAATGGGTTCTTTTACAGTGTACTCACATACTCAAAATTGTTATAATGTTTGGGTTATAGGAAAGTACCTTAAAACAGTAGGGACTGGAATAACGAATTGACACCAAACACCAGGTAAAGTATACAAATTAATATAATAGAAGAAAATTAGATATAATAAAGTATAATATAATAAATATATAATAAAGTTTCCTCAGTACACACAGCAGTGCACAGCAAACACAACTGCACACAAAACACAGCACTTATTGGGGTATATTACAAATTAGTTACTTCATTAATACATTCCTAAAGCCGGCATCTAAATACACCCTACGTTGCAGGCCTGTATCGATGCTTGTGGGCGGTGTGACCAAAAACTCATGGTCACTTCACTCGTGAGCAAAATAAAATAAAAGCAGAGTACCTTGTGTAAATGTGTTAATTCCACCAGATTGAGTGCTATCTGGATCTGTCTCTCGTTGTCCAGTCCGGCAACGATTCACTGTCCGCTCGTCATCCCGCGTCCACCCGCGTCCACCCGCGTCACGTAGAAACTGCAGTGTCTTTGATCACGAAGCACGCACTAGTCCTCACTGTGGATTCTCTTACCTTACCATCAAACCATGGCACAAACTTTGAAAAAGTCACAAAAACAAGTGTTTCTGTAAACCTCCTGTTTGCCGGGCCTTCTCGCCAGATCTCTCCCTTTTCCTTATCTCTCCTCCCACAATAACTCATGTCACATTCACAGACTACTCCAGAAATAGGACAAACATTTACATCATGTACAGTACGGAAAATTAAATATCAATAAGTATTACGCAGTTGCTAACTTTTATAAATGTTTTAACCATTAACTTTAACTAATATAATTATATATATAGTTAAATATATATATATATATAAAAATAAATGTTTTAAATGAACATGGATTTTCATCCGGATTACACCTTTATTCATTTAGATATTTGATTATAGAATTGTTAAATGCCTAAAATGGCTGGTGCCCCAAATAACTCTTAAAATATGATATATAGCGTATTTTCTGCACTATAGGGCACACTGGATTATATCAGTTTTCATATAGATGCGCTCCGGACTATAAGACGCAGTAAGCGAAACAAAACAGTCAGATTAGTCAGTCAGTTGAACTGCATTAAACATGTTCGACTAATTCAGCTCAACATTGTTACAACACAACATTCTGATACGCTAAAACAACAAACGGTAGCGCATTCACAGTAACTCTCAAAATTGTTCAGTTACAACACGTAAACGCAATACACTCACTTTTTTAGTTCATTCCTCGTACACTGTTGACACTGTAGAGACCTTCTACCTGCTGCTCTCTGTTCGATAACCCACTGTTCAATGTTGTCCTCTAACTGTGGCCATCTCGCTTTGTTCCCTCGGAAACTCTGTGTGGTCTTCTGAACTTGGCGCCAGTCATCTTCTTGCTTCCTCCACTTCCGTACCATTGATGCATTAATGTTGAATTCTCTCGCAGCTGCTCTATTCCCATGTTCTACTGCGTGACTGATAGCCTTAAATTTGAAGTCCGCGTAATAAGCGTGTCTCTCGATAGGTGCCATTTTGGGGTACGTATCACTCCGCGGTGCACCTGGCTACGGTAGCCGTAATGTTGTTTACATTTTTACAGAGCGCCGTGAGCGCCGTGAGCGCCGTGTACCCATAATACATCCATGCGTGTACCACACAAAATCGTTTCGAGATCAGTATGCACAACCAGAATTAATCCATATATATGACGCACACTGGATTATGTTGTCGTTTTTAGAGAAAATTAAAGACATATAAGTGCGCCCTATAGTCCGGAAAATGCTGTACTAAATAGTGTATATTAATGTCACCCTCTCTCATAAATGGGAGGACATGAATAGCATTACAGTACTTGTACTGGTAAAATCCCTACAGTATTATACTTATCAGTCTTGGGTTTATTTTCTGTGTTTTTATTTCTCAAAAATCCCTCGATGAACACGTATTCTTACTATGAGCGTGATCGCCTCCCCACAGATCTGACCCGTAAATTGACCAATTGGCACTACATGCAAGCTTAGTTTAATGCTATAGTGTGGAACATCACAGGCAAAGAGATTACATCTCCTTGGAGACAAACTGGTGGCAAACTTTCCATCAGAAAAGTGACGTTATGCATTTTTAAGTTTGAATGAAATCTTAAAAAATTGTTTCTGTAAATCGTTTTTGAGGGTCATGAAAAGTGCTCTCTAAATAAAAAGGCATTATTTTATTATTATTATTATTATTATTATTATTATTATTGAATAAAAATAAATAATCATAGCATAGTATAGTGCCATTACCTGCTCTGTTGTTAAGTTCTTGTCTGGGCCGGTCAAAAATGGTACAAGAAAAGGCTCCAGTGGCTTGACAGTGCTGAAAAATCCGTACAGGCACAAGAGGGAAGTTGCATACCTCCAGTCTGACCTCCAACTTCTCCAACACCTAATTGGTTCCATCTAAACAACAATTAGTCCTTTTCCTGTCTCAAACACATGAAGGAGCTTATTCGGCAGACAATTACCTTCCTTCCGCCTTGTGTGAAATGCTGTTAGTCAATCAACAACCAGTCTTGGTCATGGTTCAAAATATCTGCACTTGGCATGGAGTGATGTAAGATTATTGAGTGACTCCGTAATAAAGCAGTCACTATTAGTTCCTGTGTTTGTTTATTATTATAGCAACCCTGTATTTCAATATGTATCACAGTTTGCATCTTTTGTCCAATTTTTGTGTGTGCTGTAGGGATGTCAAGATTATTCAGTTCATCAATAATCATGATTATTCATGTCATAATATAATCGTAAAAACTAAAAAATTATAATCGGGACTATTATAGAAGAAAAAGGTAATGGTTTTTATTTCAATCTATAGTTTAAAACAAATCATCTAAATATAAAGTACTTAATATCTTGCTGTTTGGTCACATTTACTTGATTTTCTCATTCAGACAGGTGAATTTCATAAAGCTTGTCACAAATTTGAGAAATAGTAATGTGTTAAACG
This sequence comes from Chaenogobius annularis, assembly GCA_015082035.1. Classification (NCBI taxonomy): domain Eukaryota; kingdom Metazoa; phylum Chordata; class Actinopteri; order Gobiiformes; family Gobiidae; genus Chaenogobius; species Chaenogobius annularis. The sequence continues at coordinate 1,895,910 of BJKM01000011.1, read as the reverse complement.
AGATTTCACACATTCTCTGTAATAAGAATTGTGAACAATTGTTAAATCGTGATGTTTTTTCTCACATTTTAAAATTTGACATCGCAATATCTCTAAAGAGTCTGTTATTAAGCTTAGAGCTGCGTTGAACAGAAAATTAGCAAATCAAGATATGTCAATCTCACAAAAAAAGCAAATCGTCACAGGAAAAGGATGATTTCAATTTTTATCGCTCATACTTTGCTGTTGGTGCCACAGTGCAGCGTCCAGGCACCAGGAGGATTTTATCTATGATGCAGGCAAATGTTTTTTGGGTTGTGAAATGTAATACAGATGTTTAAACCAATGGAAAATGCTTCTGATTTTAAAAAACATTGGCAAATAAAAAATGTTTTCCCCCCTAATCCGACATAATGCTGACATCTCTTCCCAGCGGTTTAAACAGATTTGGCTGGGCATGCACGACGACAGAACCTCATCCATTCCAGACTTCAGAGAACCACAGAAAATGAAAGACAGCACCCCAGACCACCAGTGCAAATGCAGACTTTGCTAACTGTGACACATTTGGGACCATTGCTGCCTCATCAGGTGGTTTCCCCTCTGCCCTTGCTTCATTTCAAGCTCCAAACCCAGGTATAATGTAATAAAATGACCATCTTTCCAGCTGAGAACCACTGGCTTTAGACTAATGCAATCATGAACAGGAACTGCCATTTTATGTATTTGTAAAATGAAAACAAGGTGACCCCCTTCTTTGTGAATTCTAGGGTTCCTAACTATTGTCCCACCACACCCAGGAGGGAAAAAGGAATTGCTTATGAACGGAAAACCACTTTCATTTTAGGATTTTAAGTTAATGTGTAAATATTAAGAGATGAAGATTCTCTTAAATATATATATATATATATATATATATATATATATATTTTATAATTATAATATATAAAATAAGTAGAGGCTGACCAAACTGTTAATTTACATTGATGTGTGACATCTTATAACATGGTTTAATAAAAAAGAGCTTTATACGTATTGGGCTATTGTCAATAATTGAATACTTTGCTGATGAAAAACATGAATTCTTGCTGAGCTATGGAGGATACCTTGAAGTCTTTTGGATTTGACCATTCAGAAGATTGTGAAGCCCATGGACAGACATTGAGGGAATGAGAAAAGCATCTTAGGATATGTTCTCCTGTGAAGCAGGCCGTTCACTTGTGAATTTCCAAATAGTACAAAGTCCTCGTAGAGAGAAAATAAGGGCTATGATGGCAAAATAACTTGCATATATAGTAAACTGAAAAACAAAGAAGCTGGATTAATAATGGATCAATAGATAGTTCTTGATATCACTAGTTTATATAAAAGGACAATATTGCAGGCTCACCTGTTTAATGATGCTTAAACCAGAGCCAACAACCACTGACAAGAGGAGTGTCTGCAAAACCAAAGCCACATAAGTGTTCACTCCAAACACGAGTGCGTATCTTTCCATTGAAAGACCAGCAGCAATCTGAAACCTTTAACCAAAGCCTTGATTATTATCAACCACGCAGCCTGTGTGCAGTGTGATGCATGCTAGAACTCTTACTTACATGGCTATTGTTATCAGAAGCATATAGAGACACTTGAAGACCACATATCCTGCGTAGCACACCCAGATGTTACCTATAAAAGTCATGAGGAAGAGGGAGACCGCCGCAAGTCCAGAGAATCCACCCAGGACAAGCTCTCCCCAGTGCTCCATGCACCTCAGTGAAGCCGACACTGTATGCGGTGGCTGCACCTGTGCCAGTGAGATTTATGTACAATGTCTACAATACAAAACGAATATTACGGTCTGTACGTCTTACTTAATAGGTTTGAGACAGCTTCCACTCCGCCATTGTAGACGCGTGAGTTCTGGGAGGGCTCAACATGTTCCCAAAGCACCTGAAATAATGATTTGGAAGTTACAAGAAAATTATGAGTGGGTTTTAAATGTTGAATCACAAAATAAAATACTCCTATGACCTATGATCCGGTTAATTAGGATTAGGATTCATTGCTTTTTTTTATACTATGCCACAAAAATCAGGCACTCCACAAATTGAAAAGCTTCTAGAAATGTCATCAAAGGTTCTAGCAGAGCATCTGCTTCACCATGGAGGTAATATCGTTTACCTGGAATGTCTAGCATTATATATTATCACAGCACTGAAACTGCTCTTATCAAGATGACAAATGACATCTGCCTGAACACTGACAAGCCCATTGTCAGGGAAAAACCTCAGTCTTAATTTTGTTAGATCTGAGTGCTGCTTTTGACACTATCGATCATGGGATCCTCTTACAGAGACTAGAGGACTGGGTGGGCATCACTGACACTGCCCTAAAGTGGTTAAAGTCCTATCTGAAAGACAGGAAGTACTTTGTTGAAATTGGTAACTGTGCCCCTGACCTGTAGGAGCCCCAAGGGTCATTAATGGGACCCCTTCTGTTCAACCTCTGCATTCTGCCATTAGGTCAGTTGATACGCAGCAAAAATGTGTTCTTCACAATTATGCAGACGATCTATGTTTCACTGCATCCAACAGATCAGTGTGTGGATGCAAAACAACTTTCTCCAGCTGAACTCAGACAAGACTGAAATCATCATCTTTGGCCCACAGAAACCAAGAGAAAGTGTTAACTGTCACCTCCAGAGTTTCTAAAACCTACAAATCAAGTTAGAAATCTGGGGGTAATAATGGACTCAGACTTGAATTTTAACAGTCATGTCAAATCAATAACATCAGCAGCTTTTTACCATCTAAAATACATTGCCAGAATCAAAAGTATAGTGTCTAAACCAGACCTGGAGAGACTTATCCATGCCTTTGTCTCCAGTAGATTAGACTACTGTAACGGCCTGCTCACTGGCCTCTCCAAACGAGCTGTAAAACAGCTGCAGTACATCCAGAACACTGCTTCTCAGGTCCTGACTAGAACCAGGAAGTATGATCACATTAGTCCTGTGCTCAGGTCTCTGCAGTGGCTCTGCTTGCATACAAGTCTCTCCATGGCCTAGCACCAAAGTACATCTCGGACTCAGATGTTAGTGCCATATGAACCATCTCAGACTCTGAGGCCTCCTGCTGGTGCCAAGAGTCAGGACTAAACATGGGGAATCTGCATTTCAGTTTCACGGCGCTAAAATCTGAAACAGTCCTCCTTAAGATGTGAGACAGGCCTCTACTCTGACAATGTTCCAATCTAAGCTAAAAACAGTTTTGTTTGACTGACGGAAATGATTCTATTTGCACGCTTCTCTTTTATGACTTAAACTGTTGATGATTTCTGTCATGTCTGTGATGTTTTTATTGCATTGTGAGCACTTCTCCACAGATCTGACCTGTAACTTGGTTGTGGCCTATTGACATCACAATACATATATTTACTTATTTTTTTCCATGTAGTTTTATCCACTTACCTGCACGAAGTTGACTGACTGGTTATAACCACAGGTAGCCATAGCCCACCAAATGGACCAACAGAGAAGGTGTCTAGAAGAGTAACACTCGGCCAAATCTCTCTTCACTAGACAAAGTACTTCAGGTGAGTTGGTTTTTTCCACTTCTTCACCTCTTATTTCTCCAGTAGACCCCACATCGCTGTCTTCACTTCCATTTTCTGAAGCATCATGTTTTTTAGGGTGAAAGAACAAGCTCTTTTTTGGCATGGGCAGAAGGCTTGATACAACCATGGCCGCAGAAGTAAGGACCATAGTGACCACCAAGATGTTCTTGAATGACATCAGATCGAAACTGACCAGGAGCTGCCCCAGGATCGCACCTACTGTGTACCCCAAAAGTTGCACGCTGCGGATGTAAGAGGTGGCCTTCTTGTACCTCTTCACTTCTATGACGCTGCAAGTAAAGAAAAACACAAAGGTGTATTTATTGTTTGCCTCTTGATTATTAAAAATATTGAAACAATATTAAAGGTGCAATATGTAACTTTTTTTCTAGTGAGGGTGGGGGCTGATGCTCTGATGGTCTCCGTGAAGATGTTACTACTTTGCCGAGAATGTATAATTGTATAACATTAAACTCAGCTTGTTTAATGTAATACAATAATGATGACATTATTGGATGTCTTCACCTGTTTATTGCACGTGTTGTTGCAAGGTGTTTATTGCATAAAAACATTCATTCTTACTGTGAATGGGGTCACCTCTACACAGATCTTACATGTAACCAGGTAAATCAATAACTCCTCCATGGAGACATGCAGGCATTGGACCCTTCACCAAGGAGAGTTTAACAAAAGGGATTAATTTAAATAACCTGTCTCTGGATTAGATTGTGCCCAATGATAATAAAATAATAAATACTTTTGCTGCTAAGATTTTAACATTGTCCTCCTCCTTCAGACATGATTTAATTTAGTATTTTCTGTGGTTTATCCTTAAATTGTTTGTTAGATTCATGTTTTGTCCATCCACCTTTTAAACATATCAAGGTAATTACATAATCTCTTACTTATTATCTGATTATTTGAAGAGGAAAACTATTCTACTTAAAACAAGATGAATATTCTTAATCTATTTGGTCCATCCAATTAGGATTAGTTCACTTCTATTTATAAACCAGATAAAAAAATTGTCTTGAGATCATCTTCTGACATCCACACCTGTAAATGTATGAAAAATATGCCACGTCACATGCCGTCACCACCCCGTAGGAGAACTGCGTGGCCTGCATGGTTGACACACTTTTGGTCCAGTAGAGTAACGCGGTTGTGACGAAAAGAGCAACGCTTTGGAAGAAGACCACGGGCTTGTAACGCAGCCAATCCGTGAGCAGGAACACCGGCACCAGCACGCAGAGGTAGGAGTACGTCCACACAGGGAGAATGTCATTCTTTACCTGCCATAACCAGAGAGACGGATTACTTTTTAAAGGTGCACTATGTTACTTCCTTCTTCTCTTCCCTTCTTTTTTCTTTTTTGCTATTATCTTTTTTATTAGAACAGAAACAACAAAGCAACAACAACAGAAGAAAAGAAAAGAGAAAAACCAACAAAACAAAAAAATACAAAAAACACAAAGAAAGAGCTGGACCAGGAAGAACATAAGGTAATTAAATAAATAAAGGTAGAAAATAAGGGAGTGGCATAATAAAGAATTAGAGCATATTAAGTTCAGAATAATTGTCCCATTTTGTCCATTTTGCATGATATTAATTTTCTGATGGAGGGTCCGTCACCTGCTTGTCCCCAGGGAGGTGTTATTGTTTTGCCCGGAAAGTTCCACAGTATGGTATTAAACTTGCATTTATTTTCTGTGTGTTTATCACTCAAAAAAAACCCTGATAATAATGCATTCTCATTGTGAGCACGATCACCTCTCCACAGATTTGACCTGTAACTTGACCAACTGGCAACACCTACAAGAAAAGTTTACTTGCCATCACAGGCAAAGCAATTACATTACAAGTTATTATTATTATTATTATTATTATTATTATTATTGTTATTGTTATTATTGAATAATACAAAAAATAATAGTATGGTATAGTGCCATTACCTGCTCTGTTGTTAAGTTCTTGTCTGGGCCGGTCAAGAATGGCACATGAAAAGGCTCCAGTGGCTTGACAGTGCTGAAAAATCCGTACAGGCACAAGAGGGAAGTTGCATACCTCCAGTCTGACTTCCAACTTCTCCAACGCCTAATTAGTTCCATCTAAACAGAAGTCTTTATGCAGACAATGGTGCATTGTGGGTGAGAGGTAAAAATCTTACATTTTTTGTGAAGAAAATACAAAGAGCAATACAACAAGTTGAGCAGTGGACAGGTCAGGGAAGTGAGATTCTTCGGAGTCAACTTTGATGAAAATCTTAATAGGCAACAGTACAGTGATAAGGTTAAAAATAAATGCAAAAAGGTTAATAATCTGCTGCAGTGTTTATCTGGCCAGGACTGGGGAGCTAGCAGAAGGTTGCTTCTGAATATTTACTGGGCTATTATGAGAGCAACTATTGATTATGGCTGTATTGCTTGTCTTCAGCTGAAACTAACTTTCAGCTGAAGACAAGCTGAAGACAATTCATTGATGTTCTACATCAATGAATTGATGTATAACAAGCCCAAACCTTCTGTGTCTGATGTAAGCTTATGTTGGTTTACAGCAGGGGTGGCCAACCCGCGGCTCGCGAGCCTCATGCGGCTCTTTAACTAGTTTCATGCGGCTCTTCAGGAGCTGTCCCATGACATGCGTTATTGAAAATTATTCTATTATTGTTTGTGGACCCTTGCTTGAACTGAGAGTCTGTGTTGTGTGAGACACAGTGCACACAATGTTAACTGTTGAAAATTACTGATATTATCATGTTGGTGTGGTTATTTTCATTAGATCTGGCTGAGCAGAGGTCTGCGTATGCGTGCATACATGATTAAAAGATGATATTCATGTGTACCCATGTGTATGATGTGGCTCTTTGCAGTAACACAGAAAAAAAAGTGGCTCTTGGTCTCTGACTAGTTGGCCACCCCTGGTTTACAGGGTAAATGTACAAGGACATGCAGGCACCCATCCGGTGAAGGACATTCTTAAAGAATGCTGGGAACATCATAAGACGGACTTTCATTGATTTAGCTGGGTAGGAAATGCAAAGGCACAACTTGCTGGATTGAGTGATCTTAACTTGAACCTTTCTGTGGCTGTCAAACATAGCTCCTTGGAAGCTCCGTTTCCTGTTGATATTAGTTTACATCACAAACTTAAAGGATAAACTAAAAAGGCACCACAGTTCCTTATTCAAGAGGTCATTGATAAGCATTCTAATGATGTGTTAATTATACCGATGGATCCAAAGATCCTGAGAGTGGGGGCGAGCAGGTGCTGCTTTTTTCATACTTGACCTTAAGATGGCGGTTAAGAAGAGCTTAACAAATCATCTTTCTGTCTTCACCACAGAACTCATAGCAATACGATTAGGGATGGAATGGGCTGAATCTACTTTACAATGTCACATCGTAATAGCTTCTGACAGCCTCTCTGCACTGCAAAGCATTAAATCTGGAAAATCTGATTGTAGACAGGATATTCTATATAGCATCTTCTATTTGATACTTTCTCTGTCCACAAAAGGTGTGATAGTCCTGCATTTGGGTTCCTGCCCATGTTGGGGTGGATGGCGATGAAATGGCTGATTTGCTGGCCAAAAATTCCCTTAGACTGCCATCAATTGATGTGATAGTTGAAATAAGTGAATCTTAAATCAAGCCTATCATAAAGAGTCATGTGGATAAACTTTGGCAGGATTATTGGAATCTTTATGATACTGGACGGCATCTGTATCAGATCCAAAGTTGTGTTGATCCATGCAGATGCGTGGGCGGAAACGCAGGAGAATAGGCCACACTGGACTCAATAGGTCACTGAATAGGATAGGCAAATATCCTATCGGTTTATTTAATTACTGTCAAGAACCAGAAACTGTTGAGCATGTGCTCATTTACTGTACAGCATATGAAAGAGAGAGAACCACATTAGTTCTATGGTTTCAAAATAATAAACAGGAATTCAATCTGTGGAGTCTTTCTACAGTCCAGACACAAAAATTATGTAAGGCTATAAATATAACACAGGATTAATTGGAAGATTAATTGGAAGAGGGTTAAGAGCCTCTTTGTAGTGTTACACTACAATCCCTTCTAGTACTATGGTTTCCGTTGATCTCCTGTCTGCACTCAATCCAGTAGGTGGCGGTAAATGCACATTTTCAGTTGGCTGCCTCCATTAAAAGTAACAATTAGTCCTTTTTCCTGTCTCAAATACACACAAGGAGCTTATTTGGCCGACACTTACCTTTCGCCTTGTGTGAAATGCCATTAGTCAATAAACATTTGCACTTGTGGCATGGCGCGATGTAAGATTATCAAGTGACTGTGTAATAAAGCAGTCACTATTAGTTATTGTAGTTGAGCGACTGAGTAAAATGGAATGTTGGTGATTGGTGACATCGTCGTCAGTGACATCATCGTCAAAGGGCGTGACATCATCGTCATGGCAACTGTACAGTATATGGCCGTGCATTACGCACACTCGCTATGGCTTCTTGCCATTGCATGGCATCTAGTTGGTTATATAACCACAAATGATCAATATTTTATCAATATTCAGTTCAGTTCATATTGCTGGTTGAAAGTGAAACAAAACTTACATTTTTACAAACAAATATCACACAAAACTCATAAGGAGTAAGCAGTACAAATACTTTACTACAGTTAACCAACTTTCTATGATTATATATACAATATATATATTCTTATTACATCCAATAAACACATGAGATTTGCATATGCTTGAGTCATGTTTTGAGTTACATTTGTGTAACATTATTCAAAACAAATTCTTGTCCATTCTCTTATACAAAAAGTAACGTGTCATTTGTTCTACTGTCTTTATTGTCCATGCTTAAAACTGTTCTTCATTGATCACCTTCACAGAAGAATCGTTTTCTTCAGAATGATTGTGATTGGTGCACGCTGTGTATATTCCTCGAATCAGGAACAGCACTGAGATGACAGCGTAGTAACTCCCGTAGATGATGAACTGCAAGAACCATTGTCAAGAGTTAAGTTTGACATGTATTAGTTCTGTTACATTTTTATTTATAAATGTTTTCCTTAGCTGTTTGAGCGTCACTCTACAATGAAACAAAGGCACATGCCCACTAGATGTCTCTCTCTGCTCACTCTACTGATGTAAGTATTTGAGATCAGTACAAAACTCACCAACAGTGTAAAGAGTGCAATGTACTACTAACTACACGTGATATGACTCTATTTTTAACAACACTAATATTATTACTGCTACGTTAGCAGCTTGCACACCTTTTCCTCAATTGCTCAAACGCACAAAGTCTCAATTAAAAAGTACTATCACAAATAATGGTACCTGAGTAACAATGTCCAACCCCAAAGCGGTGTCATCCACAACTATTAAAGTCACAATGGTTTGTAATAACAGGGCCACAAACGTGTTGATGCCAAACGTCAGAGCGTAGCACTCCATGGACAGGTTTGAAGCAATCTGAAATCTGAAAATAAATGTGTTAAGTATGAACACTGCACAAAAAGAAATATAGATATATGCCAACTTACACAGCAATGGTAATGAGTAGGATGTAGCATGATTTGAATATAACATAACCAGCATAGCAGGCCCATATATTGCTGGTCAATGCCATAAGAAAAACTGCACCGGTCCCTGCAGCTGAGAACAGTCCTAGAGCCAGCTCGCCCCACACGGCCCAGGTCACCTTAACATGACCCACGCAGAACGCAGCTGCTGCACCTGGAGAAGTGTAAACACATGCCCATGTGGTCGCTCTTACTGCTCCTCCTGTGCGTTAGCGAGAATCAATGAGACATGCCTGTGTTTGTAACTATTTTGTAACTATGAACGACACCTTGCCATACACACTCCCATTTTACTTGAATCTCTTGTTTTTGTCATGTGTTGCTGTCCACTTCAGGTCAGGCATTTCAAATACTGCAGATTTTTTTTTTTAATACTTGTAATACGGATTTACTGAAGAACTTTGATGGACTGATTGTTGTGTGGTGGTCAACCAAAGTCACATTTCCACTATAATGGGCAAAAGGATAATATACACTATTGATCTCTGTGGTTCTTTCCTTGTAAATAATAGCTCAAACTCAAACAAGTGTTTCAGACTTACCTGTCAGACAGCTTACAGCCTCAACAGCTCCATTGTAAGTGGATGATATAGCTGATGGTTCAATGTGGTTCCACAGTAACTGGCAATAGTTGAAAATCTGCGTGTAGCCAGCTGTGGCCAAAGCCCACCACAATGACCAGAAGATTAACTTACTGCATTCATAACATTACAATGCACAATTAGTATTAGTATTCAAGCAGTAATAAAATACTGCTGGAATATGGTACTACCTTGAAGAGTAGGACTCCTTAAAACTTTGCAAAAGTAAATGTCCTGCTCTGATCACGTTTTCTCTGCTGAACCATCGAACGTCACCCTCGTCAGCTCCTTTGAAGAACAAGCTTGTCTTGGGCATTGGCAAACAGAAAGAGATGAGAAAAGCCACCATTTCAAGTCCAAGAGTAATGGCGTTGAGGTAGAAGTAATCTAGACCTGTTAAAAAGTTAAACATTGTTAAAAATGGTGGACCTTTGGCAAGAACTGGTTGAAAATATTAACATTACTTTGAGTTGCTTGTCTTACCAGCCACAGAGACAAGCAACTGGCCAAGTGATGCCGCAAATGTGTATCCAACCAACATGGCACCACGAAGGTAACCTGTTGCTCTTTGGTAATTCTCAAAGGGTATTACATTGTATATATATGAAAAATATGCCACTTCTGTTGATGTTACCACTGCATAGTTGACCTGAAATGAATGACATGGGACAATATATAACGTGAGGAATTATTGCATTACTGTATTAAGTATAGTATAAGCATTGTGTTGTTTTGCCGTTTTGAAAATGTGTCAACAGGAAATATTTCTTGACAATAAGAACAGATTGGTCTTACTACATAATAATTAAATGAATGATGGTCAGTTTGTAGTTTATAGGGAAATCACCTGTAGAAAGACCATAGCAGCTAGACCTGGAACAAAACAGAGCAGCACGTAGTTTGAAACCAGGAAGAGTCCTTGAACTACAATGACAGGCTTGTGTTTTAAAAAGTCGGTCAGCAGAAACACCGGGAGAAGGAAACTCAAGTACGAGTAGGTCCATATGGGAAACAGGTAGTTGGTCACCTGAAAAACAAGAGCAAAGACTGGTCAAATTGAATGCTCTGCTTAAGGCAGATTTAGCATATCGTTTCTATCTGGCTGCTCTTTCTTTTGTTGGAGTAAGTACTCATTTGTCACTTCTAGAAAGGAGGGCTTCTGAACCAAATGGTGAACAATTACCAACAGCGCAACCTTAGCACTAGTTCGCTTCCCTTCATTGTTATTGTGTGAAGGAGTATTATTGTCTTACCACTTCTTCAGAAATGTTCTTATAAGGTCCAATCAGGTATGGCGTCAGGAAGGGCTCTGCTACTCTACTGGAAGCAAAAAACCCATAGAGACATAGCACTGCAGTAGGATAAGCCCAATTGGAGGACTTAAGTTTGTTCCAACAACTCATACCTGTCCTCTATAATGTCCCTGCTCAGTGGTCTGCAGTCATCAGTAAAGGTGCGAGGTGAGTTGAGTTTTCTTACGTTTCAGTAGCAAAGAAGAAGCAGATTATGTTTATGACCTTATCAGCAGAAGACTTTGCACTTAAAAGCAGATAACAACACCTGGAGTTTACTGTGAGAAAAGGTGTTGTCATTTATTGATTTGTTTATTTGACAGGGACGCTGTAAATGAATAACATTAGTGTAAATGTTCCAGAAATAGCCAAGAAGGCTCTTTTTCATCAGTTTTCCCTGGACATTGAACTAAGTTAAAACTCTCTTAATGATTAAAAGATGCACGTTTTTTTTTTCTAGTGGAGGTTATGCCACCTGCTTGTCTCCATGGAGATGAGATTGTTTTTCCTGGAACCCCCGATTTTTGCCAAAATATTTTCATACATTTTTTTAAATGCATATTCAGAAAAATTCAATTTCCGTACCAAATCCTCCTCATGAAGTACACATATTGTGGAGGAGTTTGGAGTGAATGGGTCACAAATCATAAAAGTTTTTGAAGAAAAACCCACATATTTGCCAATATATTTTCATAAAAAATTTAAAATGCATATTCAGAAAAAATCTATTGCCATATCCCATAATGTTCATTTCATTTCATTTAAAAAATATATAAAGTGTATAATTTATAATAAAATACAATAATTATCCTTTTCTAATTAATTGGCCTATTAGTAAGTGTGTCAAACATGTCTATTTATTCAATAAAAGTATTTTTCAACATTAAGAAAACAAACAAACATTGTTTTCGCTTTTGTCCAAGTAGGGTAATTTGTTGACCGTCCCTAAAGACGGCACGGGACATTTGCCGACACCTCAAGCGAACACACGCCGCGGGTCATGACGATATGCGGCCATGTCAATCATGTCAGTCATGTCAGTCATGTCAATCATGTCAATCATGTCAATCATGTCAATCATGTAGTGTCGAGCGAATATGTCGAATATCCACGATCCAAACAACCCCGCGGTGCTCACAGTAGGGATGCAAGTATTTTTAAACAATACAACGCCTGTAATTGAGTAAATGCTAAATAGTTTAATGCTCACGTCATATTTCTTTCTTTCTTTCTTACATGGTGCACCTTTTGTTTGACTCTTTCAGGACAGTTGTAGTGCACACACACACGGCCAATATTGTTGCTTATTCACTAATGTTGATACACGCCATAAGCCCTTCACACATTACTCTGTACATTACAGTGCACTGCAGCTTTCTTTTGAATATTATGTGTTTTAGGCTGCATATTACATTTTTTAAAATCAAAGTAACTTACATACTTTCGTAAAATAGTGTAAATACTTACTAGCTTGCTACGCCTACGTGCACGCTTCAGTCCACTTTACCATTCACGTTCCTGTGCGCATGCGTAAGTGAGGGATTTGCGGCTGGTCACCATAGAAACCACATGTTGTCGTCCTAGACCAGAGAACACGGGACCCAAGCTAACGTTTGCAAAATGAAGTTAAAGCGCTTCTGTCTCAGATATTACCCACCAGGTAATCTATTTAGAATTGTTTTATTGTCATTACTAGCTTAATATTACGATGAACTCTCAGCCATTGGCCACAATTAAAATGACTTAAAGTTATTTTTCTTAATAAAAGTTGAACTGGATGAAACTCGATTATTGTTCTCATTCATTCAAACAGGTATTATAATAGAATATGAGAAAGCGGGACAGCTAAGCACAAAATCAATAGACCTTCTGGATTTATCAACAGAGTGCGTGAGTTTTATTACTTTGCACATTGAATCTGCCTCAATGTCCAGTCATTATCAGACTTTGTGAAGTTGTGTCTCATTGAAGTGACCTCTTTTGTGCAACCATTGGTGTGTGAAACGTGTGTGCAGGACAAATCCGGATGATTTGGTGGCAGAGATTGTTCAGTCTGAGCCTTTGATCACAGAGTACTGGGCTGATCAGGTTAAAGATCTGATTGTTCGCCTTCAACAGAAGAAACGTCAGCAAAACCACCACAAGTTCTGCTTCGTTAAGGTTACACTTGTTTTACACACACATGTCCTTAAAACAATTGCCTTGAAAGTGAGTTCATTTTTGTTTTTTAGATCAGTCTTTTATATGAAAAACATCTCTAATTAAACAGTTTAAAGCTGAATTAAGTCATTGTAAACCACAATCCACATAGTCGTTGCGCTCTAGCCAATCAGAGAAGACATTGCAGTGCTTTTTTTTGTGTTTGCCGGTGGAGAAAAGAGAAGAGCCAGCAGCTGGGACAACTGGGACGTGTAAATTCAATGATTTTAATCGTAATTAACATTGCAAGTACAGGTTTACACTTACCTGAAATATCGACTGAATTACAGTGACGTCTTTGTGATTAGTTTCTTCTCCCCCTGCAAACCGGGTTTTATTTTCCCTCGCAATCATTATGTTTGTAAATTCAGATGAGATATTAAAAATGTCTCATCCACAGGTGCTTAACGCGCACTTATTACCTCTGACAAACGTTGCTTTTAACAAGTCTGGATCAAAGTAAGTTCAGCATTCTGATAAATTCTCATTTTCTATACGTCTTTAGAAATATACATGTTTTCTTGTCTTGCGCAGGTTCATAACAGGGAGCTATGACAGAACATGCAGAGTTTGGGACACAGCGTCTGTCACCTGCCTTCTTACACTGGAGTCTCACCAAAGCGTGGTCTATGCAATCGCCTTCAACAACCCTTTTGGGTAAACATCAAGATGTATTTTCCTTTCACCTACACTATAAAACAAAGACATACATGCATTTTTTCATTTCTCGCTTTCAGTGACAAGATCGCCACTAGTTCCTTTGATAAAACATGCAAATTGTGGTGTGCTGAGACGGGCAAGTGTTTCCATACTTTTAGAGGACATACAGCAGAAATAGTATGTGTTCATTTGTGTTTCTTTGATTTTGACGCTTGCACCTTGTAATTTTGATCATACATTTTGTGACTCTAAGTTCAGGACCAAATTCTGTGTTGTAGATTTGCTTGGCGTTCAACCCTCAGAGTACGTTGGTAGCTACAGGCAGTATGGATACTACTGCAAAGCTGTGGGATGTGGAGAGTGGTGAGGAGCTGGCCACACTGTCTGTGAGTACTGCAATTATCTATGTAACTTTAAGATAACTACAGATCATCATCTGTTTTATTGTGTGATATTTGCCCAGTTTTGACTCAAATTCTGTCTAATGATCCTCCACTGTATGTTTTAGGGTCATACAGCGGAGGTCCTGTGTGTTTGCTTTAACACAGTGGGAAACCAGCTCATCACTGGCTCCTTTGACCACACAGTGGCCATATGGGAAGTGCCCTCTGGAAGGTCAGTTACCTCTTATGAAACTTCTTAAAGTCTGTTTTTACATAAGAGTAAAAAGAGTAAAGTACATACACAATTTATGAGCAAAAAGATAAAAGTACACACACAATTTATGAGTGTCTTCCCCTCAGGCTTCTCCACACTCTGCACAGTCATCTCGGGGAGATAAGCAATGTGCAGTTCAACTGGGATTGCTCACTTATTGTTTCAGCTTCTTTGGACCACAGCTGTAAGGTCAGATGTTTCTGTAGTTAGGATTCCCCCACGAGCCACGACTAGAAATGATATCTGCCTCACATTTAGTCATAAAGCTAATAAGAACTGTAACAGCTGTTTTATTTAATGTCCAAATGTCTCTCGGGCCTGATTGTGTTTTCAGTTGTGGGAGGCGACTAGTGGGAAATGTGTGGCCACACTGGAAGGACATAAAGAAGAGGTTCTGGACGCATGCTTCGATTTAACTGGACAGTTGGTGGCTACAGCCTCTGCAGATTGTGAGTCATGTAAAATGTATTGCTGCCTCGTGGCTGTCAGAAAATATCATTTTTAACCTAATTGGTTCTCTCTGGTCTTGTCTTGTTTGCGTTTCGTTGTTTTATGTTTTAACAAAAAAAAATCTCTTCAGAACTGTTCAGATGTTGTAGATTATTGTCATTATTAGATGGAAGACTGAGTAATGTTTTGGTCTCAGGCACAGCGCAAGTGTTCAGTGCGACAACACATGAACATCTTTTAACCCTGAAGGGCCATGAGGGTGAGATCTCAAAGGTAAGTCCAATAAAGTCCAATAAAATGACTTAGGTGCATACACACTAACACAACAGCCTGCTTCCTTCATCCTTCTTGTGCTAGTTTGTATCTTTATACAATTTAAGTAAACAAAGAAGAAATTACTTCAAAGTTGCGTTCACAGTGGTCCGTGCTGGCCTGGCACCTCTGATTTTGTTTGCCTTGTCAGCTGTGCTTCAACCCCCAAAGCACCCGACTACTGACCGCCAGCTCGGACCGGACCGCTCGTCTATGGGACATCACAACTGGAGAGTGTCTGCAAGTATTGAGTGGTCACACTGATGAGATATTCTCCTGTGCTTTCAACTACGAGGGAGACGCCATTATCACAGGTGCACACATGCAGTAGATACAGAAATGTCCCTTACACAGTTACACAGCAGCAGCAGGACCTTCAACTAGTGCGTACTGTAGTTGTGTCCTCGGGCAAGACACACCCACTTGGTCAGATGTTATGACTTGTTATGTGCTTTTTTACTTTTTCTTTTAGGGCTAGGTGATATATAAAATGTATCAATCAGTATTTTTTTTTCTAATAATGATCAGTCAAAAGTTTGGATTCAACATTATTTTGTCTTATTGAAAAAAATTGATTTCAATATAAATTTCCTAAACAATAAACAACATTGCCATTTAGCGCGTAGAAAAATTGGCAAATTTCTTCCTACAAAGTGTGAACTCTGCTCCAAGCCACATTCTTTTTCTGACAGAGGATTGGCTGTGGACCTTTTGATTAAAAAGACTCAAGACGATCATGGAAGATTAAAAAGGACTGCATCTTAATCTCGATTATAATTTGAATAATTGCAAAAAATTTTTTTACTTTAGTACTTTTCTAAAATGTTCTTTCCTCCTTTAATTCTGAAAACATAGCTGTTTAAATGTATTAAGTCGTAATGTACAAAATGCAGGATTTATAATAGATCAAGTCTACCTAGTTTGCATATTTACGCTTATATACTCTTTTACAGGTAGCAAGGATAACACTTGTCGCATCTGGTACTGACCTCTCATCAAACCTCTGAAGGAGCATGAAAACTGATATAATCTGCAAACTATAAACTTCTTCTTCTTTTTTTTTATTATTTTTTTTTTTTTTACTTTTTTTGGCCTGTAGGCTTTATTAGTCAGGACAGCTCAGTGTGAAATGGGGATGAGAGATGAGGGAGGACATGCAGTAAATCGTCTGAGCCGGGATTCGAACTCGCAACACTGTGGCCGAATGCACACGACCACTCGATCACCGGGCAGCACGCAAACTGTAAACTTTTACAAATAAATGTGTCAATACAAAAGTGTCTTGCAGCATTTTTCCTGACCAAATACTCTTTATACTTTTAGAATTCCATGATGCCTGGGATTGTATACAATAGACAATTTACGTAATCATTGCATGCAGATATATTGCGTGAATATTTTCTAAAATTATAATACAATAGTGATAGTAGTAACATTTTTGAAATATTTTACTCCTCAGCGCAAAGATTTTGACAAGACTAAACATTTCTCTAAAACGTTTCGTGAATGTGATTATATTTAAGATTGTGCTATAAATGTGTTTTTCTTCAGTTTCAGTTTATAATGTTATTTCCTGGTGTGATATGCGCAGCAAATATGGACATAGGTAGAGGTAATTCCATAACTGTTATCTTGCAACATATGGTAAACTAGGGTCAGATTTCTTATAAATTGCACATCATTTTGTTGTGATTTGACAAATATGAATACCTTTTAATTTGTTAAATGATTGTTTAAACTATCATTTTAAATATCGTGTAAATTGTCTTGACATCTTACATAAAATTGTACTTATTGATGACAGAGGAATTCCGTTGTAGAACTCTGCACTATTCCTGCAATTTTCAACTTTTATTTTTCTATTTTTCTTCACAAACTATGACTTGACTGATGACAGAAAATGACATTATAGAACAACGTGAGAACCTGTAAAATGCGCTTTAGTGTTTATTGCCGCGCTCTGAAAACTCTCTGTGCCATGGTCCAGGTTTAGCCCCACCTTTAACTTGCCTCAGCTCTGCCCACTCTTTCAAACTGGGGTAGTGGTGGTTTGGGTAAGATGTTGCAAGCTTTTTTCCTGCAGAATCTTATTCACTAATTTGATATGAAGTGAAGCTGGTATGCAATTGACAATGGAGCCCTTAGGAAATTGGTGGAGATACCGACAAGTTAAATATACATTTTTGGTAAGTTTATTTATTCCTTTATTTATGTATTTTAAATATTCTTAAGCGTACAAGATCATTTTATGTTATGTTGTCTGGCAGTTGTATTCTACTCAGCTTGTCTTTCTGAATGTCAACACTACGGGGACGTTATCAGAGCGTCCCCTCGGACACTGGTCCAGCCGTAAAACTGTGGACCAGCCATCCCCGAACAAACTGAGCTCGCCAAGGATTTTTTCTTTTACAATTAATGAAGACACATTACCAGGTACGTTTTATATCCTCATTCAAAGGTGCACTCACTTTTCTGGTGGAGGGTATTACACTTACCTGATGTGGAGCTGTGGAGTCTTCCACAGTATGGCATAAAAAACCATTCAAAAATACAAAGAAAAACGTTGCTTCTCCACAGATCTGACCTGTAACTTGGCCTGGTGGTGTCACCTTCTTGTCCTCATGGAGATGGATAATTGTAATGCCATGCTGTGGAGCATTCAAGGCAAAGCAAGCAATTACATCTCCATGGAGAGAAGCAGGCGGTGGACCGTCCCCCAGAAAAGTTGCATAGTGCCTTTAAGCGTAGTATCTGTATATCTGTAAATTGAGATTTAAATCAACATTATAGACATTTCTTTCAATAAAATGTACTGCATAACATTTAAAACTTCAGAATAAAACCTACAGTCATTAGTATTATACAGAAATGTATGTGAAAAAGCTTTACATATTCTTTTAAATAGACTGTAAGGCGGCCTTAACGCTGCAGACGTGAAATCATACACAGATTTGTTGACCTTGGGCTTGTATATGGGCTCTGTGATTGAAAAGTGGAGCTTGGATCTAATATCTCCATTTTTATACTTTTTGGTTTAGTTTTCATTATTCTTTTCTGGTATTAGTCTTCTAATATTTTAGTCAACAAAATTAACACTGGAAAAAAAACGACAACTCTGAAACATCAAACTAACAGATTGAAATCACATTCATCCCTTTAACAATGTTTGTCCCTTCAGTGATCATTATGCAGTGCCTTTAAAACCCTGGCTGCTTGTTTGCTCTGTTTGGACAGGAACTGTAGTGGGAAAGCTGGCGCTGCCACTGACCAGTCCCACACCTATCACATTCTCGGTGCTGGAGGACGATGGGCAGAACCTGTTCCTTCTCAGCCCTCACTCTGGGGAGTTCCTTTTGTCCCGTGGCCTGGATTTTGAAACACAGAGTTTATTCATCCTGAGTGTGGGGGCACAGATTGGACATGACTTGGTCTCCAGTATCCGTGTATATTTTAATGTGCTGGATGTCAATGACAATCCCCCTCTCTTCAGCCAAGACACCATTTCACTGACACTCCAGGAAAACATGTGGACTGGAGCCTGTTTCCTTGCACTGAATGTGTCCGATAAAGACGAGGGTATGTCCTCAGTGACTCATACACACTTAGTTCATTGTATGTCTTTCATGCCATTTGCCATTTTTTTCCTGCACAAATTTGCTTTTTTTCACTCATTAATCATGCATAATCTGTCATCTTGAATGGGCCTCCAAAAAACATAAATCAGAGTTTGTCAAGAGGTTCATTCCAATTACAATTTTTCATCCTGTATTATTACCATGAAAATACTGATCATGTTTTATGGTTATTTACAGTCTTCATACTGGGTTAAGATGAATTAGTCTATAATTAACTAATTCATTTCTTACTTATTTGGTTTCTCTCTGGTCTTGCCCAGTTTTTGTTGTTTTATGTCCTGAAAAAGAAAGGAAAAAAAGTCAATTTTATCCACCCTCTTTGGTTTAATCTTTGTTGAGAACTTCTGTAGAAATGGTGTATAGTCCTGTTAATGTTTAGATGGCTGTACTCTGAAGGTAAATATTTCCTTAGTTGGTACTGACTATATATAATACATGATATATTCCGATAGTTTTTTTTGTATTTTTTGCTGCCTGCATAATGACTGCTGTTTGTTCTTTCCACAGGTGATAATGGAGAATTATACCTGAAAATCCTCAGTGGCGATGAAGACGGAATATTCTTCATAAATCCCTCTCGAAACTTATGCCTGAATTCAGATTTAGACAGAGAGAGACAATCTTTTTACAACCTGACTGTAACGGCTAATGACTGTGCCCAACCACCACCTTCGCAGTTCACCAGCACTGCATTCGTCACGGTAACGGTCGAAGACATCAATGACAATCCCCCGTGGTTCGCTTCTCACTCCACCACAGTTACTATACCAGAGAACAGTGATCTTAATGCTACTATAATGATTGCATATGCTCAAGACCCAGACAGTGGTTCAAATGGAGAAGTTTGGTATTACTTAAACAGTTCTGGTGCCGTTTTTAGCATTGACAATAAAAGCGGAACAATTTATCTTCAAGAGCATCTGGACCGAGAGAGCATTGACAAGTTTGCGATTTCTGTTACAGCTGTGGATAAAGGATCGCCGCAATTAAGTTCCACTCTGAACGTCACAATAATTGTTGAAGATTCCAATGACCACGCTCCTGTATTCACACAAAGCTCGTACAGCTTTGACATTATGGAGGACGTATTACCCGGAACAAGCATCTTTCAAGTCCAAGCTCATGACCGAGACATTGGAAAGAATGGACAAGTGAGGTACATATTCAACGAATCAAACCCATTTTTTGTGGATGCAGTCAAAGGTGACGTCACAGTAATGGTCCAACTGGACAGAGAGATCACGTCGAACTACATGTTCATTCTAAAAGCTTTGGATCTAGGAAACCCGCCCAGGGAGGAAACTGCTACGCTCAATATAACAATTTTGGATGTTAATGACTTTACACCAATGTTTTTGCCAGATATAGTGACCATACATGTGCTGGAAAATGGAGACGCAACTCAACTGACATATGAGGTACTTCAGTGACAGGCCCTTTTCACCATTCCAGTTGCCTCAAGTGTGCGGATCTGAACCGAGTCTTGTAAAAATGGTTCAATATTTGATTCTCACAAATTCTCACTGTCTTTAAGCTTATGCTAACCTAAAATAACACCACAAACTGAACAAACTTGTTTACAAAAACGATCGACTTGGCATTCAATGTATTTTTTTCAAATTGTCGCCTTTATATTCAAGTTAATTTATGTTAGCCTTTAGCTTTGAGACACATAGATTTCCCCCGGTGAAGTATTTACATCATGTAGTCAGTGATTATTCATCTGTAACTTTTCTTCTTAAATTTGTATTGATTTTAGCAAGACTCGGCTAATTCCCCATAGAGAATAAACGGAACTGTAAGTGAAGATCTACTGCCAAACTGATACAAATGATTCAATTTCATTCAATGAAAATGAACATACAGCATTGACACTTTATGTTTACTTTGAGTGTTACTGGAAAATATACCAAAAATCATTTGATCTTTTATTATTTATTCAATGTCTTGGCAGAATGACAATGGTCTTTATTCAGCATCCCACTTCTTAATAATTTTGTTTCTTGGATTGTGCAATTACCCAAATCTTTACACAAATGGTTTGAACCTTAATTTCCTATTTTAAAGATACTATTGGTGACTTTCTATTTTATCCCCAGATTACTGCCCTGGATGAGGATCTAGGCCTCAACAGTGAATTGACTTACTTCATACAAACAGGAAACATAGACCCGTTCTCCATCAGTCGCAGTGGGATGCTGCTGCTTTCAAACAGCTTAGACAGAGAGAAAGACTCTTCCTACAGTTTAGTCATTAATGCTGTGGATTCAGGTGAGCACTGTAACTAAACAAGGAAATTGGTCAAAAGAATTAAATTAACATTATCACTTCTCCTGTTTAGGCATCCCACCTCTAACAGGCACTCTGACTGTTCACTTGGTAGTAGATGATATGAATGATAATCTTCCAGAGTTTTCCGAAGAGGCCTACCACACTATTGTGTCTGAGGACAGTACAAAAGGAACTGTGTTTGCCATGATCACAGCTTCAGACAAAGATCATGGCGAGAATGGTAAGATAAGGTAAATAGATCCACTGTTTGTAGTTTTTATTTCACCCTGGAGAGACTCAGACAAACACAGAAAGAACCGTTTAGCAAGCTTTATTACATGGGTTATTTGGCGCTCAGGCCCCGGCAGAGCGCCTCGGAGACTGGTGGTGGTAGATGTGGGGAGAGGGTAGAGAGGATGATGAGGACGATGTAAGGGATGCAGAGGAGGAGCCGGGGAGGTGGTGGGTCGCAGTACAGTCTGAAGTTAGGTCTTCCAGGCTGAATTTACGCAGGCTTCATTTATGCTCTCTCATGGTTAACACTGTTTTTAGAGGTACATCGCATACGTTTTCTTGGTGGAGGGTACGCCACCTAGAATGTTCCACAATATCGTAGTAAAAATGCATGTTTTTCAAGCAATGTTTCAGGCAATAAAAACAAAATAAATATAAGAAAAATGTCTTTAATGCCACACAGTTGAACATTCTAGGCAACGCAATAACATCTCCATGTAGGCAAGCAGATGGTGTACCTTCCACCAGCCAAATTGCACTGGTTTTGAGTTTACAAATGTTCTATACTTGCACTTTTGTTTTGTACTTAGATATTCATTGGAGAGCATGGATGCACCCTTTTCTATAGAAGAAGATTCCGGGGAGCTCTTTACCACACGTGTCCTGGACAGAGAGGTGTTGGCAGAGTACAGACTGACTGTGATCGCCACAGACCAACATCCAACACAGCCTTTGTCCAGCTCAGTGTTGGTGACAGTGCTGATCGGGGATGTTAATGACAACCGGCCACAGTTTCTTAACAGCCCATACGTGGTCTACACGCCAAGTGAGATGGAGCAAGGTCAGGCATTTTCCTATCCATTATTGTCTACTGAATTTCTGGAACAATTTGGCGTAATCCCCCATTCATCCAGCAGTGATCCATCATAGAAAAAGCTTCAAAAGTACTAAATATGTTTTGCTGTGTTTGTTTTTTTCTCCAAAGTTTTAAGATTGAAGACTGTTTTGCCAGACATCATCTTCAAATTTGCTGTCAAAATTTAAGAATTATTGGTCCCAAAAAATTAAAATAAATAAATGCTGAAAAATAATGCACGTTTGAATGCTGTTTACATGTTTTAATACCATAACATTTATCCAACTTACCTTACAAAGTTTGTTCTCAAGATGTGTACTAAAATTGGACATCACTTAAATAAAGTTAACAATACATTTATTTTTATTTTTCAGGCATGGTGGTTTCTGTTGTTTCAGCAAGAGATGCAGACACGGATATGAACGCAGAGCTTCGTTATTCTTTATCTCAGCAGACTACAGATGCATTTTCCATTGATGCTCACACTGGAACAGTGTTTACGTCAACTTCTCTTACATCAACGGAAGAAATAACACTGCACGTCCACGTGGAAGATGCAGGGGAGAATCCACAGTTTGAAACAACCACAATAACAATTCAGTTTCGAAATGTCTCTGATTTCCCCGTCATGCATGTGGACATTATTGGTCCTTCCCTACCCGAAGACGAGTCAGTGGAGTCTGTGGTGGCAATGGTCACTGGTTTCAGCTCCAGAGTTGAGTCTGTTATGTTTTATTTGGCCTCGGGTAACTTTGAGGATGTGTTCCAAATGGACCAACAGTATGGCATTCTCACTATTCAAAAAAGTCTAGATTTTGAAATGAAAAAAGACTTTATCCTGATAATAGAAGCTCGGGATTCTGGCTCTCCTCCTTTCTCTTCTTTTGAAGAAATCCACATTAACATAACTGATGTGAACGACAATATTCCACTGTTTACTCAAATGGAATATAGATGTGAAGTTTTTGAAAATTCCCTACCAACTTTAGTTTGCGATGTTCTTGCCATTGATGCAGATTCTGGATTGTATGGAACTGTCCAGTACAACATAACAGAAGGAAACTCTGGCAACTTTTTCATGATCAACCCTGAAAATGGATTCTTGAGCACAACAATAACTTTAGATAGAGAGTACAGTGCCAAATTCAATTTGACTGTTGAAGCTGTGGAGTGGTACAATCCAAATAATATGGACAGAACTACAGTTATAGTTACCATCTTGGACAGAAACGATAACGCACCACAATTTACACAAGTTTTTATTGCTGAGGTGCCTGAGGATGCACCTTTTGGACACACTTGTTTGCATGTCAGCTCAATGGACGATGACACTGATACAAATTCTACTTTTTGGATTATTGATGAAAGTAATAATTTGCCATTCGATATAGATTTGGTCTCTGGCTATATCACTGTTAATGGATATCTGGACAGGGAATTTCAAGATCATTACAGCATTAAAGTCAGTGCTAATGATTCAGTTTGGAGCACAAGCACTGACGTTACAATTATTATTACGGATGTTAATGATAATAGACCAGTATTTTCTGAACTTTTCTACACAATGACTTTTCCAGAAACTAATGACACAGATGTGTTTGTTGGACAAGTACATGCAACTGATGCTGACATGGGACTCAATGGTCAAATTCTCTATGTCATAGAACCGCCAAGTGAAGCGTTCAGGGTCAATATGACGAATGGTGCAATTTTTACAAAACAACCAATGAGCCAGCAGATTGCAAAGTATTATTTTCAAGTGACGGCCTATGACTGTGGCAAAGCTCCATTTTACAGCAATGTTATGGTGGCTGTCAGAGTCCAAAAACGCAATCTCTATCCGCCAATATTTTTGCCTATACCGTCTTTAATTGCAATCCCATATGAATTACCTGAAGGGATGGAAGTCTTTCAGTTTACGGCTGTCGACCAGGATGAAAATAACAGTAGCGCCAATATTCAGTACGGTTTGACTGAAGGTAATGGAACTGATTTTTTTGAGATCCAACCAAACAATGGCAGACTCAAATTAATTCACAGTTTGCCCCACAATGTTAATTATTTCCTCATTTTGTCAATTGTAGCTAGAGATAATGGCTTCCCACAATTATTTTCAGAAACAATCATCACTTTGGAAATTACTGGCAAAAATACATTATCTCCCAGCTTTAGAGAAAATGATATATCTTTCTCTGTTCCTGAAGACTTGCCTGAAGGATCTGTCATTGGGAAATGCCAAGCAGAGGATGGGGATAATGGTTCCAATGGAGCCATTATGTATTACTTCCACAAACATAATCTTCCATTTTCTATAGGAGAGATGACTGGACTGATTACACTTACCGGCAAGCTTGATTTTGAAAATGAAAGACTTTATCAACTCCAGGTTACAGCCAAAGATGGTGGTTGGGTGTCTAGAACGGCTTTGTTAAATTTAACTGTCGAAGTTATAGATGTAAATGATAACACACCAACCTTTCCTAGTTCAGAATATGTGGCTTTTTTAACAGAGGACTCTGAAAAAGGAAGCATTGTTCTCACTGTGAATGCTAATGATGCAGATTCAGGTAGCTATGGGCACATTGTCTACTCTGTTGCTGGTGGTCAAGTGGACAAGTTTGCCATTGACTCTCGAAATGGAACAATCACCACTTTGGATAGTTTTGATTATGAACAACATCAAACATCTTTTGATCTAACTGTAAAAGCAGCAAACCCTGGTGGCCATTCCTTATTTAGCTTGGCTCATGTGTTCATTCAAATCGTCGATGTTAATGATTTTATCCCACGTTTTAATGAAAAGGAATTCTACTTTTCCATTCCCAAAAATGTCTTAATTGGAACAAGCATTGGTAAAGTGGAAGCCACAGATGGTGATTATGGACCAGAGGGTCGAGTGCTTTATGTGATGTTTGGACAAAACAAATACCTAGGCTTTGACATACATCGAACATCAGGGGATATTTACACTACAGGCAGTTTGAGAAAACAAGGAAACACAAACATTGTTTTAAAAGTTCTTGCCAAAAATCTTGGGGTTATAAATGGGACAGAGGTGGATGAGGCTTTGGTCATAGTCAGTGTGATAAATACTAATGATGCACCAAGATTTAGCTTCACGGAGTACTTTGTAAACGTGACTGAAGACAGTCCAGTTGGGACATATGTGACAACAATTACTGCTCTCGACCAAGACTCCCTGCACAGTAATTTATTTTACATGATTCAAGATGGAAACACCCACTTTTCATTTTCTGTCAACCCTTCAAATGGCATTATTTTGATCAATACTCCTCTTGATCGGGAGCAATGGCCCCTTTATAACCTCACTTTAACAGCCACAGACTTTGGCTTTCCACCAGCTACTGGGACCACCAATGTTATTGTGGCAATTGGGGATGTGAATGACAATGCACCACTGCTGACTTTAACTGAAGCGCAGATAAAGGAAAACCTACCTCAAGGTTCATTAGTTGGGAAATTGTTTGCGATTGATTCTGATTTGCCGCCAAACCAAGGCCCATTCACGTACTGGTTGGTTAACACTTTGAGGGAAAGTGCTTTCTCACTGACTCCTGATGGGGTTTTATTCACAACAAGGCCACTTGATCGGGAGAAAATGTCAGTTTATCAGGTTTTGGTGGCAGCAAAAGATTCAGGTATTCCGGCAATGACATCAACAACTATTTTTCAAATTACTATTCTGGATGAAAACGACAACCCTCCCAATGGGAGAAACATTGTCATTGAAGTGAAGTACTTTGGAAGTTCTTTTCAAGGTGGCATGATTGGAACTGTTCAACCTGAAGATCCTGACCAGTCAGACACTTTTACATGTACAATAAAAACTGGACCAATGAACATGTTCTCCATAGCTAATGGATCTTGTGAGTTATGGTCCTCTCCATTTCAAGGAGAAGCAACATACAACATCACTATTGAAGCATCCGACCAGCTCCACTACCCTGTCAACAACAGCGTCTATGTCAATTACAAAGGCTTCATGAATTCATCGGTTGACAATTGCATTTTATTTTATGTTTCCTCATCTACAGTGGAGGAGTTTTTGGCAAATAAGTATCTAAAATTTGTCAAAGCGCTAGACAGCCTTTTTAATCTGCAAGCCTCCAAGACTCATGTGTTTGGAATCAAAGAAATTGGCCCTGAGGTCCTCCTGTTGGCCGCCATTAAAAATTACAATGGACAATATCTCAGCAGGGAGGTTGCAAGGAGTGTGTCTTCAGACCACAAGAAACTGCTGGAGTCTCAGAGCAATGTTACCTTCTCACACATTACCAGTGACCCATGCTTGACCATTCCATGTAGAAATGGGGCAACGTGCAACCAAAACCTTCTCATCAGCCAAGATGTTGCAGTTTTCCAAAGCTCAGCGGTTATTTTTGTAGCTCCTTACAAAGAGATTTTTAACTGCACTTGTCCTGTCGGCTTCAGAGGAGAGGTTTGTGAGGTCGACATTGATGAATGCGAGGAGAGTCCTTGTGAAAATGGAGGCACCTGTTTGAACAGTCCCGGAGGATTCCACTGTGAATGCAAAGCCGGATTCTCTGGTACAGTTTGCTCAATAGATATAGAGAAATGTTTGAAGATGAACTGCCAAAATAATGGGACCTGTGTTCACACTGATGATATGTATCACTGTCAGTGTCTCCCTGGATTTGAAGGTATGGAACATAGTTTTGTATGGTTTTATAAAGTGAACAATAATTATTTGGTCTCTGTTATAGGGCTCACCTGTGAACTCACCATTGACTACTGTGGGTCTTCTCCTTGTGTAATGGGTTCATGCATTAACTTCAAGACAGAATTCCGTTGCCTCTGCCCCGATGGTAAGAAAATAAGCATGTCAATATCAGGAAATTGGTAGTATGCAAGGTGCACTATGTAACTTTTCTGGTTGAAGTTCTGCCATCTGCTTTTCACTATTATGGAGATGGGTTTGCTTTGTCTGGAATGTTCAGCAGTATGGAATTAAACTTATCTATCTCGGTTGAGGCAAACCAGTGATGCGAAGTTACAGGTCTGGGGTCTCATTTCTAAAGCGTGCGTATGTACAAAGATGTTACGTTAAGTTAAGTTTGTGATCTATAAAAAGGCAACTTGACAACAAAATTTGACATCCGGTCCAAAACTGAGTTTTGCACGTAGGGGCTTTCAAAAACTAGACAGGCCATTTGTGCTCTGAGAAACAAGTTTGTGTTTTGTCCGTACGCATACTTTTAGTAAAAATGCCACATGCTTATAAAACTCAAAGCTTAAATGCTATGGCTTTTAGCATATATTGGACTGCGCTTAACTGTGGATACTATGGCCTGCTTGCCAATATCCGATCTCGTCAGCTCTCTGAAGCTAAGCAGGACAGGGCCAGGTTAGGTACTTGGATGGTAAATGGTCACAATTATACTGTGCCTTAATACCTTCAGGCACTCAAACTGCTTTACATCCACCACTCACCCATTCACTCATCCATTCACACACCAGTGCAGACACTGGGGGCAAGGTGGGTTCAGTGTCTTGGGCAAGGACACAACAGCAGTATTAGGGTTAGGTGTTGGGGTAGTTGATCGGGTTCGGGTTATTCACCTGAGGAAGCTGCGATCGCACCGCCAAAATGGGGCCAGTAGATCTGACCGCTCAACGATATATATTTTGGGAGCAGGATTCAAACCACCAACCTTTGGGTCCGAAGATGTGCACTTTACCAGATGTGCACTCTGCCACCGCATTTTGCTGTAGGCCTATGTACAAAATGAATGAATACAAAACATTAATACATTCATTCATTTTCTACCGCTTGTTCCCGTTAGGGGTCGCGGGTGACTGGAGCCTATCCCAGTGCCTTTGGGCCTTAGGCGGGGTACACCCTGGACAGTGGCCAACTCGTCGCATTGTTAAACATTAATACAAAACACACCAATTCCCTCCCTGGTAAGGTCTATTCCAGGGCACCGGAGAGGAGAATCCGACCGATAGTCGAACCTCGGATTCAGGAGGAGCAGAGAAGTTTTCGTCCTGGTCGTGGAACACTGGACCAGCTCTATACTCTCCATCGGGTGCTCGAGGGTTCATGGGAGTTTGCCCAACCAGTCCACATGTGCTTTGTGGATCTGGAGAAGGCTTTCGACCGTGGTCCCACGAGGGTGCCCTTTGGGGATGCTGCGGGAGTACGGGGTCCGGGGCCCTTTGCTCAGGGCTGTGAGCAGGAGCTGTGTTCGCAATGCCGGCAGTAAGTCAGACCTGTTCCCAGTGTGTGTTGGACTCCGCCAGGGCTGCCCTTTGTCACCGTTCTGTTCATTGTTTTTTATGGACAGAATTTCTTGGCGCAGTCAGGGGTCGGAGGGGGTCCGGTTTGGAGAACACAGGATCTCATCTCTGCTGTTTGCAGATGATGTTTGTCCTGATGGCTCCATCAAACCTGGACCTGCAACATGCTCTGGAACGGTTTGCAGCCGAGTGTGAAGCAGCTGGGATGAGAATCAGCACCACCAAATCTGAGGCCATGGTTCTCGACCGGAAAAAGGTGGCTTGCCCTCTCCGGGTGGGTGGGGAGTCCTTGCCCCAAGTGGAGGAGTTCAAGTATCTCGGGGTCTTGTTCACGAGTGAGGGAAGGATGGAGCGTGAGATTGACAGGCGGATCAGTGAAGCGTCCTCAGTGATGCGGTCGCTGCATCGGACCGTTGTGGTAAAGAAGGAGCTGAGTCGAAAGACAAAGCTCTCGATTTACCGGTCAATCTACGTTCCTACCCTCACCTATGGTCATGAGTTTTGGGTAGTGACCGGAAGGACAAGATCGCGGATACAAGCGGTCGAAATGAGTTTCCTCCGCAGGGTGGCTGTGCGGTCCCTTAGAGATAGGGTGAGGAGCTCAGTCACACGGGAGGAGCTCGGAGTAGAGCCGCTGCTCCTCCACGTCGAGAGGAGCCAGCTGAGGTGGCTCGAGCATCTGTTCCGGATACCTCCTGGACGCCTCCCTTGGGTGGTGTTTCGGGCATGTCCCACCGGGAGGAGGCCCCGGGGAAGACCCAGGACACCCTGGAGGGACTATGTCTCTGGGCCTGGGGACGCCTCGGGATCCTCCCGGAGGAGTTGGAGGAAGTGACTGGGGATAAGGAAGTCTGGGAGTCCCTGCTTAGACTGCTGCCCCCGCGACACGGCCCCGGATAAAGCGGAAGAAGATGGATGGATGGATGGATGGACTCCAATTCCCCACGCAAGCAGTTGTGACAAAATAAATAATAATTATAATAATAATAATTTGACATTTGTTGTGAATAAAGTAAAGGGGTCTAAAAGCATAGGCTCCTTCTCTCCTATGAGAACAGATCCCCAACTGCCTCGTCTCTGAAAACTCCATATGCATGGCGCAGAGTTTGCAAACACTGTTCTTTACAAAAACATTTATGCTTCATAAATGAGACCCCAGATCTATGGAGAGGTGATCGCACTTTTTAGGTATTTAGGTATTTTTTACGATTTAAAACATTAATGATTTGCCTATGCACTCCCCACTAGAAAAGTTACACTGTGCACAATTAAATTCAAGATTAAATTAAAATACTACTATAGTTAAATGGTTTGCAATAAAATACAATTCGTTGAAACGGCTTCACAACATTTTGCAGGAGTCAGTGGTATCTACTGTGAAGAGCAGAGTTATGGCTTTGGAGAGCTCTCTTACCTTGAGTTCCCTCCACCAGACCGCAGCACTAACCTAATCTCCCTGGAGTTTGCCACAGTGCAGAGGAATGCTCTAGTCGTGTACTGTCCAGGTGGAGCTGACAGTCCTGACTTCCTGGCTGTTGAAATACTGGATGGCACTGTTCGTCTGACCTATGACCTGGGCTCTGGACCTGTGAGGCTGCAGACGCACAAACATGTGGCTGATGGAGACTTTCACCTGCTCTCTGTCAGGAGAATAGGCAGCGTAAGCATACTTTACATTAATTCTGACTACCTGATCAGTAAGAATAGTTGTGTTATGACCACTGTGAGTAAAAATTCATTCAAGATTACTCACACCACAACAGTAAAACCTTAATTTGTCTTCACATTTTTTATTTAAATATTATTACTCTTGTATGTGGCTAGCTTTAATGAAATCCATTTTTCTACATGATATAGTAATGCAAATGTGACAAACAACCAGATTGGATTATAGATTGAATGGAAAGATTTTTGCTTCTAAAAGTTTAGTTTTAGTTTTTACTTTTCCATGGATAATCACGACTATCAATTAACCAAATCATCTTGACATCCCAACTTACCAGACCCAATACATGATCTTAAACATGAATTAAACTAATATGTTTCAGTTGATATTATTCTAACTCTATACATTATACAGATGGGCACTCTGAATGTGGACAACTGTACAGATGTTGAATTTGAGGGATTTTGTTTCTCACAAACTTTTGGTATTCAGGAAAGGTACTTTTAAATTTTTTTTCCCCCCAGTTTTCTGAAAACCCATTCATGACTTAATTTCCCCGAATTTCCTCAAACAGGACGCTGGATGTTGGAAATATGAACATGCTTTTTGGGGGACTTAGGAACATCGAACCTGTCGTGCTTCATCCTGGACAGACACAAACACACAGCTTTGTTGGATGTATGCGCCAAATCTATGTCAATGGAGTTCAGCTCAGACCCTCTATGGCGCTTGCTGTAAACAACATTCATGAAAGGTACATCATTAATTATGATTTGAGAATAAAATAAAATGAACTGACGCATACCTTACAACCTGCCTTTTTTGAAGTTGTCCTAGAACCAAAAAATCACCATGCAGTAGCGACCCATGCCACAATGATGGGGTGTGCCATGATCAGTGGCATGAATACTTTTGTGAGTGCAAAAATCCCTTCACCGGAAACAGCTGCAACCAAGGTAAAATGTTCAAATACATCAGTCCTGCATAAGGGGACCACAGGATCTTGCAAGATGACATTTAAAAAGCTGTAGTTTACAAAAGCAGTGCAATGACAGCAAACATTTAAAATCTAAATAAATCAGGCACAGTGTGACCAAAATTGTGAATTGAACCGTGTCATCATCATGTCAAAATCTCGCCTTGTCTCGGTCTCTTTTTTTTTTAGACCGGGCAGAACCAGAGAGAACAACATAAAGAAGAAAATTAGAATATAAAAGTCCCATTTTGTCCATTGTCTGTCAAACTTATTTTGAGATTGAGTCCAGTGGTGATTTTTTTCCATTGTGCGTATGTCGGTTATGATGTTAGCCTGGTTCTTAATTGTTTAAGGGATTAAGGGAGGTTGGTTCATACATTTTTTTTGTGATGGCCTTCTTTCCAGCTGCCAGGACTATGTTCCAAAGATATCTGTCCAATATGTCTATGGCGGGGGTTCTGAGGCCCAAATACATTGTTCTGAAATCGAGTGGATTGGTGGTGTCGAAAATAATCTGCATTGCCTTGATAATTTTCCTTGTCTCATTCTCGTTGACCAAATTTGGTATATTTATTTATTTTTCGTTTATTATTCCTTTTCTTTTTTTTTTTTGCACGTAGATGACTTTACAAAAAGAATACAACAGACACATAAGTAAGTGCGGAGAGAGGCAAAATTAAAGGAACTTTTTTTTTTTTTTTTATCGTTTCGACATTAAAGTCTAAATTTTGGCACAAATTTAGACTTTGGCACAATCTTTTGAGCTTTAACTCTCATAAAACTCTCAAAACTACAAAACGTTTTTTTTTTTTCATAACACATTCTTTGCATGTCAGTCTGTCTACCTAAAAACTGCACAATCTGATCCAGGACAATTGACCAAAGACACAGAACACACACAACAGAACACACACCAGAACACACAACAGAACACACAAACAGAACACACGGGAGTCACAATATGAAGGCATTTTAGAGTCAGAATATAGAAGGAGTAGAAAGAACAATGTAAAGACTTCTGTAGCGATAACCAAGTTTGAACCAGGTTTTGAACTAGAGACTTTTCTGATATCCTGAAGTAAAAATGTCCTTTTCACAAGAATGTTCCAAGATTTGTTAAAAATGTTCCAAGATTTGTTAAAAAACCATTATTCGGACAAAACTGTTTTGTGACTTAAATGAACTATTTCGCAAAGTGTGCGATAGACTTGCAGAATGAATGAGAGGTTTCAGAAAATG
This sequence comes from Chaenogobius annularis, assembly GCA_015082035.1. Classification (NCBI taxonomy): domain Eukaryota; kingdom Metazoa; phylum Chordata; class Actinopteri; order Gobiiformes; family Gobiidae; genus Chaenogobius; species Chaenogobius annularis. The sequence continues at coordinate 1,863,448 of BJKM01000011.1, read as the reverse complement.
CCAGTGAAACCAATGCCAGACTTGTGAGTGTGTGAATCGTGTCTCGTCCCGTGATCTTAGTCATGCCTGCTGGTACATACATCTGATCCAGTCGCCCAGTAGTGATTCTTTCTCATTAAAACAAAGGCGGAGAGTGATAAACACAGGTGTTTCTCTAAAGATGCTATACATTTTTCTCTAGAGGTGGCCAAATCTTTAGTCAGTCTTCGTGTCAGTGTTATCGCAGCGACAAGCTCTGCCTCTGTTTCACACCCTTCACTCACACTGAGATAACATGCACATGGGCTTTTTAGTCACTTCCTGACAGCAAGGTTTACAGGTAAATTTATGTACATTGGGTTTCACTTATCTTCTTCCATGGTTTGCCTTTGTGTGTTGCAGCCATCTTATCTTTTCAATAATGTGACCGCTTTCTACCACCTGGAACCAAAATACCTAATCTTGATTAGATACAAACCATAGTTTATGAAATTACTGTGTAAAGTTAAGCAAGCATGGTCGGTTCTTGTAGGGTTTAGAACTGTCAAAGTAACATAGAAAAAAAGCGTTTGTTTTTAAATGAACAAATGTTGTTTTTCAGAAATCTCAGAAGAGCTGGTTATGCCATTCAGTGAGGAGGATTTCTTAGAGTTTGTCGTAAAGGAACACTTCAGAAGGGACTATCTGATGAAAGCAATGGGCAAAAATAAAGACGAAAATGCGGAAGATTTTAACAGCATCAACATTAAATTCAAAACAAGAGAGAATGGAGTGCTATTAAATATACTTGGAAACACAGGATTCAACATACTTCAGGTTGACAATTTTTCGTCAGTTATCTTCTCTTTCAAGATTGATTTTTGAATCTTTTTCACTCAATTTCAGATAAAAGAGGGAATGCTATGGTACACCTCCCTGAACAGTATTTCCGGGCAACAGGCTGACTGGATTGTAGACTTGATGGTTTCTGACGGTCTGTGGCACGTAGTGACGGTGTTGTCGGACGCACAGAAAACCGTGATCATTATAGACAGTGAAGCTGCATTCAACACCACTGAGAGTTTGGATCTCAGCCCTCAGAATGTGAGAAAGATTGTCCTGGGAGGGGGGCTTTCTGAGCTCCAGCAAACAGGTGATTAAAGTTCTGTGAAATTGAGGCATTTATAAAAGTGTAATTATTGTACATTTTTGGCATGATCATGTAGTTCAATACAAAGCACCTGAAAAAAAGCACAGCATGTCATCTTAAAGTTCTTATGTGGACCATATTTGTTCTTTTCTATCCCAGGCTTCAAAGGCTGTGTTCAGTACTTAAACATCAGCGGCTACAGCCTTCCTCTGAGTGGCCACAGTCTGTCAGTGGAGGTCCATCCCAGCTCCTCTCTCCTCCAGAGGGACTGTGACGTACACGAGGCCTGCCTGTCTGCTCCCTGCCCGGACGAAGAGTGTGACCACCAGTGTATGTGTCTCCACAACATTTCAGACCATTTGTGCGATGTATGCTCTTCACAATACCAAAGACACTGTGTTGAATCAGATGCAAATGATAATCCACGGCTCTTAGTGCTCATTCTGTCGCTTCTCTTCGTCTTCGCTGTTTCAGTGATTTGTATTCCGCTGTATCGGTTAAGACAAAAAAATAGCCAAAGGCAAAAGATATGTTTGGATGTGAGCAAAGCAATAGAGGGCCAGTTTGCAAAGCCAAAACCGATACGTAATTTGGATATTCTCAACCTTCCCCAAAAATTAAACTTTTTAATCAAAGAAGACAATATGAAACATGTTGTAGATCATTTTGAAAAAGAATATTCTAGTGAAAAGAGCATATCCAATAATGGAAATGTGTTACCAATCAATCAGGGTGCACCAATATTTCATGCCAAGACACGTCTGGGGACAGGATCAATGAAGCCGGCACAGTGTTTAACATTTGAAGAGATAGATCAACTCTTTGAATCAATAGAACAACATAAAGTTAAGAATAGATTTACTCTTTTCAATCCTGGGGTTAGAAACTGTGTGATAGATATCTCTGGAAGTGACACTGACACCACATGCACCTGCTCGGTCTGTGAACGCTCCATTAAAGACCCAAACTTAACTTTATTTAAATGCGCATGTTTTTGTGAAGGCAGCCCATATACTTCTGTGGGGGAAAGCATCCCCCAACTGCCTACAGAGAAGAGTTATGACTGTGATATGCAAAGCGATTTTGAGGAGACAATTTAAATACATTTGAGACATTTTAACAAATAAAAGAAAGGCATAAAAAATGAAGGAGGGTTGGCGCTTGATGAATCAATATTGGGTGGGCTTCCCGTATTAAATGAAGTACTGTGATTTACATAGTTGATATATAGATGGCATTAGATGTGACTGACTCTCACAGTGAGACTTCACTAAATACAAATTCAGTTAAAGGTGCACTGCGTAACCTTTCTGCTGAAGTTTACACCATTTGCTTGTCTCCATGAAGATGTTGAGTGATTAATGTTCCACAGAATGGCTTTAAACTTGTCTATCTCCATCAGGCACAGCTACAGATCCCTCACAGTAAGAATTCATGGTGCGTTTAAAGAAATAAAGACACCCACAATAAAATAAATATAATAATAGGTATACTGTGCATTTGAAGTCCATTTCAAAACAGATTCAGACAACTGTATTTTGCATGTTTATTTTGAAAATATATAATAAAGTAAACATCTGTACAATGTGATATGGTACATTAAGTTTTGTTGGTAAGTTCCTGTTTTTCCTTTCCATAGAGCAAACATATTTGATTCATGTGATTGAAATAAAAAAACACTATTTTGTAAACATAATCTTATTACTTACTCTCCTGCTCATCAGTCTCTGAGTGAGAGCGTCCTTGATGTCTTTTGTTTTGAAGCAGTAGATGAGTGGGTTAAGCATGGCAGGGACAAGACTGTACAACATCACTATGACCACCTGGATCTCTGGATTTATCTTGATCCCCACATTATGAGCTATGTACACAAAGCATCTTGGCATATAATACAGACAAGTGATAAGAATCTGCGGAACACATGTGGACAAGACCTTGTGCCGACTTTCAACTTGAGACATTCTTATTACAGCCACAATCACAGAGAAGTATGAGAAAATGATAAAGGACAAAGGGACCAGGAGAACAAACAAAGCAATTCCTAGAGACACCAGCTGCACATATTTGACCTCGTCTCCACAGCCTAGTTGAGTTATTGACATGTGATCACAATAGCAACGGGGAATAGTATTACCCCGAATACCACAATATGGCAGACTTAATGCATGCAGCACTACACCCACCATTCGGATGAACGTCAGACACCAGCAAAAGAAAACACGCTATCGAAATAGATCTGTTATTGACCACAGACGGGTACTGCAATGGAAACCAAATGGCTATAAACCGATCCAAAGCCATTAAAAGCAGAATTAAAGAATGGATGGCGCCCATAGAATGGACAAAATACATTTGAGTGAAGCACATACCAAAGAGAGTCGAAGAGTCATCCCACCAATATCGACCAATGATTTTAGGAAGAGTTACTATCGCAAATATTATGTCTGTCATGGCCAGGTTGACAAATATTATGTAGGTGGGTCTGTAAAGCGATTTGATCAAATATATAACAGCAACTGTGAAAGCATTTCCAACAACAACAGCTAAGAAGACAAAAAGCAGCAGAACAGACACTGGTCCAAAATACACAGAGTGCAGCCCGGGAAAACCAACAATATTAAAGCTTTTCAAAATGGTATTATTGGAGATGATCATCATTGTAACTTTTACACTGCAGGAAACAAGTCCCCAACCTGAGCATCTGCTAGTACTTCTCAGCCCATTTTTATAGCTGACTCACACAGGAGAATACTCTGATCATGCCAATTCGACACATGGTACAACCCCAGAAGGCTTTTTAGGATAGTTAGAAAGTTGAGAAAGCTAGTTTATTTCTTTTCATTTGGCCTATTTGAATCTTTATTTTGAATACATTTTTGACAGTTATTTGCTGCAGTTACATTGCTGTGATTTCAACAACAAATAAATCCATTTTATCTGGAGGACTTGGAATCACCTTAGAGCAAGATGTTTGATTCATCAATTTTCGGTCTCAAAGACTGGATAAGAAATGGACATAAATGTACTTATTTGTTAAATTATACCAATATTTGCAGTGCGTTTGTGATTTTCATATTATACTATTGTCATTTTTACATTATGCTATTGTGATTTTTATAATACGTTGTGATTTTCACTCTATGCTTTTGTGATTTTCACAGTCAGTATGCTGCTTTTCAAGCGTGTGGTGTGGGCATCTTTTCACAGAGCTTGATTTTTTGTTGTTGCTGTTAATTGTGTCGTCACAGCACTTATAGTCATTTTATTGTGAAATTGCAGAATAACTGACTAAAACTGACTGATTTGGAAGAAACAATCTCTAGATTTATATGGCATGGTAAAAGACCCCAAATCCAATTCAAGACCCAACAACTACCAAAATAAAAAGGTGGTTGGGGTCTACTTTGCTTTCAGCTCAGATAAGAGCACTGTTGTACAGGTGTGACCCAGAATACGAGGCACAATGAAAAAATATATGCAGTGTTGTGCCGGGGTTTCCTGTACAGGCCTTACTGGCAGATGACAAACGGATGAGTAACTTGAAGGAAGTTGAGAACCCCTGGATAAAAATCTTGGAAGAAGCAAATAAACAAAACATACAAATTGAACAAAGATAATAAAATCTAAAGCTGGTTGGTTTTCACCAAAATTTTAAGCCAAACTGCACCGACCTGAGATTTAAGATTTCGATAACAAAAGGCATACTATTTTATTTACCAGATCGTAACATTTAAAAAAAAAAAATTAAAAGCCTCGATATGTTGAAAGAATCCTTTGGCTTGGAAAAACAGGACTTTTATAGGTATTTACAAATAAGGAGTTATTATAATCAATAAATAAAACAAAGCAACAACAATTATAACCCTCTGACTGAAATCTTTATTAAAGCATATACATTGGGGAATAATATCTAACATATATGGATGCATCAATGACTTTTACAGCCAATCTACTTAATATATTAAAATTAAACGGGAATAGGAAGGTAATTTTGTTTTGATGGATGAAAAGTGTAAAGTATATGTACATCACAATGGAGGACAACAAAGTCCAATGTTTTGAGGGAATTTTGTAGGAAAAATGTGACCTGTTTTTTCAAAACGGCACATTATTCACAGGGAGGTGCTGAATGCAGGAGAAACTGTGGTTGCAATACAGACTATTTTTGATACTTCCATCCCACTCAATTTTTGAACAATGTATTTAGGCCTCAAAACTTCTGCCATGGACATGGACAAAAACGTATGACACAAACTGCTCCTATGATTAGGACTGGACGGACATCATAACTGACATACGCACTGTTGGGGAGACAACCCCGGACTCTCTTGAGTGTGAGGCGCTGGTTTGGGTTTTTAGCTGTGACTGCTCTGGAGTGCCGGCCAGAGCACCACTCGAAACGAAACCTAGACAGATAAGATAATAGATTTGGTATTTTCCCATTGCAATAACATAGGTGCCAGCCATCACTACGTCCATGCCGTAAGAAAATGACAGGTCTGTTTGTTTTTGTGTTTGTTCTTTTTTGAAAAAAGACATTTCAAAAATAAAATTAAAAAGAAATATGACATGAGTTTGATTTACTTTTTTGATGAGGATGCCAAAATAGTATTTTGTAAAAAATATCCCTTTTTGAAAAAACATAAAAAGTTCATTTTCCACAACGTGACAACGCCAGATAAAACTACCTCAATCTAATATTTTTTTTCATGGAAAAACCTTTCTGCTCGATACCAATTCTGGCCCGGTGCAGTTTCATGAACAAAGATTGCTTGATTGTTTTAAAACAATATATGATTGGATTCACGGCTGCAGGCAACAGACTGCACAACATTATAAGAAAGATGCGGAAATCCGAGCTGAAGGAAAAGCCAAAAGCATTTGCAAGATTCACAAAGCACCTCGGAAAATAAAACAAACATGTTATCAATATTTGTGAAGTACAAGTTGAAAAAGTTTTCTTTCGTCCATTTGCATTTGAGATTTTCAGAATCACTACAATTATACAAGTGTAGGAGAAAATAATGAATGCTAGTGGAAGCAAAAGGCAGAACATGGCTACAGCCACAGTAGACGGGGTAATTGACAGAAACTTTTCAGTACATGTCTGGCTCATTCTAGAAATATGGTCACAGTAACAATGAGCAATAATATTGGATTTGCAAAAAGGTACAAATATGGTCTGCAGAACCACTGAAATCATTATAGGTAGTGGAATAAACCAGGCAATCCCACACAGCACAGACACCACAGTGTTTGAAATGAAGGCAGGGTAACGCAATGGAAGACAAATGGATATGAATCGATCAAAGCCCATCACCATCAGGTTAAAAGACTGAACCGCTCCCAGGTAGTGAACAAAAAACATCTGAACAAAATAGCCATAGAATGAGATGAGATTGTGTTGGAATAATTGTAAAGATTTTATCTTTCTTTTATACATTCCTTATTATTGTATGATTTTGTGTGCTTAACAAACTGCTTGTGAGACTATGTTGCAGAAGTAAACTGCTGATCTAATCTAATAGTCTGTTGAATTCTCGAACTGATGACCAGTAAGAAAAGCAAGGAACTACTACTCAAGATGATTTGCTTGGAATCTAAGGTCAACCAAAGTTTAACAGACAATGGATGACTTGTGTGTGCACAGCTTTCGCCATGTGTTCCCTATCCTTTAGGGCAGAGCTGATCATGTAATTAGGGTGTCCCTTATTCTTAATAAAAGAGGAGAGCGGACAGATGGATGCTTGGGAAGCGCAGGTAGACGAAAGTCGTGGGTTACGCTGAAATATTCCTCTGCCTGTCCGTCTTCCTCCGGAGAAACAAATTTGATTCCCTTGTCTTTCTTCTCTGTTTGTTAATATGTGGGTTTGTGTAGATTTTAGGCCCATCATTTTTGGTCCTTCGAGCCGGATTCCAAGACATCTGATGACTCCGGTAGAATTTCAGAGACCCAGGAAAAGTCTGTGGCCACAGCAAGCGAGACCTGTTAACGGCTGATTCTCCGAGTTCTGGACGGAGTCTGACGGCTGAAGGAATTCCGAGGGAGAAAGATAACAGGAGTGAGTGATTTTGATTTAAAAAAGCATGTGACTGAGGGTTACAGCGGGTTTAAAAAGCGTGTGACTGAGGGTTACAGCGCGTAAAAAACCCTAATTATTCTAGACTCTGATTAGGTAAGAACATAGGAGGACAGGCTCCTCTTTAGGGTTAAATTCTGCGAAAAAAACAAATAAAAAGTAAAGAAATGGAGGGCAGTCTCCACCCTAAGGTTAAATTCTGTGAAGAAAAAAAGAAGAAAAAAACAAATAAAAATAGAAACTCGTGTTAAATTCTGATGAACAAAATAAGGTTTATTAGATTGAATAAATAGGAGTGTGAAAGGATGAATGTGTGGGAGATAAAACCACTAGGTTTGTGTCTCCATAAAAAACGGGTTGGAAATATAGTGAGTTGTTGTGGATACAATAAGTAAGATTTCTCCGCCTGGAACGAGGCCGAAGTGAGAAATACCACAATAATCCTTATCACTATAACTGACCTAAGAAACAACATCCCAGTCCATAGAGACTTCCCTAGGAGGTTAAAGGACTGGACCAGATTCTACAAAATGAGACAAAAAGTAGTAAGAAAGGTTGAATACAAAAATGACCAGTACAAGATTGGAAAGCAGTGTACGCCAAACACATCGAACGATGGATAAAAAGATATAACTTCACAGGCGAATTAAAATTAAATTAAAAGTAAATAAAATTAAAGAACTAAAGGAAAAAATTTAAGAAAAATTTATCGTGAAGTATACTATGAATTAGAGAAATGGGTTTAATTGTGTTTAGTTGTAACGTTACAGTAAAAGTTAAAGTTAAAATTAAAGCATGCATTATGGATCCATTGTGAAGAAATTGCAATATTTTTTTTGAGTTACTTAAGTATCGCTAGCATTTTGGTTGTTTTTGTTTTTAAGTGGGTTTTGATTTTGGGATTTGTTTTTGGAGCTTTGGCAGTTGTGCTCTCTACGAGAGTCAGAGGTGACTGAGGAAAACACGGCAGTGTTGGGGGCGGAGCTAGTGGCTCCTCCTATGTGTGTGAGAAAGAGGAGGCAAGAGAAAGTGAGAAAGTTGGGACGGAAGTGTGTGGCAAGGAGAAGAGGTAATCTCCTCCAGAGGCCTGTTGTCAGTTTTATTATAGATTAAATAAAAATGGAAGAGAAGATTCGAACCACGACAGAACAGACAAAGACAGTTTATAGTTGACCAAGACGAAGTGAGAGGACCAGTGGGAGGGGCTGAAATAGGGAACCCCCATCCTACACTGGACCTGACAGACTTGATGAGAGACGTTACCAGAGACTGAGAAGACCTTAACTGGACCGATGACTAATCTAAAAATGAAAATTGACGGGAAAAGACTAGAATACTCCAAATAGATGGGAAGTGTTCCAGTAGTCGAATATGAGGGTGAGATAATTGAACTAGTGACTGAAGGGGAGAACAAGTTCCAGACCGAGCGCACCAGAAGCAAAACAGGAAACAATAAGTGGTTCATGGTTAACAGACTTTGTGTCACCAGTTACTAGGAAATTAAGCATTTTAAATCCCTTCAAGCAAGACTGTGAACCAGAGGGCAATGGGGCGTATCCAATGATTCAAGTAGCCAACCCGAGGACGGGAAAATCAGTTAACCCAAACCAAGAAGGGGGAGAACTACACCAAAGAGACCATTTTAGTAACAGACCGTGGACTGACCAAGAAATTGACTTGGCAATTAAAGGCATAACACCAGCAAACGAAGATGTCGCTGAATACGTTGAGCAAATGGGACAGCGAAGGGCGTCATAAATAATTTAGATGGATTAGAAGTAGAGAGAGTGGTCAGAAAATCTCTAGGGACACCAGTGGGCATCAGTGAAAGGTGACTGGGATCCGAGAGATGTAAATGGTTACATTACGACATGACTCACCAGAACTGACCAGACGATTTAATTGAATTGTGTGTTAAGAATTCGAACTAAATTTGAAAAGAAGAGCTAACTATTCTGAAATTAACAGAAAAGAACAACGAGATGACGAACCATTTGAAGAATATAGATAAAGAATTGCTAAAAGTTTTCAGAACGCATAGTGGACTCCAAGATGTACCATGTGACATGTGACAGGCATGAGAGCCTGGGTGTCACAACATTACATTGGATTCACAACAAGCACACTTGAAGACTACATCACACACATGAATATCCTCACATAGTAAAGAATTGGGGATTAATTCAATTGGAAAACAATCTAATATTTGGGAATAAATTTGTATCTAAATTTAATGGTACTCATGAATGAATGAGAGTGGAGGCTATTTAGGTCATTAGGGTGGGTGACCGAAGAGAGCAAAAGGTGGTCTCCTAATCGCTTGATTGGGGACTACGAGAGAATTTTTGCCTACTTGGAAAAGTGAAAGCAGACAAAGCATAAATGTTTTGAATGTTTAGTAGGTTTTTTGCTCTCGTCCTCGCTGGTCATAATAAATACAAGATTTGAGTTAAGTACCCAAAAAAGAGGGGGTAAAATTAAAATGGGAAAGTTTGGACTGACAAGGGAGAGGACGATGGAGAACCACATAACTGCAGAGAACTTGCTGAACAGCTGACTAAATGCAGACCTGACCTAAGTGATATACCCTTTACTGATGGACTAATTCTATTTGTAGAAGGTTCATCTAGTAAAACACTAATGGACAGACGCAGACTGGATATTTGCCATAGTGACCAGTGAAAAAGTTTTGCAAGCGAGAGCACTCTCTTCAACTTATTCTGCACAAGCAGCAGAATTAGTGGCATTAACAGAAGCCTGTAAATTGATGGAAAAACGAAATTGTTGACAAATCCATATTACAGATAGAAAATATGCATTCTCGACAGTGCATGTGTTTGCACAACATGTGGGAGAAAAGAGGCATGGTAAACTTCAACAGGTCAAACCCGTGACACATGCAAAGCTACTCACTGAGTTACTGGAAGCAGCACAGCTAACCTCAAGTGGGATTCACTCTCTGTCACTGCATCCAACAGATCAGTGTGTGGATGCAAAATTCACAATCTTTCCTCCAGCTGAACTCAGACAAGACTATCGAAATCACTCGTCTTTGGCCCACAGAAACAAAGAGAAATTGTTAACTGTCACCTTGTCCAGAGTCTTCGCTCTACAAACCTACACATCAAGTTAGAAATCTTGGGGGTAATAATGGACTCAGATTTGAATTTTTAAACAGCCGACGTCAGATCAATTCACATCAGCAGCTTTTTACCCATCTAAAAAACATTGCCAAAATCAAACGCTATATAGTGTCTAAACCAGACCTGGAGAGACTTATCCATGCGTTTGTCTCTAGTAGATTAGATCTACTGTATAACGGCCTGCTCACTGGCCTCTCCAAACGAGCTGTACAAACAGCTGCAGTAACATCCAGAACGCCGCTGCTCGGGTCAGGTCCTGACTAGCAACCAGGAAGTACGATCACATTAGTCCTGTGCTCAGGTCTCTGCACTGGCTCCCTGTGGCTCAGAGAATAAGACTTCAAGCAGCTCTAGGCTTGTATACAAGAGTCTCTCCATGGCCTAGCACCAAAAGTACATCTCGGGACATGTTAGAGTGTGCCATATGAAACCATCTACTCGGACTTCTGAGGACTCTCAGGGACCGGCCTCTCTGCTGGTGCCTCAGAGTCAGGACTAAACCATTGGGGGAATGTGCGTTTCAGTTTTAATGCCCAGCTGGAAAATCTGAGAACAGTCTTCCTGAGGATTGTGAGACAGGCCCGCTACTTCTGGCAATGTTCAAATCTAAACTAAAAACTGTTTTGTTTGGCTCTGTGCATATGACTGAAATGCTTTTCTTTGGGGGCACTCTTCTCTTTTTATGTCTTGAACTAAGATTGTGATTTCTGCCATGTCTTTGTGACTCTTTTAATGGGGCATTTTTTTCTAGTTGTTGTGTGAAGCACTTTTGAATTTGCTTGTGTACGAATTGTGCTCTACAGAGAAAAAATAAACTTTGCCTTGCCTTGCCTTACCCTCCTAATGAGAGCAGTATGCAAATGCTCAGTGCAGCAATACATCAGGGAAAGATCCTTTGTCAAAAGGAAATGCATTTGCAGACAAGAGAGCTAAAGAAGCAGCATGTAAGCTAATACATGTGACGCATGTTTCTACAGACCAAGACTTAGACAAAAGTGTACTGAAAGACATGCAGCAGCGAAGCTTAAAACAAGAATAGGAAATGTGGAAAAGAAAAGGGGCAACACTGAAAGATGAACATCTATGTATGACTCCTTAATAAAGCCATCCTACCTAAAAATGTTATTTAAATATGCAGCAATATTGAGCCATGGTATGACACATGTCTCAACAGGAGGGATGGTAATTTCAAGTAAACTAAGTATATACCAAATATATACTGACCTATGGATTTTAGGTAAATTACTAAAAAAATCTTTGTGAGAGCATTGTAATTATCGTTGCTAACACAACGTAAGGACACTCACAGGGGTAAGTTTACGCCGAAGAGAGAGGGAAAATTCCCCAGATAAGATTAAAAATATCCATTTCAAAGAAATACACATGGACTTTATACAATTAAACAAGATTTAAGGAAAACATTAACTGTTTAGTAATAATAGATGCATTCTCTAAATATGGACCATAAAAATTTCCTGCCAAGAATCCTGATGCTCTGACGGTGGCAAAAAGCACTGTGTGAAGAAATTATTCCTAGATATGGGATACCTGAAATTATTAGATCAGATTTTTGTAAAAATGACGTAATTAACAGAGTGCGGGGACAATTACTCTGTATAAATTTAAAGAACTACTGTGCTTATCATCCTCAGAGTGCAGGGCTCGTGGAAAGGACAGAAACAGAACAATGGTTAAAACAGACTAAAGTAATGCATGGAAGAAACAGTGGGGAGACCAATGGACACAATGTCTAGAGTTAGTAAAGCTATACTTAATATACTGTACTAGTGTTCAGGGGTTAACTCCTTTTGAAAAAAATTTATGGAAGGCCATATTTAAAATGTTTGAAAAATGTTAGATACGGATGCCTGAACTTGAAGGAGAAGCAACTCCTTCCCCACAGGACAGGATGAATTAGTGGAACCGTAGGGGACTGGGTGCTGACTGATCAGTGTTGGGGTGGTCAAGAAGAAGCACTGGCATTCACCTAAGTGTGAAGGACTATTTCAAGTACTTTTGACAACACCTACTGCGTTATGAGTTATGAAGATTGCTGAGCCGTGGGGAGAAGTACCTGGATACAGTGTTTAACCCGCACTGTAAAAGATCATAAACTATGCCCTGCCTTAGAAGAGAGCCATGAGAGAGTGGCTCCCAACAGCTATTTGTATGTTTTTTATTTCTACTGACAAGTGTGATTCTGTTAATAATTGTGGGTAAATACCTGGTCCATAGAAACAACTTGTGAACATTACTGAACCAGACCACCACAGGAGCTAAAATCAAGCATGCAGTTTGGTCATCAAGACCACAAGTGCAAATTTCAAGCGTGATAAAACATGTAAGAAATAAGAGAATTCGCTGCGGCAGGTGCAGTTGGATGAACTTAAATGTGGATGTGTGGTAATGCAACAATAGGAGCAGAATGGAGAGATTTTGAATAAGAGACAGGGGTATAGACTGGGTTATGACTGGTCTAGTTTGTATATAATGCTGTGAAAGAGCGAAAGAAAGTCAATATACATAAAACTATGACTGGACTGACACTGACTTATGCAGCCAGGAGACATTATGTTTATCTATGGGCTATCTTATTCCAGTGGAAGAAATCCTCAATTTCAAGTAGCATGATGCTATGGTAACAGAACCAAACCAGAAATGCCACCCAGAACAGTAACTGCAGGTGGGAAGATATTGGTAACATCAAAACTTCACAGTTGATAATTGGTTTACAACAATATCTGGAATTTCTGGTCAAAAGAAGAATTGGCTTCTTATGGCAGAAACAAGCTGCTGAAGTAAGCGACTAAAAGAGACTGTGTGGTCTGCTTGGGGCCGGGGCCGGGGCCGATACTGTGGTTTCGTGTTGTCCCTGGCGCAAGCGCGCCTCAGGAAGAGCGCCTCCACATGTCTTCTAAATTTAATGGGAAAAACAAACCCATCACCAAAAATTGACTTCCTACTAACGGCTATAGGATAAGATCCATTCATTAGCTACAGAGGAAAAGAAAAAGGCCAATTTTCAGTAAAAATGTAGCTCGTCGGGGAAATCTTTTACATGTATTACAATGTCAGGGATTTGTAACTACAGAATCAAGTTTTAAACCTGTGTGTCACGCAGTGACATATGGTCGTGGTGTGGAGAAAATGAACTGTATGACTGTTTACCTAGGAATGCTTTGTGTCATTACCTTTAACCACATTAGCATTACCTCTTACAGCTGATGAAGTAATATCAGCAACTCATAGTTTTATACCTGAGGACTGGAAACGGGAGAAACGTTCTTTATCATGAAGAGGAGAAGATCCAACCTATATTGATGTAATAGGAGTGCCTAGAGGGATCTAAGATGAATCTAAATTGGTAGAACAAGTAACTTCTGGATTTGAGTATTTTAATATGGATAACACCAAACATAAATATTGATAGAATCAATTACATCCACTACAATGTCCAGAAACGTGGAAATTACACACAGCAAGGTTTCGAAGCGGTTCATGAACAACTCGCAGCGTCATCTATGATGTCATTACAGAACAGATTGGCTGTAGACATGATCCCTGTGGAAAGGGGGCGGCGTCTTTTCAGCGCTTTGGGGATCAATGCTACACGTTCATTCCAAACAATACTGCCACAGAAGGACGCATGACCAGGGTCTGAGGTCTATGAATCGGCGCATGAAAGTGCAGTCAGGAGTAGATACTACTCTCTGGGAAAACTGGTTGAACGTGTTTGGAAAATACAAAGCGATAGTCTCGTCTGTTCTGGTGTCAATTGCTGTGTTTGTAGCTATTTTAACATTGTGTGGATGTTGGTGTATTCCATGTATAAGATCTCTTTCAGAAAGAATAATTTCCACTGCGATCTCACCACCTGATGATAAGGCGGTGCAGATGCATTTATTGGCTGGCAGTGATGATGAGAAGAATCCTGAAGGTGCACTTCCAAAAATGTTCCAAGAAATCGTGTGTAAGAAAGAGTGTAAGAAAAATATGATCCTGCAACTGAAAAACTCACTTTGGAGAGGTTGAAAGGTGATGCATAAAAGATACGATAAACAGGAGGGAAATGTTGGAATAATTGTAAAGATTAACTAACCCTTTCTTTTATACATTCCTTATTATTGTATGATTTTGTGTGCTTGACAAACTGCTTGTGAGACTATGTTGCAGAAGTAAACTGCTGATCTAATCCAATAGTCTGTTGAATTCTCGAACTGATGACCAGTAAGAAAACCAAGGAACTACTACTCAAGATGATTTGCTTGGAATCTAAGGTCAACCAAAGTTTAACAGACAATGGATGACTTGTGTGTGCACAGCTTTCGCCATGTGTTCCCTATCCTTTAGGGCGGAGCTGATCATGTAATTAGGGTGTCCCTTATTCTTAATAAAAGAGGAGAGCGGACAGATGGATGCTTGGGAAGCGCAGGTAGACGAAAGTCGTGGGTTACGCTGAAATATTCCTCTGCCTGTCCGTCCTCATCCGGAGAAACAAATTTGATTCCCTTGTCTTTCTTCTCTGTTTGTTAATATGTGGGTTTGTGTCGATTTTAGGCCCATCAGATTGCTGCCAAACCAGTACTTGGCAATAATCTTTGGAAGTGTGAGCGTGCCAAATGTTAAGTCATTGAGCGCCAAGTGACAGAAGATCAGATATGTTGGTTTTTGTATTTTCTTCTCATACATAACAAAAAACAAAATAAACATGTTTCCCAACCCAATAGCAGTGTAGACAAAGAACATCACAGCAGACACAGGACCATAATACTGAGGTTGTAATCCAGGGAAGCCCAGAAGAGTGAAGTGGTCCCGTCGTGTCGTCACATTAACAAGCATGCATGACTACTCTTTGTATCAATGTAAAGGATCAGGAAAACATGTTCATCGCAAACAGTAGAAATAAGCTAAAAATCTAAATTAGAGATGGACAGGCATGTTTCATCTCATAACTCCTTTTATCTTTAGACTATTACTCAGGTAATTCTGGTTCCCCAAAACATGCACAATCTTCCAGCTCAGGTGGTCCAAACGAAGCCTAGCCCAAGAGCTGGAGATGGGTTCCCACCATGTTACAGCACTGTGGCACCTACGGCTCCCGACAGGTTGCCTCAACAGGGTGATGGGTCAAATGCAGAGGACAAAATTACCTACAGGGACAACAAAGTGAATGACTTTAATATTGCACCAACTCATCACAGCAGAGTGTCTGCAACTGGCTTAGTCCAGAGTCTTCACCCACTTTGCCTGTGTGGTATGGTGGTGGTTAAGAAGGCCATTGGTGCAGAATGACAGCCCCATTTCTGTCAGTCACTCCCAAAGCAAAGCTATAGAACAAGCTTCTTTACCTTGCACAACAAGATACATTAATGCATTATTAATAGCAACATTCTATTCCCCAATAGCCTGAAATGTATTTCACCACTTTAAAAACTTTTTAAAGGCTATCCTAAGCCATGTTTCCACTGATTTGTTAGGTAGGTAGTAGCTTCACAATCGGTCTGGTCCTCTTCAGATTGCCAGGCTTCAGTGACCAAACCAATGCAAAAGCATCTGAAAAACTGACCAAACATGTGGCATGGCTGTACTTTATTTTAAGTAGTCCTTTGATGACACAGACCCATCACTTCCTCTCACAAAACGGAGCTCCACAGAGGGCTGATGGTATCGGATATGTGAAATTTAGGACTTTAACTATTGTAAATAAACACATTTTAAATGGAAAATAGATCTGTACTAACCTGCAGACAATATTTCTCCTTGGGGCAGCTCTTAAAAAGCTGCCAAATCTTGCAAGAAATGTGCAGATCTGGCAACACTGCCTCTTCGACTAATTGAAGAACTAAGTGTGGCATACCGAGCAGTTAGCCACGCTCTAAAACTATTTCAACATCAGGTACACATTTGATTATATAAAACAGCGTCAGGGCATGCAACATACCCAACATACGCAGCGCAATAAGACGCACAGGTTCATCCACCTTGATTAAAAAAGGAGGCAATTCAGATAGCTAAAATAATTTATACTTTAAATACTTTGTTCTCAGTTTCAGATATAAAAACATAAACCAGTCCTTTGAGTTTTATTAGTTGTAATATTGAACACTCCCGTTTGTTTGAAATGAGCTACATAACCAAACAAACCAGGCGATGCAGAACACAGGCACCATGGCACAGGGCAGGCAGTCCACACAGAAAGGCCAAGTAGCGACAGAAGGGCAAGGCAGCGATGGGCCGGTAGTTCAACCATGTAAAGGCTTGTGAACGCGCACTCTTGACGGGTGACTGCTGATAGCACCAAAGCCGGCTACGACACTTCGGACCCCAGCATCAAAGGATAGCCACCAAAGTGCTGGACACAAGCGCCAAGAAGCAGTGGACTTAAATTTGTGGCAAAAACCAAACTGCCACATTAACACCAGAGCAAGATGATTGGACTAGAAAAATCTGATATAAACAGAAGTTCATGTAATTTCTGTCCAAACGTTGACATGATCTTGTGATAAACTGCCATATTTTCTTTTATGTTGAGCCAAAAGACTTGAACTAAAAAGACTTAAACTAAATATGGTGGTAGGGAGATTTTGGTGGCAACAGGGGAAATGGAGTCGGAGAGTGAGGGAGGAACAAAGAGGTCCAAGAGGCCAAATACTGGATACAGAAACAAGAGTTTGTTGATTACATTTACATTCTGGCTGTCTGGCACTGAAAGAGGACAATGCACTGGCAAAGGCGAGGTGTTCATGCAAAGAGGCCCATCCTGGACACCTGGAGTTCCTCACACCTGAGAGGAGGAGCCCGTTATTATATATATATATATATATATATATATGTGTGTGTGTGTGTATATATATATATATATATATATATATATATATATATATATATATATATATATATATATATATATATGTATATGTATATATATATATGTATATATATAATATTATCTTTTTTATTTTTAGTTGACGGTTTAGCATAAAACAGGCGGTAATTTGACATCAGAATCAGAAAAGGTTTATTGTATATACAGTATATATATATATATATATATACACACACACATATATAGTATATATATATGCATATATGTGTGTGTACTTTTTATTTATTTACTAATACAAAACAGTAACAATAATGAGGACAATAAGAACAAAAACAGCAAAAGACAACAATACAAACATTATACAAGTAGAAGAACAACAATCTAAAAACTTCAGAGCAGGGTGATTGTGTGTGTCCGTGTCTGTGCGTGTGTGTGTGTGTGTGTTTGTACGTGTGTGGGTGTGTGTGTGAGTGTACGTGTGTTTGTGTATGTTTATTTGTGCATATGTGTGCGCGTGAGTGTGTGTGCCTGCATTCAAACAGAGTTAAAGTGTGTCACATTATCATCACCATCATCACATATATTGTCGTACATGTAGATATAGTCATCTTTTTAGAATAGCAATCATTATATACCATTACCCATTGTCATTGCATCTCTCTATATATAATATATACACATGCTGTCCCAAAGAACCCACCTCTCGTCGGTCCGGCCTGCCTGAGTGTGTTTCGGTATGTGTACATTTCTCTTACTACACTGTGGTGAATTAAAAACACAGGATCTGTAGTGATACAAATGTTAACAGTGATAATAGTACAAACAACAGCAGCAATGATAATGATGATAAAACAACAACAAAAATACATGTATTTGTTAATAACATGTTTTTGTGGTAGAGTGGTGGTTGTATAGGAGTTGTCTTACAGAGAAATACATAAAGTTGGTAGACGACTGAGGTGTGTGAAGAGTGGAAGATAGAGGAAGGAGAGAAGGGAATCAGAGTTGTAATAGGTTAGAGAGCGTTGGGTGGGGGAGATCGGTTTCAGATCAGTGATTATAGGGGGAGGTGTATATTCCATTGTAATGAAGTCGATGATAAGATGTGTATGCTATTGCGGGTTTTCCAGTTCATGAGGATAGTTTTCTTGGCGATGGTTAGAGCTGTGAGGAGAAGCTACAGAAAGGAAATGCAGCAAAGGTGTAATGTATATCATCATTGTAGTTAATAAAGCCAGGTCGGGTGGGGTTGGAAAGTTTCTGTCCTAAAAGGTGTACACGGTGGAAGGTGACAGTCTCTGGTGGAAGTTTGAGTTGGTTAACCATGAAGTCCTTAACAGATTTTTCAGGAATGCCGGTGAAGATTAAGTTGTCTCTCTTATACTGCGTGACTGTAAATCCAGGATGGTTTCTTGCATTGCTTTGTTTTCTGCGGTGACGGCGGTGAGTTGAGTGGTTACAGTGGAGAGTTTGGCGGTGAGTGTGTCCATGGAGCTTTTTATTGATTTATTTTCTTGTGCGAGTGAATCGACTTGTTGTTGACTGTATTCCAGGCTATGGCGAAGGTTTTGGAATTCTTTGTGGAGTAAAGTTTGGCAACTACGTTGGATAAGCGCTCATTACTTTCCAACAGTATATCTGAACAGCAGTTTGTTCTTAGAGGAGTTGATGGTGGTGATAATGAAGATGAATCAGTTGTGGTGGTTAAGTTTTAAGTGTGCGTTTTCTTTGCTTTGCGTGTTCGGCCTATTGTAGTGTTCGTCGATGTAATCCTCCAGGTGGTCCAAATCTGAGTAATGCAGGTCTTGATCGGGTGATGTTGTGTTGAAGATAAGAAAAATAGGTAAAGGTTTGGATGAAAGGAAAAAAGAAGGAAAAAGTCAAGAGAAAGTTTGATTGGTTTCCTAGCAGCAGTGCGCTGCCATGTTGGATCACGCACCGTCTCGCGAGAGTGGCGTTCACAGCAACATCCGACATATATATATATATATATATATATATATATATAATATATATATATATATATATATATATATATATATATATATTATATATATTATATATAATATATATACACACACTGAAGAGAACTACATATTGTGCATTGATCATATATTCGCCATTATACAATGCATTGATCTTGTATTCACAATTATACAATGTTATGCTGTTCTTTTGGTCTGTGGTGCTGTATTTTTCCATTCTGACCCCAAGGTTTGACCAGTCTCGGGTTACACGAACAGACAAAGAGAAAAAGGTGGAGACCATGGTGGAGGTCAGATGGGCAATGAGCCAATCACAGCCCTACCACAAGGACTTCCTGTAGGCTCATGCATATTCATTTTCTGTGTCTATATACTGGCAAACTGTGGCTGTCCCGTTACTCTCCGGACTATGAAGACGCGAGTAACGAGTGTTAGGCACCCGGAAGTCCAGACGTCTGTATAGATGACTTTGTTAGGAGAATAAAAGAATGCGAAATGAAACTCATGAATCTTGGTCATCTATAGCTGGTATGTATTAGTAACTGATAGAGTAGACCTTGTTGACTTTCTCTCCTCTTCCAGTTTCTGAACACGCAGTTGTCCGAGTTAAATAGAACTGGACATATTTCTTCAATTGGTGACCCCGAGTCGTGCTGAAGGGGGAGAGCTATCAACAACCAGAGACACGGAGGAGAGGTCCGTGCTCACACCAGGGGGAACGGCGGCGTTCCGTTCCACTGGACACATTGCGGTAGACATACCAGCACTTCATCCCACGGCGGAAAACCAACTTTTTCCAGGGCGCGCCCTCCTAGTTTAAGGTAAGACATTTTTGATTCTCACTTTTTTAGGAGTTTCAAAGTATGTCTATTGGCTAACTTTCCAAATTTTAGTTTAGGAAACTTGGGAATTGTTGGTTTTAAGCTAAAATCTGTAAATTGATGGTGGAATGAAGCAGGGAAAGGCGTTTATAGAGCTCACAAATCCAATTATTAATTAAAAACCAAATTTAATAAGTAAACGGAATAAATAGTTATATGTAGAAAGAGAAGAAAGAGAAGAAAAGAAATGAAATGAGAAGAAAAGAAATGAAATGGAATAAAGTACTAACACGCTGAATATTAATTCTTTAAAAAGCCCTTTGGGTGCGTGGGAGGAAACCTCGGAATACGGACGCGTGGACTATAATAAAACGTTACTGGGTGGCCGTAGACGAATTGAGGGTAACGTCTGAAACTCTTAAAAGGCTACGCGTGTAAGAGCCTATAGTCTGGGACATAAATGCGTGGGTTTGAGGCCCTCTTGATTCATTTAGTCTAGTATTGTCTAGACCAGGTTAATCAGGAAAAGTACTACTAAATTTGTTAAATTGGTTAAATAGTTGTAAAAGTGAGACAAAGAACTGTTGCGAAAAAAGGCGGGGGAGGTGAAGACGCAAGTGTAAGGCGCGCGCACGTGAAGGCGCGCGCACGTGACGGTGCGGTGCGTGACGTCACGGTAAGTGAAACTTGAGAACAAAGGAAAATGGCGAAAAAAAAAAAAAAACAAGACTGTGAAAAGTGGGTTAAGTAAGTATGGAAAGAGAGAAATCCGCTCTCGAAGCTCAAAAGAGTAAGAAGTTACAAACGGCAATTGAAAGTGGATTTGAGTTTGTTCTGTGCGGTGCGCGGAGACGAGGAAATGTGCGCTGAAAGTTCTGTGCGGTCCTTGGAGGCGGAGTCGAGGAAATGTGCGCTGAAAAGTTCTCGTCGCGGAGCGAACTCAAAATGGATGAAAAGGCCTCACAAGAGGTGAAACGAGAAGGCCTCAAAGACAAAGAAGTAAGTAGTTAAAAATGCGGAAACATGCGAAACTGATCCTGGAGGCTGCCACGGTGAAACGGAACAAAGAGAAGAGGATTTTCGTACAACCCGCGGAGGTAGGAGGAGCCAGCTCCGTCACTGGAGGCAGAGCCAAGGCCCCTCTACCATCGGCCCCTCCCGCATATGGATCAGATGATACAATCGCGCCCTCTAGTGGCGTATACCCGCAACTACATGGACGGTTAGAACGGAAAAGCAGCTCTAATCAAATCAGTGAACAGAGACACAATTGCGTTGGACGAAGCAAACATTGACGAATTAACTAAACGCTTTTACGCAGCCGCTGCCACGGGGACAAACTGCAGCGGTCACTAAAGAAGTTGTGTTGCAGGTTAAAAACATGATGGATGAAGTTACATAAAATCTACAGATGACTCAGATAGCGAAGAGGAAGAAACAGATAATGCAGAAATCTCATGAGGCTAGACAGACACTTTTGAAATTATCTGGGGAACGAAGTACATTAGCTGCAGACTTAGCTAAAATAAAACGAGGTGAAGACAAGAGTGACGATATGACTGGAACAGAAGACTCAAAGACGCGAAAAAATAAAGTCAAACTCAAGGACTTACAAATAGCCCAACAACAGATGATTATTAAGGGACTTTCCCCCCACAGAAGTAAGACATCATGGGGCGGCGTCTACCCATTGGTTCCAACCGGACAGGCAGACAACGACGGGAATGCGAGGATGACCTATCAACCATTGTCCTGTGCAGAACTGGCACTATTGAAAGCTAAACTTCCAATGCTCCAACAAGAAGGATGAGCTTGGTTTGAGGCGGTCAAAATGCGACCTTCAAATGCGACATTAGCAGTGGGAGACGTGAAAGCCCTTTTGGCAGAGTGCGCTCCGGCACATGTAGCAAGAGGAATTTGGAGAAAATATGGACATGGCTGCCACACTGGTACAAGACCCATTTGATCAGTATTCTCAGAATCAGAAAGAGTTTATTGCCATTGTCAATGAACAAAAATTCACAAACATAGGAACTTGTCTCGGCGTTAAAGTGCAACATAAAACACTGAGCAATAATACAATAAAATAACATATATTCAATCAAAAAGGTAATGCATTAAGAAACAATTTTAATAATTAAGAAATTACTAGAAAATAAATAAAATAAAAATAAAAATAGCATTACTATATGTACACATTCTGCTGCTTTCCTGGTTCAAGTAGAAGCCAGATATCCTCCACCTCAGCCTACACCACCGAGCTTCTCATTATTCTCACCTGGTGATTGTCCCAACACATACATGGAAAGCTGCATTCAAAAATATGTCAGCTCCATGCACACACACCCATGCCGCACTGCACAAACCACTTGCCTCGTTCTAGATGCACTCCCAGACTCAATTAAAACCATAATAATACAAAAGTTAAAACTCAAATGATGGCAACAACGGCTGATTCACAAACCACACCCACACTCTCAGAGACCCCTACACCCGCAAGCGTCTTATACGCGACACCTCCTCAGCCCTTAGGGTCTCTTACATCCCCTCACACACACGTCCAAGTACATAGTAACCAAGGAGCAAACAGAGAGGCTACTTTAGAGGGAGAGGCAGGGGAGGCAGAGGAGCAGGAAGAGGAAACTATGGACAACAATACAATCCACAGTTTAACCAACAACAGTCCCTTCAACGTTTGTTTCATCTGCGGGAGTCCAGAGCATTGGGCTCGTGCTTGCCCACACCAGTCAAAATCGAGGTCCTCCACAACAGAGAGACTTTGGAAATAGAGTAGGACAGGGACGAAGTCGTCCTCCCTGGAACCGTGGTGGACAGAACGCTGGACAGTGGATTCGAACGAGATTAATTCACTCACCACAAACTCCAGTAAATTTACTGGGAAGAGACATTCTACAAGCCACTGGTGCCACAATCCATTGCACCCCTGACAACATGATTGTGTCTTGGCCAAATGGACATTCCATCAAGTGCACTCATTCACGAACACCTGGACTCTTTCTGGCACAAGCAGATTTGACAGATCCTCCCTGTGTGACCATTTACTGGGGACTGTTAGAACCAGGAACACTTGAACTGAACGGACTATATGCCAAAATGCTTCAATGGAAGCCATGGTTCATGATGTTACATCCATATGCTCCTCCTGCTGACCCATTACATGTTACACTCTTTTATGACCGCAACACAGATTTACAATACCAAGTAGACTTCAATGAACATGTTAGAGGGAATTTATACATTACATCTACTCATTTTTTATGTTCATGAATCAGGAGTTGTTGCCCCAGTTATTTTGTCTGATGATTTGAAGCCATATTACAAAAAGAGATTCACTGACAGACCCACATATTTCACTTTTCCTTGGTCCAGGACACGAGGCACGAGAATTAGGACCATTGACATACAAAGCTAAATCAAACTGTCGATTGGGAACAAACACAAGTAGAGGGCGTTCGATACAGCCATTCTACAAAGGCTTACAAGATTCTAATTGACAAAACAACAGACACGGTGGTGGCTGAGGAGGAGTATATTTCCAGATCACATGGCAGAGAGAGCTGACAGATCATGAGTGCTCTGAAGAAATGCTCAACAAATTTCCACAATCTCTTTGGGCCCAGGGCCCTGCTGATATTGGTAAATGTACTACAGTGAAACCTGTCACTTTGGAAGTACAACCAGGATCACATGTTTAACGACGTCACAACAACTCCCTTGCTACCGGTGCCGGACCCACACAAGTGTCTCTCTGTTCTAGAACCTGAAATGCAATTCTTCACAGTTATTGATCTGACTCAAGCCTTCTTTACAATCCCGTTGGCTCCTGAGTGCAGATATCAATTTGCTTTCACTCATGGTGGGGTCAAACTCCAGTACAGTACAAAGTTTTGCCGCAAGGCCACAAAAACTCGGCCGGCATTTTCAATCAGGTTCTTAAGGAATGTTTGAAAAATATTGACGTGCTTCTTGGTGCTGTGGTGGTTCAGTACATGGATGATATTCTCGTTGGTTCCGCTTCAGCAGCAGATTGCTTGCAAATGACCTGTCGTGTTCTGTCTGCCTTGTATGAACATGGATTTAAAGTCTCTAAAAAGAAGCTACAATGCTGTAGACCACAAGTTACATTTTTGGGGAAAAATTATTTCGGCTGGTTGTGTGAAACCTACTCCAAGCCAGAAACAGTCGATTTTGAACGCTCCCAGACCAGAAACAGTTAAAGATTTACTCTCTTTCTTAGGATTGGCTAACTATTCTCGCTATCATGTCCCTGACTACACTGGTGAGACTGCACCACTGAGAGCAATCATTAAGCAAGCTGGCGTCAGAGAACTACAAGCACGATTGGACTGGACTCAGGAAGCTGACCAAGCTTTCACTGACTTAAAGAAGGCACTCGCCACCTGTGCTGACTTAGCCATCCCGGACTACACCAAACCGTTTCATTTTGACACTTCCATCACATGTGACTCAGGACATGGGGTTCTATGGCAAAAAGACAGGGACAGGACAAAGATCAGTTATTCTCTATGTGTCCACCCTATTGGATCCTTTTATAATCACACTCCTGATGCTTTTACCTATTCTACAAATGATCCAGTCATATCAAACTATCTGGCAACATGATGTAGGGATCAAAGCTTTCCCTCTTTCTGAACATGAACTTATATATTCTGAATCTGGTCTTTTGTGGATGTCCACTGAAATCTGGCACTCTTTGCAGTCCTTAATGGACTCTCTTCCTGCAGGACAAGCGCATTCATTGCGACTGTACCTGAACTCTTACTGGACCACGACTCCGTGGAACTTGCAATGCTTAATGACAACTGCAGACAGTCTGTCTGCACAATAGACTCATGATTTAAGCTTTTGGAATGATCAACCTCGAGCTTTCCTTTATGAGGACAACTGGTATCACTGGTCCCACTCAAAACCTTGTTATGACTAAAGTAGGTCCAAAGGCCCAACTGAAGGGGGTGGGGAAAATGAATGACGGCACAAAGACTGTGATTTATTGTAATGAAGGAGGGAATCCGATGGTTCAGATGAAAACTCAGGTTTCCTCACGATATGCATTAACTTGGGTCAAATTATGTACAGAAAAGGCAAAGAAGACTTTCAATGAGAAAAAGGAAAACGGAGAAATGTGCCCTGAAACAATGGTTTATAATGTGTCTAATGTTAATATGTTCTCTTTCAGAAGGAAATGGATCTAGGAGGCGACGACCACTTATTAAAGAGCATCATGTTGGTAACAACAAATGGTTAGAATTAGCTAAAATAACTGCAAATGCGACACAAGTCCCTGTTGGGTCTGTTCCTTCAGACCCCACCACTCCGAGGAGATGCCCACTTCAGTGGCGATTACTGTCTCAACCAACCCAAGAAACAATCTGTTTATTATGGCAAAGTATTTACGGGGCGACTAAATTATACCACTCTAGCAGGCTGCGAGTCCTATGCCCACTATGCACAATTAAATAGTTGGAAAACCCGATAAATCCTTCAGAAGATTTTTCTCGTTATAGGTGTTATTTTGTTACTGTTTGGTGTTTTGTTTTGTGTTTTGTTTTGTTGTGTTGTTCCTCTCCTCAGAAGCATGGTCTCTAAAGCCTTGAGCAGCACAACCACTGGAGTATTTGTGAATGTAGAAGGCAACTCCAATGATCTAGAATCAGGTTTGAGGATGATGCCTGAAGGGGGCGAAGAAGATGCCTTCACCCAGAAAGCTCGGGAGGCATTGAATGAGGATTGGATGACACACTTTTAGTCTATCGTCGGGTAAAAACATTTTCTAGATGATTATGTTTTGGTGTGTTTTCTATGCTTTGTTTTTCAGGATTTTTCAGATTACTCCTCTGTCGGTTGTGTGAGGTCCTTGACCTCAGAAGGGGGACTGAAGAGAACTACATATTGTGCATTGATCATATATTCGCCATTATACAATGCATTGATCTTGTATTCACAATTATACAATGTTATGCTGCTCTTTGGTCTGTGGTGCTGTATTTTTCCATTCTGACCCCAAGGTTTGACCAGTCTCAGGTTACACGAACAGACAAAGAGAAAAAGGTGGAGACCATGGTGGAGGTCAGATGGGCAATGAGCCAATCACAGCCCTACCACAAGGACTTCCTGTAGGCTCATGCATATTCATTTTCTGTGTCTATATACTGGCAAACTGTGGCTGTCCCGTTACTCTCCGGACTATGAAGACGCGAGTAACGAGTGTTAGGCACCCGGAAGTCCAGACGTCTGTATAGATGACTTTGTTAGGAGAATAAAAGAATGCGTAATGAAACTCATGAATCTTGGTCATCTATAGCTGGTATGTATTAGTAACTGATAGAGTAGATCTTGTTGACTTTCTCTCCTCTTCCAGTTTCTGAACACGCAGTTGTCCGAGTTAAATAGAACTGGACATATTTCTTCAACACTGTATATAATATATATATAAAAATCCCTTCTCACCTGCCGGGGGTGGTCTTGTTCCTTTTTCTAAGCTCGGCTCCTCTCGGGATCCGCGCAGTGTCTTTGCTGTTCCTAGTACTGCACTTTTCTGGACTGAGATGTCTGATGTTTTTCCAGGATCTGTTGTTGCCACTCCTCCAGTTTAGGGGTCCGATAACCACGGGCACCACTTTTGCCTTCACCTTCCACGCCTTTTCCAGCTCTTCTCTGAACGCTTGATATTTCTCCAGTTTCTCGTGTTCCTTTTTCCTGATGTTGCAATCATTTGGTATTGCCACGTCAACCACAATGGCTTTTCTCTGCTGTTTATCCACCACCACAATGTCTGGTTGGTTTTTTTCATTACCATTCTGTCAGTCTGAATCTGGAAGTCCCACAGGATCCAACTACACTTCTCAAGCCCGAATTACATCCCGATGTCAGCGATCCTGGTCGTTTGAATCAGTGAGTTGATGTCTCGCTCGCTCTTAGCGTACAGTTTGATTCCTGAATTGGTATCCATAGCCAGTCTTATTAATTATTTTAGCTGAGAGGGTTCAGACCTATGCAGAACAGCATGGCACCACACATCACCCAGGACCTCAAATGGGAGCCCACCGTCAGCATCCTCACCTCCTCCATCACCGTGTGGTACGCTGGAGCCACAGCCAGGGACAAACAGAGACTACAGCGCATTGTGCGTTCTGCTGAGAAGGTGATCGGCTGCAGACTTCCATCTCTGCAGGACCTGTACGTCTCCAGGGCTCTGGGACGAGCAGGTCGGATCACAGCTGACCCTTCTCACCCTGGACATGGTCTGTTTGAACCACTCTCCTCAGGCAGGAGGCCACTGTCCGTCCGGACCAGAACCTCTCGTCACAAGAACAGTTTCTTTCCCTCTGCCGTTGGACTGATGAACACTTCTTAAACACCTGCCACTTTAACTACAACTTAATCAATCACTCACTGCACTGTCACTTTCTGCACCACAACTGTAAATTTAACTGTAAATTCTTGTGTACATAGTAAGTCTATTTTTATCTTATACTATAGTCAATTTTAATTGTCTCCTAATGCATGTCCTTTTGATTTTATATATATTGTTTTTATTATTGCTTAGTGTTTTATGTTACACCTTAATGCCAAAACAAGTTCCTATGTTTGTTAATTTTGTTCATTGACAATGGCTGATTCTGATTAGCAGCTGATTCATTTGTGCTGCCAGGCACTCATGGAGTGTTGTGAGTTTCTTTAGCCAGTATGCGTGAATCATGTCAGGGTGCTGTCCAGTATTTTATACTCTTTCTTAGATGTCTGCACTGTGATGGTAACTGGGTTCTGTTCAGGGAGGTTGCTGTGGTCCGCTTTTAGATCCATCACTGGTATGTGTTGCCTACTAGTTGTTTCGCTGTTAGCTTTGATAAATATATATATATATAATATATATATATATATATATATATATATATATATATATATATATATATATATATCATATTTTTAATACATCCATGTGCGTAGCTAAAGTAGCGTTATTTGAAATGTATAAAAGTGTATCTCTAAGCCAAAGGATTCCTTCAACATAATCAAAGCTGACTGAAAAAAAGAAAATCCCAGCTCCTCTCTCCTCCAGAGGGACTGTGACGTACACGGCTCTTAGTGCTCATTCTGTCGCTTCTCTTCGTTCTTCGCTGTTTCAGTGATTTGTATTCCGCCTGTATGCGGTTAAGACAAAAAAAATATAGCCAAAGGCCAAAAGACTATGTTTGGATGTGAGCAAAGCAATAGAGGGCCAATTTTGCAAAGCCCTAAACCGATACGTTAATTTGGATATTCTCAACCTTCCCCAAAAATTAAAAACTTTTTAATCAAAGAAGACAATATGAAACATGTTGTAGATCATTTTGAAAAAAAGAATATTCTAGTGAAAAGAGCATATCCAAAAATGGAAATGTGTTACCAATCAATCAGGGTGCACCAATATTTCATGCCAAGACACGTCTGGGGACAGGAATCAATGAAGCCGGCACCAGTGTTTAAAACATTTGAAGAGATAGATCAACTCTTTGAAATCAATAGAACAACATAAAGTTAAGAATAGATTTACTCTTTTCAATCCTGGGGTTAAGAAACTGTGTGATAGATATTCTCTGGAAGTGACACTGACACCACATGCACCTGCTCGGTCTGTGAACGCCTGCGAATTAAAAGACCCAAAACTTAACTTCACATTTAAATGCGCATGTTTTTTGTGAAGGGCAGCCCATATACTTCTGTGGGGGAAAGCATACCCCCAACTTGCCTACAGAGCAAGAGTTATGACTGTGATATGCAAAAGCGATTTTGAGGAGGACAATTTAAATACATTTGAGACATTTTAACAAATAAAAGAAAAAGGCCAATAAAAATGAAGGAGGGTTGGCGCTTGATGAATCAAATATTGTGGGCTTCCCGTATTAAATGAAGTACTGTTGATTTACATAGCTTGATATATATAGATGGCATTAGCATTGTGACTGACTCTCACAGTGAGACTTCACTAAATACAAATTCAGTTAAAGGTTTCACTGCGTAACCCTTTCTGCTGAAGTTTACACCATTTGCTTGTCTTCCATGAAAGATGTTGGAGTGATTAATGTTCCACAGAATGGCTTTAAACTTGTCTATCTCCATCAGGCCACAGCTACAGATCCCTCACGAGTAAGAATTCATGGTGCGTTTAAAAGAAATAAAAAGACACCCACAATAAAATAAATATTAATAATAGGTATACTGTGCATTTTTGAAGTCCATTTCAAAACAGATTCAGACAACTGTAATTTTGCATGTTTATTTTGAAAATATTAATAAAGTAAACATCTGTACAATGTGATTATGGTACATTTAAGTTTTGTTAGTAAGTTCCTGTTTTCCTTTCCATTAGAGTAAACATATTTGATTCATGTGAATGAAATAAAAAAACATTATTTTGTAAACCATAATCTTATTACTTACTCTCCTGCTTCATTCAGTCTCTGAGTGAGAGCGTCCTTGAATGTCTTTTGTTTTGAAAGCAGTAGATGAGTGGGTTAAGCAATAGGCAGGGACAAGACTGCTGTACAACATCACTATGACCACCTGGATCTCCTGGATTTATCTTGATCCCCACATTATGAGCTATGTACACAAAACATCTTGGCCACATAATACAGACAAGTGATAAGAATCTGCGGAACACATGTGGACAAGACCTTGTGCCGACTTTCAACTTTGAGGGACATTCTTATTACAGCCACAATCACAGAGAAGTATGAGAAAAATGAATAAAGGACAAAGGGACCAGGAGAACAAACAGAGCAACTCCTAGAGACAACACCAGCTGCACATATTTGACCTCGTCTCCACAGCCTAGTTGAGTTATTGACATGTGATCACAATAGCAACGGGGAATAGTATTACCCCGAATACCACAGATATGGCAGACTTAATGCATTGCAAGCACTACAGCCCACCATTCGCATGAACGTTCAGGACACCAGCAAAGAAAACACGCTATCGAAATAGATCTTTGTTATTGACCAACAGACGGGTACTGCAAATGGGAAACCAAAATGGCTATAAACCGATTCCAAAGCCATTAAAAGCAGAATTAAAGATATTGGATGGCGCCCATAGAATGGACAAAAATACATTTTGAGTGAAAGCACATACCAAAGAGAGTCGAAGAGTCATCCCACCAATATTCGACCAATGATTTTTAGGAAGAGTTACTATCGCAAATATTATTGTCTGTCATGCCAGGTTGACAAAAATATTATGTAGGTGGGTCTGTAAAGCGATTCTGATCAAAAATATAAATAACAGCAACTGTGAAAGCATTATCCAACAACAACAGCTTAAGAAGACAAAAAGCAGCCAGAACAGACACTGGTCCAAAATACACAGAGTGCAGCCACTGGGGAAAACCAACAATATTAAAAAGCTTTTCAAAATGGTATTATTGGAGATGATCATCATTGTAACTTTTACCCACTGCAGGAAAAACAAGTCCCCAACCTGAGCATCTGCTAGTTACCTTCTCAGCCCATTTTTATAGCTGACTCCACACAGAGGAATAACTCTTGATCATGCAATTAGGACACATTGGTACAACCCCAGAAGCGCTTTTTAGGATTAGTTAGAAAGTTGAGAAAAGCCTAGTTTATTTCTTTTCATTTGGCCTATTTGAATCTTTATTTTTGAATACATTTTTTGGACAGTTATTTCGCTGCAGATTACATTGCTGTGTTGGATTTCAACAACAAATAAATCCATTTTATCTGGAGGACTTGGTATCACCTTTAGAGCAAGATGTTTGATTCATCAATTTCCGGGTCTCCAAAGACTGGATAAAGAAATGGACATAAATGTACTTATTTGTTAAATCTATAACCAATATTTGCCACGTGCGTTATGTGATTTTCATATCCTATTACTATTGTCATTTTTACATTATGCTATTGTACTTTTCTATATATGTTGTGAATTTTCACTCTATTGCTTTTGTGATTTTCACAGTCAGGATGCTGCTTTCACCTAAAGCGTGTGGTAGCTGTGGCATCTTTTCACAGAAGCTTGATTTTTTGTTTGCTGTTAATTGTGTTGTCACCCAGCACTTATAGTCATTTTATTGTTGAAATTGCAGAATAAACTGACTAAAACTGACTTATTTGGAAGAAACCATCTCTAGATTCGTATATGGCATGGTAAAAGACCCCAAATCCAATTCAAGACCCAACAAACTATCAAAAATAAAAAAGGGTGGTTGGGGTCTACTTTGCTTTCAGCTCAGATTAAGAGCACTGTTTGCGACAGGTGTGACCCAGAAATACGAGGCACAATGAATAAAATATATGCAGTGTTGTGCCGGGGTTCCTGTACAGGCCTTACTGGCAGATGACAAACGGACATGAGTAAGCTTGAAGGAAGTTGACCGAACCCCTGGAAAAAATCTTGGAAGAAGCTAATCAAAAACATACAAACTTGAACAAAGGATAATAAAATCTAAAGCGGAGTTGAGTTTTCACCAAAATTTTAAGAACCAAACTTGCACCGACCTGAGATTTAAGATTTTCGATTAACAAAAGGCATGCTATTTTATTTACCCAGATCGTAACATTTAAACAAAAAAAATTTTAAAAGCCCTCGATATTGTTGAAAAGAATCCTTTGGCTTGGAAAAACAGGACTTTTATAAGGTATTTACAAAATAAGGAGATTTATTATAAATTCAATAAAATAAAACAAAGCAACAAACAATTATAAACCCTCTGACTTTGAAATCTTTATTAAAGCATATAAATTGGGAATAATATCTAAACATATACTGGATGCATCAATGACTTTTACAAGCCATCCATCCATCCATCTTCTTCCGCTTTATCCGGGGCCCGGTCGCGGGGGCAGCAGTACTAAGCAGGGACTCCCAGACTTCCCTTATCCCCAGTCACTTCCTCCAACTCCTCCGGGAGGATCCCGAGGCCGTCCCCAGGCCTGCCGAGAGACATAGTCCCTCCAGCGTGTCCTGGGTCTTCCCCGGGGCCTCCTCCCGGTGGGAACATTGCCCAGAAACCCTAGGGAAGGCGCCCAGGAGGCATCCGCGAACAGATGGACCGAGCCCACCTCAGCTGGCTCCTCTCAACGTGGAGGCAGCAGCGGCTCTACTCCGAGCTCCCCCCGTTGTTGACTTGAGCTCCTCACCCTATCTCTAAGGGACGCGCCCCAGAACTTTCCATTCCCACCTGCGGGACGGAAGACTCATTCTCGACCGTTTGTATCCGCCATCTTGTCCTTTCGGTCACTAACCCAAAAGCTCATTGATCCATAGGTGTGAGGGTAAGGAACGTAGATTGACCGGAAAAATCGAGAGCTTTGTCGTTTCGACTCAGACTCCATGTACTTTACCCACAACGGTCCGATTGCAGCGACCGCATCACTCGGGACGCAATGTACCGATCCGCCTGTCAATCTCACGCTCCATCCTTCCCTCACCTTGTGAACAAGACCCTTGAGATACTTGAACATCCTCCAAACGATTTGGGCAAGGACCCCCACCCACCCGAAAGAGGCGCAGACCGGTCGAAACCATGGCCTCAGATTTGGCAGATTGACTGATTCTACATCCCAGCTGCTTCACATTCGGCTGTGCAAACCCGTCCAGGGGCATGTTGCATGTCCAGGTTTGATGGAGCCATCCATGAGACAAACATCATCTGCCAAACAGCAGAGATGACGATCCTGTGTTCTCCAAACCGGACCCGCCATCCGACCCCCCTGAGCTGCCCGCCTAGAAATTCTTGTCCATAAAAAAACAATTGAACCCAAACCGGTGACAAAGGGCAGTCCGCTTTGCGGAGTCCAACACGCACTGGGAACAGGTCTGACTTACTGCCGGCAATGCGAAACAACAGCTCCTGCTCCGGTCATACAAGGGACCGGGACAGCCCTGAGCAAAAGGCCCGTTGACCCGTACTCCCGCACCAGACACCCGAAAGGCATGGCCTGTTTGGAAAAACACGGTCGGAAAGCCTTCTCCAGATCCACAAAGCACATGTGGAACTGGAATTGGGGCAAACGTCCCATGAACCCTCGAGCACCCGATGGAGAGTTATAGAGCTTGGTCCAAGTGCTTCCACGACCAGAGACTGAAATACCAGCTCTGCTCCTCCTGAATCCGAGGTATCGACTATCGGTCGGATCTCCTCTCCAGTACCCTCCTGGAATAGACCTTACCAGGGAGGCTGAGGAGTGTGATCCCTCTGTAGTTGGAACACACCCTCCGGTCCCCCTTCTTGAACAGAGGGACCACCACCCCAGTCTGCCAGTCCAGAGGCACTGTCCCCAACCGCCACGCGATGTTGCAGAGACGTTTCAACCAAGACAGTCCTGCAACATCCAGAGACTTTAGGTACTCGGGGCGTATCTCATCCACCCCCGTACACGTTTTGAGATACACTGTTGTTAATTAATGACACTGCAGACATTGGCTGTTTACATGCATGATTTCTGTTCTCAGATTGTCATTGTAAAATTGTACATCTGAAATGTTTCAGACTCAGATTTCTCTTGAGCTTGTAAACAGACAAAAAACAGATCTAATTGTTGGATTATCTGATGATTCTAGTTATCATCGTATTACTGACAGCGTAAATGTATACCACTATAATTATTATTGGTATTATTGGTAAACCTATACTCCTATTCTTCCTTTATTATATTTTAGTCATTACGGCTGGTACTTATATTGTCGACCTGGAGTGTAATTTCTTTCTTATTATTCAAATATACACAAAACTAAAATTGTAATCTAAAGCAAACTGGATAGGCTGAAGGATGTATTAGCACCATATAAGAAGAACAGTAGTGGTCCGGTCTGCAGTACACCGCCATCTGAAAGCCATGAACCAATCCTGTGCATTTAGCGAGGTCCATCACTAAGCATTTTTTGTGTGTTTGCCTGATCTGTTCAGATCTCTGACGCTATATGAAACTCTCCTCACCAAATAAAACAAATAATACAAAGAATGTAGTGCAGTTTTATTTGCGTTGCGGACATGCACACATGTACACAATTTGAGACTATTGATTAAAGGAACAGTGTGTAACTTTCTGGAGATGGCACGTCACGTGATTGTATGGAAATAGAATATTAAAAGTACACGCACAAGCAGGTGGAGGCTCCTGCATGTCAAGTACGAGTCAGGTTTTTGGAGATTCAGAAGTTTTTCAGTGCAATAAAAACAATCACAATTAAAAACAACTTTCAACATGTATCTTTTTTTTGTTGTGGCTTAAAGGTTACGTACTGGGGATTTATGAAAAATAGCATCCGACATTATCACATTCAAATATGAACAAGCCAAATATTCACAATTAGATCATCTAACATGTTTTGAAAGGTAAAGGAAAATGTCTAATGCATTCGTACATTGAAAATCATAATGGTTGACTACAGTGTAGTAGATGAATAATGGTTTATAACAATTCACTTGGTGGAAGTGTCATATGTATTTCTATAGCCCATTTACTACAATACTATGTCCAAAGTACTGACATATGTGAAGTAAATGTAAAAAAAAGTTAAAGTAAAAAAAAAAAAGTACACTGAGGTATAGAGACAAAAAAACA
The DNA here is from genome assembly GCA_015082035.1 of Chaenogobius annularis. Taxonomy (NCBI): domain Eukaryota; kingdom Metazoa; phylum Chordata; class Actinopteri; order Gobiiformes; family Gobiidae; genus Chaenogobius; species Chaenogobius annularis. The sequence continues at coordinate 1,828,873 of BJKM01000011.1, read as the reverse complement.
ACAACAAAAAAACAAATTAAGACACAGCAGTAAATGAGTAAGTTTCCCCCTGCAGAGTATCTTGTCAAAGCAGTGATTTGCCATGCTTTGTACTCCACTTTCACAACTCTCTAGGGATGGTGCTGAAGCGTCCTCAGACCGTAGCACTTGTACAGAAAAAGTGAATAACTTTTGATGCCCACTCCTCAAGATGATTTTCACCAAATTTAAGTTTAGTCAGGCCAGAAGGAGGAGTTCATAAAAGTTCATAAAAGTGTAAACGTGCAAATTTAATCGATTTGGATAGATTGATAATGACATGGGAGGTTTCTGTCATCGCTACTCTATGCCATAAGAAATATGACATGGGTCTGAAAAACTTTATTGATCGGGACGTCAAAAAATAATTTTGTGCAAACAATTGTTTTTGCTACTCATGAAAATGGCCACATTTTTTAAATTCTGGATATGTTTCGCGGATCTGCAAGACCATACACTTTAAAAAAATAAAAATTGGGTTTAGGGTAGGGTGGATAACTTTTAATGCCCCACTCAAGAGGATTTTCACCAAATGTAAGATTAGTCAGGCTAACATCCAAGGAGGAGTTCATAGAAGTATAAATTATAGATGTGCAAATGTAATAGATTTGGTATTTTCCCATTGCAATAACATAGGTGCCAGCCATCACTACGTCCATGCCGAAAGAAAATGACAGGTCTGTTTGTTTTTGTGTTTGTTGTTTTTTGAAAAAAGACATTTCAAAAGTAAAATTAAAAAGAAATATGACATGAGTTTGATTTACTTTTTTGATGAGGATGCCAAAATAGTATTTTGTAAAAAATATCCTTTTTGAAAAAACCTAAAAAGTTCATTTTCGACAACGTGACAACGCCAGATAAAACTACCTCAATCTAATATTTTTTTTCATGGAAAAACCTTTCTGCTCGATACCAATTCTGGCCTGGTGCAGTTTCATGAACAAAGATTGCTTGATGTCTTGTGTTTTAAAACAATATATGATTGGATTCACGGCTGCAGGCAACAGACTGTACAACATTATAAGAAAGGTGCGGAAATCTGAGCTGAAGGAAAAGCCAAAAGCATTTGCAAGATACACAAAGCACCTCGGAAAATAAAACAAACATGTTATCAATATTTGTGAAGTACAAGTTGAAAAAGTTTTCTTTCGTCCATTTGCATTTGACATTTTCAGAATCACTACAATAATAGAAGTGTAGGAGAAAATAATGAATGCTAGTGGAAGCAAAAGGCAGAACATGGCTACAGCCACAGTAGACAGGGTAATTGACAGAAACTTTTCAGTACATGTCTGGCTCATTATAGAAATATGGTCACAGTAACAATGAGCAATAATATTGGATTTGCAAAAAGGTACAGATATGGTCTGCAGAACCACTGAAATCATTATAGGTAGTGGAATAAACCAGGCAATCCCACACAGCACAGACACCACAGTGTTTGAAATGAAGGCAGGGTAATGAAATTGAAGGCAGGGTAACGCAATGGAAGACAAATGGATATGAATCGATCAAAGCCCATCACCATCAGGTTAAAAGACTGAACCGCTCCCAGGTAGTGAACAAAAAACATCTGAACAAAACAGCCATAGAATGAGATGAGATTGCTGCCAAACCAGTACTTGGCAATAATCTTTGGAAGTGTGAGTGTGCCAAATGTTAAGTCGTTTGAGCGCCAAGTGACAGAAGATCAGATACGTTGGTTTTTGTATTTTCTTCTCATACATAACAAAAACTAAAATAAACATGTTTCCCAAACCAATAGCAATGTAGACAAAGAACATCACAGCAGACACAGGACCATAATACTGAGGTTGTAATCCAGGGAAGCCCAGAAGAGTGAAGTGGTCCAGTTGTGTCGTCACATTAACAAGCATGACTACTCTTTGTATCAATGCACAGGATCAGGAAAACATGTAAATAGCAAACAGTAGAAATAAGCTAACAATCTAAATTAGAGATAGACAGCATGTTTCATCTCATAACTCCTTTTATCTTTAGACTTTGTGGCCTCTCCCCAACCAACCTAAGGCCCAGCCCACTCAAGAAAACTACATAGAGAACATATACGTTGATCAAAACCACAACAGTTGAAAATAAATAAAATCTTATTCCATTAATCAATACAAGTATGTTTTGTATCTAAGGCTACTTTTACATCCTTCAAATCACCATCTTCCAACCTCTGGCATATTTGAATTAAACACACTTGACTTTCTGTACAGTTTGTATGTTTCTCCCAGTGTCTGCATAGGTTTTCTCAGGTAATTCTGGTTCCCCAAAACATGCACAATCTTCCAGCTCAGGTGGTCCAATCAAAAGCCTAGCCCAAGAGCTGGAGATGGGTTCCCCCCATGTTACAGCACTGTTGGCACCTACGGCTCCCGACAGGTTGCCTCAACAGAGGTGATGGGTCAAATGCAGAGGACAAAATTACCTACAGGACAACAAAGTGAATGACTTTAATATTGCACCAACTCATCACAGCAGAGTGTCTGCAACTGGCTTAGTCCAGAGTCTTCACCCACTTTGCCTGTGTGGTATGGTGGTGGTTAAGAAGGCCATTGGTGCAGAATGACAGCCCCATTTCTGTCAGTCACTCCCAAAGCAAAGCTATAGAACAAGCTTCTTTACCTTGCACAACAAATACATTATTGCATTATTAATAGCAACATTCTATTCCCCAATAGCCTGAAATGTATTTCACCACTTTAAAAACTTTTTAAAGGCTATCCTAAGCCATGTTTTCACTGATTTGTTTTGGAAGGGCCTGTTTAAACAGTCCAAAGCAGACCCTGCTGTGAGGTAGTATGCTTCACAATTGGTCTGGTCCTCTTCAGATTGCCAGGCTTTCAGTGACCAAACCAATGCAAAAGCGTCTGAAAAACTGACCAAAACATGTGGCGTGGCTGTACTTTATTTTAAGTAGTCCTTTGATGACACAGACCCATCACTTCCTCTCACAAAAAGGAGCTCCACAGAGGGCTGATGGTATCGGATATGTGCAATTCAGATAGCTAAAATAATTTATACTTTAAATACTTTGTTCTCAGTTTCAGATATAAAAACATAAACCAGTCCTTTGAGTTCATTAGTTGTAATATTGAACACTCCCGTTTGTTTGAAATGAGCTACATAACCAAACAAACCAGGCGATGCAGAACACAGGCACCATGGCACAGGGCAGGCAGCCCACACAGAAAGGCCAAGTAGCGACAGAAGGGCAAGGCAGCGATGGGCCGGTAGTTCAACCATATAAAGGCTTGTGAACGCGCACTCTTGACGGGTGACTGCTGATAGCACCAAAGCCGGCTACGACACTTCGGACCCCAGCATCAAAGGATAGGCACCAAAGTGCTGGACACAAGCGCCAAGAAGCAGTGGACTTAAATTTGTGGCAAAAACCCAACTGCCACATTAACACCAGAGCAAGATGATTGGACTAGAAAAATCTGATATAAACAGAAGTTCATGTAATTTCTGTCCAAACGTTGACATGATCTTGTGATAAACTGCCATATTTTCTTTTATGTTGAGCCAAAAGACTTGAACTAAAAAGACTTAAACTAAATATGGTGGTAGGAGATTTTGGTGGCAACAGGGAAATGGAGTCGGAGAGTGGAGGGAGGAACAAAGAGGTCCAAGAGGCCAAATACTGGATACAGAAACAAGAGTTTGTTGATTACATTTACATTCTGGCTGTCTGGCACTGAAAGAGGACAATGCACTGGCAAAGCGAGGTGTTCATGCAAAGAGGCCCATCCTGGACACCTGGAGTTCCTCACACCTGAGAGGAGCCCGTTTATTATATATATATATATATATATATATATATATATATTATATATATATATA